>VZRW01005413.1:4975-21677 GCA_013398125.1 Aegotheles bennettii
CTTGTTGAACCTCATGAGGTTCCCTTGGGCCCAATTTTTGAGCTTGTCTAGGTCCCTCTGGATGGCATCCCATCCTTCAGGTGTGTCAACTGCATCACTCAGCTTGGTGTCATACACAAACTTGCGGAGGGTGCACTCTATCCCACTGTCTATGTCACTGATGAAGACATTAAATAGTACCGGCCCCAATATGGACCCCTGGGGGACACCACTGATGATCATTGAGACATTGAGTTCTTACCACCATCCCCTGGATTTGACCATCTAACCAATTCCTCACCCACCCATCAAATCCAGATCTCTTTAGTCTAGAGAGAAGGATTTCATCGGACACTGTGTCAAAAGTCTTACAGAAGTCTAGATAGAGGACATCTGTAGCCCTCCCTTTGTCCATGGATGTAGTCACTCCATCATAGTAGGCCACTAGGTTGGTCAGGCAGGACTTGCCTTTGGTGAAGCCGTGCTGACTGTCCCAAATCACCTCCCTGTCCTCCATGTGCCTTAGCATGGCTTCTAGGATCTTCCCAGGCACAGAGCTGACGCTGATGGGTCAGTAGTTCCTGGGGTCCTCCTTTCTCCCTTTTTTTAAAATGGGTATAATGTTCCCCTTTTTCCAGTTGCTAAGGACTTCATTGAACCTCCATGACTTTTCAAATATAATGGAAAGTGGCTTAACCACTACATCAGCCAATACCCTCAGGACTCTCAGTTGCATCCCTTCAGGTCCCAATGTTATTGGGACCAATGTTATTCTAGCTACTAAGAAGAGAATTAGCTCTACCCTACCTGAAAGCAGGACCCCCAGAATGTAGTTTGGAGGACCAGGTAGAGAGGGAGAGGAAAGGCTGACCTGACCACATGAAATTCAGCAGGGATGAGGGTGAGTACTGTCCTGAGAAGGCAGGGCCCTGCAGGGATGCAGACTGGGGTTGACAGGTCCAGGAACAGCTGTGGGGGATGGTTCTGGGTCCTGGTGGGCAGTGACCTGATCATGGGCCAGCCATGTGCCCCAACGGCAAAGAGAGCAAGAAACACCAGGGATGGTGTGAGCAGGACATGACCCTGAAGAGCAGTGGAGGGCAGGGATTCTCCCCTCTGCTCAGTTCTTGTCAGACCTCATCTGGGTACTGCCTCCAGTTTGAGTCCTTGAATAAGGAGGGGTGTTGGTAAACATGGCCAAGTTCAGCAAACAATCAGGAAGATGGTTCTGGGCTGGAGCCCCTGCCCTGTGAGAAGAGGCTGTGGAGCTGGGCTGGTTCACCTGGGAGAAGGGAGCACCTAGCAGAATATCAAGCACTTATGGGAGGGGATGGAGGAGTTATAGGTGGGATCTTCAGAGAGGTGTGCGGCAGGAAGGCAAGAGACAGCAGCAAAAGCAGAAATATGAGACTCAGGCTGGAGATAAAGAGAAGCCTTTATTATGATCACAGAAGTCAAAAAGTGAAACTGGGAATTAGAGATGTTATTCTGTCACCATGTTTCAAGGTTTTCAAGTCCTGATGATAAACCCCTGAATAAAGCTGTTCTGCTCTTCTGATTTGGCATGAGGCTGGATTAGACATTTCTGGAGTCCCTTCCTACCTGATTTATCATTTGATCCCACCATTAGCAACGTGGTGCTGGGAGTACAAAAAAAAGTGCTGAGACAGTGTGTGGTGTTGGAGTTGGAATGATGGGTAGAGAAGCAGAAGTGGCTGGCCTGGAATCTTAGATAAAGAGCCTGGGAGTCCCGAAGAAGAAGAAAACAGGATGGCTGGAGTGAAAATTGTAGAGAATACTCAAATCTTTTTGAAATATAAGCAATGTAGTACTAGCACAGTATGGACTGACTTCAAGCAGTACTATTTTGATATGGTAGTATGCAGTAATAAAGGCTCAACACTATTTATGGATTCGTAAGTGGTGGCAGTCTGGAGTCTGAAAACACTATAACAAACACATTGGCAATAATAATTCTGTTCTCATATTATGAGACTCTCTTTGCTTTAATTGCTTGGCCACCATGTAATGAATCAGGGTAAGTAATTGTTTCCAGTTCCTGATCCCCAGAGAACAGGATTGCATAACTCTGTAATGAAGATGCCTGTAACCAGATCCCTTTTATGGGACTAATAGAAATATTTGGTGTTCTTAATTGAGTTTAAGCTATAGTGTGCTGAAGTTAGTTCATTATGGACATTTACACAGACTTAGATAAGAGGACAGAAAATAGATTCTGTTGATTAAGGTTTGTACTGGTTTTGGCTGGGATTGTTAAATTACTTCATAGGAGATAACATGGAGTACGTTTTGCATTTGTGATGAAATCAGTGTTGATAGCACAGGGTTGGTTTAATTGCTGAGAAGTGCTTAAACAGGATCAAGAACTTTTCTACTTCTCACAGCACCCCACCAGTGAGTAGGCTGGAGTGCAGAAGAGGTTGGGAGGGAGCATAGCCAGGACAGTTGACCCCAACTGACCAAAGGCATATCCCGTACCATATCATAGAATCATAGAATGGTTTGGATTGGAAGGGACCATAGAGATCATCTAGTTCCAACCCCCCTACCATGGGCAGGGACACCTCCCAAGAGACCAGGTTGCTCAAAGCCCCATCCAACCTGGCCCTGAATACTGCCAGGGAAGAGGCAACCTCAACTTCTCTGGGCAACCTGTGCCAGTGTCTCACCACCCTCTCAGGAAAGAATTTCTTCCTAATATCCAGTCTAAATTTACCCTCTTTCAGCTTGAAAGCATTTCCCCTTGTCCTGTCACTCCATGCCCTTGCAAAATTCCCTCTCCATCTTTCCTGTAGGCCCCCTTCAGGTAATGGAAGGCTGCTCTAAGGTCTCACTGGAGTCTTCTCTTTTCCAGGCTGAACAACCCCAACTCTCTCAACCTGTCTTCACAGGAGAGGTGCCTCAGCCCTCTGACCATCTTTGTGGCCCTCATCTGGAATCTCTCCAACATCTCCTTGTCCTTCTGTTGTGGACTCCAGCACTGGACGCAATACTCCAGGTGGGGTCTCATGAGAGCAGAGTAGAGGGGGAGAATCACATTCCTCCACCTGCTGGTCACGCTTCTTTTGATACAGGATACCGTTGGCTTACTGGGCTGCAAGCGCACAGTGTTGTCTCATGTTGATCTTTTCATCATCCAACATCCCCAAACCCTTCTCCTCTGGGCTGTTCTCAATCCATTCTTTACCCAGACTATATTTGTCCTTAGGATTGCCCCGACCTAGGTGCAGGACCTTGCACTTGGCCTTGTTAAACTTCATGTAATCTGCATGGGCCCACCTCCCCATTCTATTAAGGTCTCTCTGGGGGACATTCTTTCCCTCCAGTGTGTTAACCACACTGCACAGCTTGGTATCATCAGCAAATTCGCTGAGGGTGTACCTGAATATGACATTATGCCCAGTGTGTAAAGCTGGGGGAAGAAGAAGGAAGAGGGTGAAGTTCAGAGTGATGACATTTGTCTTCCTAAGTAACCACCATGTTAGGTCTTTGTTAGGTGTTTGCATGGCATTGTGTCAGATCAAGGTATGGTGTAAAACATAAGCTTTGACAAAGTCGCTCCTAGGTGTTGTGAATCCTTTGTGCTGCTGCTACAGTCAGGATGAGGGTCACAGCAAACAGTTGTTTAATACAATTAAATTCCATGTTTTTTCAGAGTCACAGTGGTCTTGCAGGTGTGACAACCTTACAGACAAGAGTCTTAGAAGGCTCGCAGGTCTTTAGTAGCTTAGTTATCCTGCCATATGTTAAAAAGGAAGACATCTCTGACCAGAGTTTTCTGCCATCATGGCAGTTTGGGTGGTGAGTTAACTGTGTGATCAAGTTGCCTGACCCTAGGATGACCTCTTGTACCTTGGGTGTTGCTGCCACTCTCTAATGATGTGTAAGGTCTAAGTCTGTGTAGCTTCAAGCCGGCCTTGCACATCTGGGAGATGACCTTTAACTTAAATGCCTGGCATCAGGCTCCCTTGTGGATCTCATAAATTTTGTGGATCATATTGTACTGTCTTGTAAGTTGAAGTGAGGGTTATTTTTTTCTCTGTAGGCGCTATTTTCTCCTGTTCTATGAAGCACTGTGAAAGTGCCTCATTTCTTAAGGGCCTTGGCCTTTCCGTCAGTTTTCTGGAGTTTATTAAGCACTGGCCTGGGGCTAGTAGGTATCTGGAGTCTCTTTCCTCTTCTTTCCTTGCTGCCTCTAATCCTGCAACTGAAGTTTATACATGCTTCCGTCTCCCACATTCCTTTCCTATTACACATAGATGATGTAAAGTTATGGACGGTGACTGCTGAAAAACAGTTGCTTGAGTAAATTAGTTATGAATAGATTGGAGGTTTTTTGTCTAGGTTGTTCTCTCTGGGAGGCATACTAGTTCATTTTCAGATGCCTTGTACCATTTCAATGCAGATGTTACAGTACTGATTTTTATTCTATTCTGAGAAATTTTTTAAGAGGAGCATGGAATCAGGAAAATATATATATAAGTATCTATTTAGAGCTTTTTCTGGGATAATTTTGGAGAGGGATTTTAGCTGAGAAATTCAGTGGGAAAACTTGAATAGGATTATTATAGTTCTTCATTAATAAGTTACCTGTTAATTTTTTTCTAAGTTATCTTGCCTTTCAATATTCCTCAAAACAGAAATTGTGAATTCAGGGCACATTGAAAATAAGGGGAATAAATGTCTGAATATGAGGAAGAAAAACGTATAAATGGAAGAAAATTCAGTAGAGGTTAGAAAGGTGTTGGACAAATTAGGTGAGTATAAAAATGTATGAAAGTGTGATTGTTTTTATTATTACCATGTACAGTGTCAATATTTCAGTATTTTAATACTTTGAACAAAGTTTTATGTAACTCTTTTTATTTTGTTCTTCATTAACTTATTATTTCTCCATTAGTTATTTGTTGCTTTAGAAGTAGTTTTCCATTGAAAACAATGCTTTTTGTCTTGAATTATAACACAGAATCACAGAATTGGTAAGGTTGGAAGGGACCACAGTGAGTCATCTTGTCCAAGCTTCCTGCCCACGCGGGGTCATCCTAGAGCACATGGCACAGGCCTGCATCCAGATGGTTCTTGAATATCTCCAGTGAGGAAGACTCCACAACCTCTCTGGGCAACCTGTTCCAGTGTGGGGGAACTCACATAGTAAAGAAGTTCTTCCTCATGTTCAGGTCAAGCTTCCTGTGTATCAGTTTCTGCCCATTGCCTCTTGTTCTATTAGTTGGCACCACCAAAAAGAGCCTAGCTCCATCCTCTTGAAACCCACCCTTTAGGTATTTATGCAAGTTAATGAGATCCCCTCTCAGTTGCCTCTTCTTGAGGATGAACAGACCCCATCTCTTTGTAGGAGAGATTCTCCAGACCCTTGACCAACTTAGTGGCTCTCTGGTGGACCTGCACCAGGAGCTCCACATCTCTTATACTGTGGAGCCCAGAACTGCACACAGTACTCCAAATATGGTTTCAATAGGGTTGAGCAGAGGAGCAGGATCACCTCCCTCAACCTGCTGGCAATGCACTTTCTAATGCACCCCGGGATTCCATTTTCCTTCCTGGCCACAAGGGCACACTGCTGACTCATAGACAGTCTGTTGTCCACTAGGACCCCCAGATCCCTCTCCGCAACACTGCTTTACAGTAGGTCAGCCCCCAGTCTGTACTGGCGCATGGGGTTGTTTCTTCCCAGGTGCACGACCCTGCACTTGCTTGAGTTGAACTTCAGAATGTTTTTTTCTGCCCATCTCTCCAACCTATCGAGGTGCCTCTGAAGGGCCACACAACACAGGCATCAGCCACTCCTCCCAGTGTTGTATCATCAGAGAACTTGCTGAGGAGGCACTCTACCTCCTCATCCAAGACATTGATGAACAAATTGAACAACACTGGACCCAGTACAGAGCCCTGAGGGACACAACGAGTAACAGACCTCCTATTGGACATTGTATCAGTGGTCATGACCCTTTTGGGATCTGCCACTCAGCCAGGTCTCAATCCACCCCACTGTCTGCTCATCCAACCTACAATTCTTAAGTTTGCCTATGAGGATTGTATGAGACAGTGTCAAAAGCCTTGCTGAAGTCAAGGTAGACCGCATCCACTGCTCTCCCTCCATCCATCCAGGTAGTTGTCTCATGGTAGAAGGCAATCATGTTCGTCAAATATGATTTACCTTTAGTGAACCCATGCTGACTGCTCCTAATCACCTTCTTGTCTTCCTGGTGGGTAGACATGGCCTTTAGAATGAGGCATTCCATCACTTTCACAGGGATTCAGGTGAGGCTGACATTCTTTGTTATCAGGAAAATGTGATTAGGAAGTTTGTTAATATGTTTGTTACTGTGAAAATGTGATTAGAATGTGTCTTCTCCTAAATACTAACTCACTGTAAGTGAAATATATTCAACTCCTTTAACCTCAGCGAAGGTGGATAATTACATAAAACTCAAGAAAATCCCATTAGGCTAGTTTAAGAAGAAATGGACATTAACAGCTGGCTTTAGAGTTTTCTTTATCACAAATGTTAAAGCAAATTTGAAATTAAACTTTCATATGTTTCACACTCTGATTCACCTTTACTAACACTACAAATTTGTACTACATGTTAAGTTTGCATTTTACACCCTTTATGTTGGAGCAATTAGCTAATATTTTTGCACAATTTTTAATCTTTTGATATTATTAAAGTATAATATTTTCAGGGAACAGCTTTTTACAATAGCATATAATCAGAAGGTGCATTATTTTCATATGGGCATGAGATTCACTTGGTACTGAAAACTGTGATTGTGGAATCATTCCATTGTAATAAGAGTGTGTTCAACATAAGATAGACTGATAGTGAAATGTGAAATACTTCGTATACAAATTACAGACTTGGAGTAATGGCTGGTTTTGTTTCTGTGACACTTCTTTCTTAATGCTATTTACTCAATAAAGCATATATCTTTAACAACAGCCTGTATGTGTTTAGCCTAATCCATTCTGAATTCATCAGTTCTATGTCTTTTAGTAATAATTGTCCTGCAATAGTGCACAAGATAGCCACTTTCAAACCATAAGCCTTCTTAAAATCCCTTCATAAAGTGAATTGAAAGAGTCATACATATAAAACCTTTTGCTGCATCAGACTCGGTACCTTCAGTTCAGAAAAAAAAGGTTTCATTAGAAGATTTAGAGAAAAACAAAACTTTAGAAGTATTTATATTTTCAAATATAAGGAAAACATTTTGTTATCTTGTAGATTCTGGTGATAGATTAATTCCATGTCTTGATTATGTCTGATCAAAATCTGAATCTGAAAATTAAACTCTCTCATCTCATCTCACTATTAAACAGAGTTGGCAATGTGACTTTTACCTCTGAATTAGTCTGAGATTGAGATATAAATGCCAACACAGCATGAGTAAAATCACTTATGAAATATTTGCTCTGGAGAGTACAAATAACGTCATAAATAAAGACAAGAGGTCTGTACTAGCTTTGGGTATGCGTTTGAAATGTTAGCCCATGCCCAACATGACAGTTGAACTGTACAGTCCATGTGGCAGCATGTATCCTCAAGTAGTCCTGATATGCCCATCTCAGTATGGTCAGGCACTTGTTCTGCTACAAATTCTTAATCTGAACAGTAAGGTGCTTTGATTAATAACAAGGGTGGGAAATGCAGTTCTTTCAAAAGTGTAGTTTTCTTTCTGTGCAAACAGTAAGCAGATCGCAGAGGTGTACTGGGCTGGGATGAGTCATGGGGCAAGAAACTCTCTTACACCCTCTCCAGAACCAAGATGTAGGCTATTTCAGGGACAAAAGCCATCTAAGAACTACCTTTGCACAGCTCTACCTATGTTGCTTACAGTAAAGTCACAGTTTACCTTTTATTTGGAAAGAACTGTTTTACTGTATAATACCTCACTCAAAACTTAAAATCCCACTTAAGAGAGAAAATTTGTATTTTCTTTCTTCAAAGAAGCACAGCAGTTCTATTTAGTAAAATATGCAATAAACTTTTAAAATGATCAACCACTTTCTTAGAACTACCAAGCTGTAAAACGGCATCCAGTTTACTGGAAAAGTCAATGTTTTATTTTCAAATTAAAAAATCTCTAATGTTATAAAATGTCTGTGTATCATAATTCTAAGCTGCCTGATAAAAATACCCCAGTAAAAGAATATCTGGATTATTTTTTTCCCTGTCTTTAAGAAAATTTATGGGTGGGAACTAATAAAATATCATAACATCCCCATGAAGGAAACAATGAATTTTAGAAGACTAAATACTGAGAGAGTGCTAAAATAATTCTAGATAACTTATTGTATACTGTACAGATTTCAAGATGGGTGATGTACAGTAGCATCAAAAATTGACTATTTTTTGGTGTTGTTTTTTAACATTTGCTATGTGTTTTTATAACACATAGCAGATGTGTTTCATTCTAAATTGTGTTATTCTAGACCCCTCTGGTTATGTCTTTCAGAAATGGACAGATTTTTCTTGGATTTTTTTTGCCTTTCAATGACATTCATTTTGATCCTCTACTGTGTTCTGAGGGAAGAAAGCCATGTTCAGTCATATGTCATGTGAATGTTTTTGACATTTAGATTCCTAAGGACAGTTTTATATGCCATCATGCATTTGGCCTGTTGCAACTCATGGTTCATACTAAGTCCTCTTCACTCTATTTCTCTATCCATCCGCTCTGTTATACTTGGCCCTTTAGATTGTAGATCTGGAACTTAAATTAAATTTCATATGTGCATTTAAAACATAACTTTCCTATAAAAACTGGTAGAATATCTACTTAAAAGAACAATGCCAGCAAAGTGTTTAGGAGTTCTCTTGCATCCCATACATTTGCCTTTGCATACTGATTCTCCAGGACAAATAGAAACTAGGTAATTTTCAGTGGAGCAAACAAGACCACCAAGATATTAGTAACGATTCTGTATATAGTTTTATGTATCTTACAGTTGCAAAAGAACACAGTGATATGAGTTTTGTTCTATTTCATAGTTTATGCCTATGGCATATGTGATACATTATATATGATGTAGTTATGCTATACTCAACTAATTTTATCTCACCACTTTAGCATGTTTTCTATACCAAATGAAAAGTGAAGCCATTTGCTTTTAAGGACAGTGATTTGACTATGGAAGTGCTATGAAATTTCAGTGAATATAATATGACTTGCACAAATTGCAAAACACCTTAAAAAATTGTCACTTTATTTTGACACTGTACTCGGTTGAGAGAAGGTTAAATTTCTTCATAGTAGCTGATATGGGACTGTGTTCTGGATTGGTGCTGTAAATAACATTGATAACACACTGATGTTTGGTTATTGTTAAGCAGTGCTTACACAATGTCAAGGCTTTTTCTGCTCTTCACAGTGCCCCACCAGTGAGTAGGTTGATGGTGCACAAAAGACTGAGAGGGGACACAGTTGGGGTGGCTGACCCCAATGACCAAAGCGATATTCCATGACCAAAAGAATACCACATGACATCATGCTCTGCAATAAAACTGGGAAGGTAGTTGGCAGGAGGTGCTTTCCTTGGGAGCTGGCTGTATATTTGTTGGTGGTGAACAATCATTTTCATTTGCATCACTTGTCTTGGGTATTATTTTCCTCTCTCTTTGTTACTTTTTTTTCTTTTTTCCTTACAATTTTTAAAGATTATTATTACTATTTATTTTTAATTAATAAACTGTTGCTACCTCAACACATGAGTATGTTTCACATTTTTACCCTTTCAATTCTTCCCCCATCCCACTGGGGGAGAGGGGAGAAAGTGAGGAACTGTGTTGAAGTTTAGTTGCTAGCTGGGGTTAAAGCACAGTCCTTTTAGTTGCCCAGCACGGGGCATGAAGAGTCTAAGATAATAACAGATTGGACTGTAGTGAATTAGAAGATTTATATATGATAACCATTGTTGGTCACTATATTGATTCATCTGTTCTTGATATTAATTTATCTGGTCTGTGCCATACTCGTTTTTGCTGCATGTGTTAAAGATTGACGTTGGCTTTTGCAGTTTGCTGTGCTCTGTGAAGCTTAGTGATGTTTTGCCTGAGACTTTAGTATTAGAACACTGACCTTGAGCTTAATCTGGTATTTGGACTCTGCACTGAAACCAGTACTGTACTTTGAATACCTTCTCATGGAGACAATTAAGAATTATACTTCTTCCCCTGAGAGGTTTTTTTATGGAGGATATACAGAATGGCACCTTCACCATTTTCTGTGATGTTTTCTTCCTCGTTACAATAACTTTTCAGTATCTTGAACATCCCTGAGTAGTCAAAATACTTCTATTGGTATTTCTTAGGAATACTGTTTTGGCTTTTTCCAAGGTCAAGAAGCTACTTAGGAATATGAACCAGACACTGTGGCAAGATATGTGGGAGAATGCATGCAGGTATCTAGAAAGCTTCTCCCCTCCAGTGGTCTGGAACTTCCATCCTGAACAAGTGCAGGACCCTGATGAAGTGGTAGAATGTTTGAAAAAAAGATGCCCTGCTATTCCAAAGAGGCACAACTTACTGTGCTGTGGTGGGACCTGGTCGACACCTATCGAACATTGCTCAATACTATTCAGCACTCTCAAGGGGAAGAGAGGGTCTCTGGATCTGAAGATACTAACATACACTATGGCTAAACCAGAGATCCAGCCTTCAACAATATCAGTTGCCCCTATAATTAAAAAGAACCAACCAAAGTGGAAGTGAACTCATTTAGTAAGGGATGAATAATCTTTTAAGAGGGAGCAGGAGAGACAATCAGGAGAGGCATCAGTTCTGCAGCAGAGTAGTCACAAGAACAGGAGGAGGAAGAAACTGAAATGATAAATGAGACTCAAAGCACCTGATACCTACCCCTAAGTAAGCAGTGAGAGATTCAAAGAGATTTCAGCCATCAACCAGATGAGTTAATTCTCAGCTGGTTACTCCAGTGCTGGGATGTTTGTGCCAATAGAGGAAGTAAAGGGTAAGGAAGCTTGACAGCTTGAATCCCTTGCTAGGATAAGACCACTGACAAAGGGATTGGAAAAAAGGCCCAGATTCGTCAGTCTTCGGTGAAGAAGCAAATGGACCACAATTGAGAGAGGTATCCAGCGTCTGAGGGAATTAGCCATGCTGGAGGTGATCTATCATAACTTGGATGACAAACAAGTATCCAAAGACATGGATAAAATCTGGTGCACACTGTCCATGTGGTGAAAGTTTACACGAAGTGCAGTGAGATCACATGTCAACACTCCTGCAATAATGAGCTGGGCAGACACAGAGGCATCAATTATGGATGGATTGGCTAGATAACTCCTAGAATATAAAGATAATCTCACTTCCTCCCTATAAGACTGTATCTAAGATGTGGAGAAACTGACCCAAAAATTGACAGAGCAGTCTGAGAAGGACAACTCTTCCTCACACACATCAACCAAGATCTCAGCTATTAAAGGTCAGCCTTTCTTTGTTCAAGGGAAAGGGTACTGGTGGTGCACACTGTGCAACCCTGTACAGCACTGTAATAGCCCCATATGGTCACTGCAAAAATCTAATGGAGAATGAAGGCTAACAGTGTACTACTGTGGTCTAAATGAAGTCACACTGCCACTGAGTGCTGCCCTACCAGACATACTAGAACTTCAGTGGAGTCAAAGACCACACTTCACATGTGGAACAATACAGTGGAGGAAGTGTTTGAGAAGGGGAGAAGAATAATCCAGATTCTTTTGAAAACTAGTTATTCTATAAAGCCAAGTAAGGTTAAGGGACCTGCACAGGAGATTCAGTATTTAGTAATAAAATGGCAAGATGGGTGTCATCATACTGCAGTGGATGTGATCAAAAAAATAACAGCTATGCCTCCACCAACTAACAAAAAACAAACACAAGCTTTCTTAGGTGTTGTGAGGTTTTCGAAAATACATATTCCAGGTTGTAGTCTGATCGTAAATCCTGTTTATTAAGTGACCCAGAAGAACAGCTTTGAATAGGGCCCTGACCAGCAGCAAGCCTTTGAACAAATTAAATGGCAGTTTGGACAGGACAAGATGTGAAAAATGTGCTTTATATCTCAGCCAGGGATAATGGTCCTGCCTGGAGCCTCTGGCAGAAAGCTCCTGGAGAGACTCAAGGCCAGCCTCTAAGGTTTTGGAGCCGGGGATATAGAGGATCTGAAGCCCACTACACTCCAATTGATAAAGAGCTACTAGGAGCATATGAAGCAGTTTGAGCTGCTTCAGAAGCAGTTGATACTGAAGCCCAGCTCCTTTTGGCTTCTCAGTTGCCTGTGCTGTGCTGGATTTTCAAAGGGAGAGCCCCTTCTACTCATCATGCAACTGGTGTTACATGGAGTAAGTGAGTCTCACTGATAATGCAATGAGCTTGAATGGGAAATTCCAACCACACAGGAATCCAGGAAGTGATCATGGACTGGCCAGAGGGCTGAAACTTTGGAGTATTGCTAGAGGACCTGACTTGTGTTGAAGAGGTCTCACTGTATATTAAATTACCAGAAAATTAAAAACAATATGCCCTGTTTATGGGTGAATCCTGTCTTACTGTGGGAAAACATTGAAGGTGGAAAGCTGCTGTGTGGAGTCCTACACAAAAAGTCACAGAAAGTACTGAAGCAAAAGCTGAATTCAATCAGTTAATCAGTTTGCAGAATTGAAAGACACCCTGCTGGCTTTATATATATATATATATAATTATATTTCTGGATGAGAAAAATTGCCAGTACTTTATCTCTGTACTGACTCAGGAATGGTGGCAAATGCTCTGTGCTGGTGGCTACAGCACTAGAAGTAGACCAGTTGGCAGCACAGAGGTAAATCCATCTGGGCTGGTGAATTGTACCAAGATATTCCTATTGGAGTGGAAAACCTGGTGGTAAAAGTATATCGCATAGAATCTTACATAGCCAAGAGTCATGCCACTGAAGAACATTGAAACAATGAGCAGGTGGGCCAGGCTCGGGCGGATCTGGAATGGGAATATAAGGGTGAGCTTTTTAGAACTCCATGAGCCCATGACACAGCAGGACATCTAGACAGGGATGCAACATACGAATAGGCTTGTGATCGAAGGGTGGACCTGACCATTGATGCCATTGCATAGATTATCTATGAATGTAAAATGTGTGCCATAATGAAATAAGCCAAGCAGCTAAAGCCTTTTTGATATAGAGGATGATGGCTGAAATATCAGTATGAGGTTACCTGGCAGATATCACGCTACTATGAACTTGTCATGGCAAGAATCATGTGCTTATAATGGTGCAAGCAACTACTGGATCATTGGAAACATACCCTGTGACTCATGCCACCAGCTGGAATACTATCTTGGGTCTTCAAAAACAAGTTCTATGGTGACATGGCACTCCTGAAACAATTGAATCAGGAGTGTCACAGTTTAATGCTGGGCTGGCAATTAAATGAATGACAGATGTTCTTTATTACACTCCGCCCTTCCCAGAAAAGGAAAGAAGAGACAATAAGGGAAAGAGACTTACAAGTTGGAAACTGAACTACACGGCTGTGATGATATATACAAATATATACAAATACACACAAACCTAATATTGTGCTTTCCCTCCCCAATAACACTTGTGTTACTGCCTAGGTTAATACAAGATACACAGTCATACTCAGCCTAGATAGCAGCCCTGAGCTGGGTGCCTCAAGCAGTGAAGGCTGAGTGCCAATACCACAAGCACAACAGCTCCAGCGAGAAACTCAACAATCCCAGCTGAGCAGAGGAGCGGGCCTCTGGCATGGGACAACCAACGGGACACTCCCAAGATGCTGGCCATAGAAGAAGGAAAAACTTGACCCTGTGATCCTTCAGTTTTATAGAAGTATGACCTTATGAGATGGAATACTTCATTTGTCCATTTTGGGTCACCTGTTTGGTCTGCTCCTTCCCTTAGGAGTGGTGCAGGTGTGACTCCCCTGGCTCACCCTTTGTGGTCTTGGTCTGCATAATAGCAATACTGTAGCAATAACTATAAACATTGAATGTTATCAGCCCTAAAGGTAGACACTGACTGAAAAACATGCAGTTAATTTCAGCAAGTGCAGCTACTTAGAAGAGACTTAACTGAAATATACAATTACTAAAAGAAAATTGGTTCTATCCGGGCTCAGACCAGGGCAGGTGACAGGAGTAATTTCCTAAGCAACCTGATAAACATCTGGACCAAGGACCATGACACTGATTTGGGTGTCCCTTACCATGCACCCACATTAATGATATGCTGTACTGTTAAAAACTACACTGAGTGCAATGAGTGCTGAGACACTCAAGCACTGGGATACAAAGTTAACAGAAGCCACTTGGCTAATTAAAACCAGAAGATCTGTCAGTCGACTTGCCCCTGTACAGTAGAAACCCCTGCACACTGTGGAATGAGATAAAGTACTCATAGTGCATATAAGGAGCTATCTGGGAAAAAAAACATCTAGGTTATTCCTTCCTCAGGAAAGGGCAAATCTTTCTGCGGGATTGGATTTCCTCAAGGACTTGGATGCACTTGGTGAATAATGTGGAAGGATAGGGAAGTCCAATGTGTACCTCAAAGTGATTTCAGAGTGAAAACAATCCATTATTTGACCTGTATGATGGTAATATTACATGATCTTGTATGTCAACACTCCTGTGACAGACATATGTCAGCCTCTCATTGTTAGCCAAGCTAGAGGCAAGAGATCTTCATTTCAATGTTAAAACTTATGGCCTGGTCCAAAGAGACCAGTGGTGGAAAATGTTAAAGATATACCTTTGAATTGTTGTAACCCATGATTTGAGTTGCATATTATACGAAGTAAGTACTGCATAAGAAACCACCTGAACCAATGAAGGATAAATCTCACTCACAAGAAGCAGTGCAAGTATAGCAGTGACCTGACTTGAGCTGGGTTTGGTGCCCAGTGGCTCCACACAACAGACCACCTCTCCTGTCTTGAGTGTACACCATGACAGATGAAGACCAAAGTTGTGGATCAAATGAACTCAATGAATATTTAATTTATATTTATGGACATTTTACAAACATTTTACAGGGGAAGGGCTGGTTAATGAGATGTATTGACATAGGGTGGGACCTGAACAGGATGTAAATGGTATGGAGTAAGGGGTGGACAATGTTCTGGTTTTGGCTGTGCATCAGACAACAGGTAGCGATCAGTTGTTTTTGTTTGCATCACTTGTCTTTCTTGAACTTTATTTTCCTCTCTCTCTCTCTCTTTATTTTTTCTCATTTCCTTATGATTTTTGAAGATTATTATTATTATTTCTTTTTCATTATTAATCTGTTGTTATTTCATGAGTTTGTTTCTCACTTTTGCCCTTCAAATTCTTCCCCCATCCCACTGGGAAGAAGGGAGAGAGCAAGTGTCTGTGTGGTGCTTAGTTGCTGGACAGGGTTAAACCACAACAGACACTAACAAACCTGTCTTATCTGTTCTCAAAGCATGTTTGAAGCAAAACTTATGAGTCTGATGAGAGAGCTGAAGAAACACTAACTGTAGGGGACCACTGGCAACTGTGATGGTGAACCTTAGTAGCTGCACTAGCTCTTCACTTCTCACCAGATATTACTGGACTTCGTAAATACACTTGCTTTAGTTGTTTTGTTGTATACCAATTGACATATGACCCTGAACTTACCTATGCCCTGAACTTATCTATGGCCAAATGCCTAATGGTCTATATAGAAACAACAGTAGCAGAGTGTTATGGTTTGAAGCTTTTTGTCCTTTTTGAGGACCCGTCTTGAAAAGGAACTGGTATTCCATAACAAACTTCCTGCCAGAATTGATAAAAGGTGAAGAAATCTAGGAAGTGCTCTCTCTTCAATTTCTGCTCTTGGCTGTGCTGCTTGCAGACTGAGCAAAGGGGGGAGGAATGGAGAGAGAGAGAGGCCGCTTTTCCTTATCAGCTTTCTTTGCTGTACAGAGACAGACTGTTTTTTTTTCCTTGGCTTCTTCTGCATACCAGAAGAGAACTCTTTCTTCCCCGGATCCCGGGTTTCGGGATTTTGTAAATATATGTATTATATTTATCCTTTTTCCTTCCACTTCCCTTTTACCTGTTATTCCCTTTTTTCCCTGTTTCATTAAATTAGTATAGTTTGTTTTCAATCTCCAAGTATCCTTTCGTTTGTTTATTGTCTCAGAAATTTGCAGTTTCGCCATGGCTGCGAAACCGAGACACAGAGCTAAATTCATGTTAAATTTTAAAAATCAGAAATAGCACCACAGGAGGATGTAAAGGTAGATAGTAAACACAATGGATTAAACATATCCTTTTGCCTGAGGATTGTTTTTTTTCTTTAAACTCTGTACAGTTTTAATAAAATTCAGGTGATTTTATTTAATATTAAAAGGGTTATGATTGTTCTTCAGGCCCAAGGGTACTTTTGCAGTAGACATTGAACAACAGGGAAAATTATTATTGGTTTTGTTATCATTATACGGTTATGTATCTAAAACGCAGCACTGCAAAAGTGGTCTACTTCAGGTAAGCTGGGCATGAGATAATTTGAAGACTTTTAAGTATTACTAATCTAAGTATTTCTTATCTTATGCATTTGAAAGCTAGTATTACATCATCTTGCATTGATACCTACAGAGAGAAAATGAGAAAATTTGATTGTGTGTTTCCATGGTCATTTTGCCCAAACAGTAGGGC
>VZRW01005413.1:21791-49373 GCA_013398125.1 Aegotheles bennettii
AATAGATCTCACTATAAATAAATAAATAAATAAATAAATAAATAAATAAATAAAACAACCACACAAGTGACCTGATTCTTCTATTTTTTATCTGTCTCTGTTCCCTGATATAATTCACAGTGCAGCAGTGAGAAGAATTACGTTGGCAGGACTGACATGGAAAGCTGCTGTAGTGTGAGAGCAAGAGGTAGGAATACCTTGAATGGTCTCCTGTATGAATTTAGGGAAATATTTACACTGTCAAATGTTGAACTTTGAAGGTATAGTTTTATCTTTAAAAAATACCTCCTTTCTTATAAATATAATTTAGATTGTCAGCCTCATGCATATATATACACACAAAAAGTTATGTGTGTTTGCGTGTGCATGTAGTCTTTTATAAAGGAACTGTATCAGCTGTTAGACTTACTTCAGTTGAAGTAAGATTTCAGATACATTGGTTAGGCAAAAAAAAGTAGGAGTTGATCTGGGGCAGAACAGTTATACAAAGCCTGCTTTCTTTGTTGCAGATATATAAGATACAAGTAGAAGTACTAGCAAGTTTCCTATTAATTGGAGATTTTAATGATAAATAATTTTTTGTATAAAGCATGAGGATTTAACTGCTTGAGTTTTATGGGTCTCATACAATTTATTTCTTACTTACAGGACTCAATAGTCTTTGTAATAAAGTAATAGTTTGTAATAAAACTTCCTGAACTGTAGCAATTACAGCTTTATTGTATCTGTCACAGTTTAGCTACAGATAAAGAATAAGACAAAATTTACAGGTCTACTGATGCATATAGTCTGAATTTCACCTAAAACATTTTGCTTAGTGTTTGGTGTTGTCTAGCTGCCTGTCAAATCTTAGAGGCAACCAATTTGAAACATTAGACACAGGAATTCACGTCATCTGGGTGTAGTTTGCGTCTTCAGGCTATAGTCTTTTCATCAGGGTGTCTTGGTTGGTTGGTCGAAAGTAGGATTTTTGTAAGGTTTTTGGCTGTTTTTTGTTTTTGTATTTTTTTTTCCAGACATTTTTTTCAGACAGAAATTTTACAGCTATTCGTTCTCTAATAATTCTCTCCTAGTTTACACTACCACAAATACCTCAGGAAGTTTTGTCTGAGGCTTGAAAAAATACAACTGTTTTATTGCAAAATACTTCCATATTTTCCAGCTGAAATAAGGTAAGATAGAAACTATAGTTAGGTATCTTCTCTTCATAGTCAGTACTTTTTTTACTTTGTACAGATACTACACAGATGTGAAATATTAAAGAACTTTGTTTTATGACCCATTTTTGCCTGTGACCGCTTCATTCCAGCTGGTGCTGGGGAGTGCTTCTGGGATGCTCAGTCTTTTCTGCATTCATTTTCCTTGGTCCCTGTAGACCCGTGTTTCCTTTTAGATGTGTATCTTTTTTATCTCTATTTTTTTTACTGGAGCTGTCACTTCTTTTCTCAAGGTCACAGTTTTCTTCTGCCTTTGTCTGTGTGATACTGTGTTACATACACTTTCTGCCTTCCCAACAACATTCAGATGTTACACAAGATAATTTTGGCTGAATTAATTTCTATTTGTGCTGAAAAATTATAATAGAAAGGAAAAGCTGAACACAGCCAAAAAGTAAGGGAGTAGAAAAGGGCTGTTTAACAACTAATTAAAGCTTAGCATTGAGATGGTCTGTATTTTTTTCTTCAGACTGGGCATAAGAAGATAGCCCCCTCTGTGCTTCAGTCACACTCCTCCAAGGTATAGAAGCATTGTTATGGTATGCAGTCAGGAAATGCTTCAAAGTTGTCTTCTTTTTTTGCACATCTTACCCTGACACTATCTCTTTAGCCATGCATCTCTCATGGGGTTTTCTTATATAGATTATGAACTCTAAAATTTCTACATTTTGTTAATTTATTTCCTTTCACTTCTCCATCCAACTGTGATATCCCACTGTGCAAAACTCATAATGTTATACTTAGTCTTAATTTTTTTGTTCAGTTAATATCTGAGATATCCTATTACAAATGTGAGAAAAAGGAAGGGGAGTATAATAAATAGGAAACTAACACCAGATCTGGTGTTTTGGCACATTCTTTGCAAGGCCTTTGTTGAGATTTATTTTAACACCAAGTTTCATTAAAATGTATGCATTATGAAATGAAAAAAGTATAGTTTATCAGTTCAGTATTTCCTTTTTGCAGTGGGCTGCACTTCATTATATTGTAGGAAACATTTAAGTCTTGATGAATAGAACAGTTTTTGCCTCATTTCCACAAGACAAATAAAATGGCAAAATAGAATTTTCAGTGGGGAAAAATGAAGAGTTTTTCACAATCCAGGTGAACTACATTCAGTTTATAGAAGAAGATAGATTGGCAAGGAAGAGAAATGTTGGCTCCTGAGAAAGATGTTACAAGAAGAGAGGCTGTCCTGCATTTTGGCACTGTTGTTATTTGTGTGGTATTTTTTGATATCTTATATAGTCTTGATGAAGCACTGATCACAGGTTTGAAAAATCCATAAAAATACCTAAGAAGTATGGTAAAAATAAAATCCTGTAGAAAACAAACTAGGTCACATTCTGCTTTGAATTCCCATTGAAATTAAGCTCACAGTGTTTACAGAAGCACAGATTTTGGAAGAAAGTCCAACAATGTCTTTATTTTCATAAATTTGACAGATAAGAGGTATGCAGGAACTGATTGTGGCTTCCATGTTTTTTTTTTTTTTTCTCTGCTGCTCCGAAGAGCTAAAATCCAGAACCAGAATTCATACTAACATGAAGGTTTGACAAGCAACATGTTGAAGATAGATATGAAGATATGAAGCAAATCTGGGTCTGGTCCCATTCTCTGACTCTCAGGGTAAATTGCACAGTCAGTGCCAAGGCCAAAATTTGGGTTTTGCAGTGTGGTCACAGCACAAATAAATGGCATAAACATAAAACAGCAACAGGAGGATGGCAAAATCTGTGCATCTTTCTTGCTATATACCTTTCTTCCAAAACCACACAGCACAACTTTTGCAAAGACACGTACAACGATTTGTCTTGATAACATGAGGAGCTCCCTTTGACAATAATAAATAAATTCAAGCAAGTGAAACAGGATCTACTGGAAAGACCCAAATATCCAAATAGTGACTTCATCCTTGGTTATAATTTTTTCTCCCCTTTCCCCCATCCCATCAGCTCTATTATAATGCCCACTAAAACTGATTAGCCCCTAAGCAACAAGGCTGCACTGAAGTCTGTTGTGTTGCTCATAGAAGGAGAGTGGCAAAACTGTAACTGTTTACATTTGGTCAGTGTTTTGGTCAGACTCACCTGTGTGAAGTCCAAAGTTTTCAGACTCATTAATACAATAGGAGAGCATAGACTGTCTGGTTTCCAATCCTGAGGTCAGCTGGCTGTGCCAAGCTTTCTTAAGATAGAGCTGTGTATTCTCCTTCACCAGAAAATATTTGGGTCTGTTTTTAGTCCTTTCTCATCCACCTTGCAAATGTAAAGTAAAATATGAACACAATGTAAAATATGAGCTACAGAGAGTTGGAACACAGTGCCAGAAAACAAAAGAGGGGTTATCTTTAATAGTACTTGCTGCTGAAAATAGCTCCAGGAGGCAGCCAGTGCATGATGCTGATGTCAGCAACTGAAGTATCACTGAAGCTAGACAGAAAGTTACTCAGCCATCTGAGACAAGTTCATTTGTCTTCTCATTCTTGGCGAAACAGTAAAAGAAAATGAGTGCCAAGTTGCAGTTTTGCAATTAAATGATCTTTAGTTACTAGAACTCTAGTTACTAAAATTACTTTCACAGGAGTTCAAATAACCAGTGCATTTCCTGGGATTCTCAAGTTAGGATTCTATATTTGCCATGTCCTTGTCTCTAAATCCTTGTCTCTAAATTAGATAGGCATGGATTTGAAGGATGGACCACTCAGTGAATAAGTAATTGTCTGGATGGTTGCACTCAGAGAGTTGTGGTGAACAGCTCCAAGCGGAGTCCAAGTGGAGATCAGTGATGAGTTGCGTTCCTCAGGGGCTGGTATTGGGGCCCATTCTCTTTAACATATTTGTTGGCAACATGGACAGTGGGATTGGGTGCACTCTCAGCAAGTTTGCTGATGACATCAAGCTGTGGGGTGTACTTGACACACTGGAGGGAAAGAATGCCCCCCAGAGGAATCTTGATAGGATGGAGAGGTGGGCCCATGCAGATTACATGAAGTTTAACAAGGCCAAGTGCAAGGTCCTGCACCTAGGTCGGGGCAATCCTAAGGACAAATATAGTCTGGGTAAAGAATGGATTGAGAACAGCCCAGAGGAGAAGGGTTTGGGGATGTTGGATGATGAAAAGGTCAACATGAGACAGCACTGTGCGCTTGCAGCCCAGTAAGCCAACGGTATCCTGTATCAAAAGAAGCGTGACCAGCAGGTGGAGGAATGTGATTCTCCCCCTCTACTCTGCTCTCATGAGACCCCACCTGGAGTATTGCGTCCAGTGCTGGAGTCCACAACAGAAGGACAAGGAGATGTTGGAGAGATTCCAGATGAGGGCCACAAAGATGGTCAGAGGGCTGAGGTACCTCTCCTGTGAAGACAGGTTGAGAGAGTTGGGGTTGTTCAGCCTGGAAAAGAGAAGACTCCAGTGAGACCTTAGAGCAGCCTTCCATTACCTGAAGGGGGCCTACAGGAAAGATGGAGAGGGAATTTTGCAAGGGCATGGAGTGACAGGACAAGGGGTCCTATGGTCCCTTCCAATCCAAACCATTCTATGATTCTGTGATTCTCTGAAGGCAAGGAAGAAGATCCAGTAAATCAGGAACATATGGGTGATGCATACTGCAGCACCAGAAATCCACAGCTGACTAGCACCTCTGGATATTTGCTCAGTCCAACCACCAATCTAAGAAGGTCAGCTACAGAAGGTTGCTAAGGGCCATGCCCAGCTGGACACTCCAAGGATGGACACTCCACACCCTCTCTAACTTGCTTGTATCAGTGTTTGTCCACTGTCATGGTATAAAGTTTTTTTCTCTAATATGAGTGTTTGAAATAGAATCTGTGACTTGAGATCAAATCATGATGGGATCTCAATGCTGACAACTTAAAAGCAAACATAATTCAGCAGCTGCTGTAATGTTTAAGGCACAGTGATATCTGTGTATGTTACAATTGTTAAAATTATTTCTCTGTTGTGACTTATTTTACTAATAGATCTAGTCTTTATCTCTGGTCACAGCACAGCATACAGTGTAATGTGATCTTGCAAGAAATATTTTTATTCCCTTTCTTCTTCTTTTACTTCCTTATATGCCACAAATATATTTGGTCTGGGAGGGATTTATGAGTTCTATAAGATGCCAAGAAATAGCCCCATTAACACTGAAATCTTAACACAGAATCACTGTTCATTTTCCTGATATTCATCCCTGGTTTATTTTTTAAAAAATAAATGCATTCCTCCTGGTGCTAAACAAGAGTTTCATTTTTGGTTGAGTCATGTTTTAGTGTATTATAATTTCTAAAATACTACATATACACCAAAATATTATATTTAATAGAAACCTATTAACAGATGTTTACATAAAACCACATTCACCTCTTTGATCATATTGGGAGACTATGAATGTCTATGTTTTGTTTTCACACAAATATTCAGAGCTTCTACACTCAGATTGTTTGCCATACAGTGGGGAAAAATGAGATAATTTAAAAATATTCAGTATTTATATGCCATGTGAAATCCTCCTTGGGTGGTGAGATGTCAACTATCACACTTCAGTAACAACAGTCTGCTGTAACCAGCTGCCTAGGATGCCCTTAACAGAACTAACACATCCTTTTAATATCCCCACTGAGGCTAAATGCTCTGTGTGATGTTTTCACAGAAAGAGTGCTTTGCTGTATAGGAGGTGCTGGATCAGAAACTGGTTCAACAGGCAGACACCTCTCACAGGAAACAATAGCACAATAAAGCGGAAGGAGCACTGAACAGCACTTGACTAATCAGGGTCTACACCATTCTTAGATGGTCTTAAGTAACTTGCTAAAGTAACCAAAGTTTGGCTGATTAATATCAGGTGAAGATCTGACCTGAAATGTTTGTTTAGGCATTTTGCGATACTACCATAGGAATAGCAATATCTCAGGGTATATTTGTTAGACAACATAATTTCCTTGTTTATTTTTTGGACTTGCTCTTCAGCTGCTGAGGAGGAGAACAGAGGTCGGTAGTAAAACATGTTTGCTTTTATTTCTTAGACGAATTTCTTTCTTGCACATCATTCATTAAAAAAAAAACAAAAACAGAAACAAAAATGAAAACAAAAAAAAAAACAAAAACAAAAACATAACCAAAAAGAGCCAGATAGCACACATGCAGAAAAAGTCCAGAAGCTATGCAAGTTAATGCCATGCTGTTTTCTCAGCTGCTTGTAAGTAGGACTCCACATCATTTATTATAGTGAGGTCACCTGCAATGGTTTGCAACAGTTCCCTTTGAAACAATGCTTTCTAAAAATAATGAAATTATTCCTTTCTCTAGAAACAAAGCAATGAAATTCCTTGTTATAAGACAAATACCTGATAGTATATTTTCCTTCCTGGTCCTGGCTCAGGGGTATAAAGTTAACAGAAGTTATTGAGTGACAAACATCCTGGGTAGTCTTCTATGGAGTATCAAAGAGGCCAAACTCCACGAGTTACCTGTCCTCTTCTGTCAAACTGTTGACACTGCCATACTGTCTCTTTTAGGTAGCATCCTCGAGTTAGAGTACATCACACAGATCCCCCACTTCAGGCTGATATTTGTGCCAGAAGGATTTTAGAAGCATTTCAATCCCTACCGTTATGTTCTTGGAATACATCGTATTTCTACTCTATCAGCTCTGTGCTTTAGTATTGGAATCCTGTGAGGGTTTATCGTGTGAAGGAAGTTATACATATTGTAATTCTATCATATCAATGCATGCAGCAGACACAGTAAATTCAAGATAAATTACGATTATTCATCACTCAATGAAAGGGCTAAATAATGCACTATGTATATTAGTAGTCACAGACCATGCAGTGGAGTAAATGATGGAAGAGAGCTTATTAGTTCATAACAAATTGCTCAGTAGTCCTTTTTTGAAAATTAAAATGGAAGCCAAACAGAAACCTGGTCTCTGATGGCGATGGCTTAAGCATCTCAGTTCTGCAATACTTCTCAGGTCTCTCTACAGTCACTTCAGTGTCATCCAAGATGCTGAGTGGTAAGATGCTAGTAAGAAATGTTTATGAAAGGATGATAGTAAATTCAACCCACTAAAAGTCTTCACTCTGGTCTACTGGAAGTTGGGTTCATTCACTCAAAATTCAGTCAGGAATGCACTACTTAGGATGGATGCCTTTGAGATAGCTTTCAGGGTTCACTTTTTTATCTTGGCTGCAGAGAATAAGGGGAACAATTGCTTTCTGTCATAAAAAGGCTGGGATTTGTAGATAGGAGAACAGGTGTAGACACCATGTACCTTGCATTTAGTAAGGTTTTTGACACTGTCTTCCACAGTTTTCTTTTATCCAATTTAGCATATTACACTGTGCATGTGAGTAAAATCAAATAGGTGAAAGGAAGAGTTGGGTGTTCAGGCTCAGAAGGTCATGGTTAATGGATTGTGTTCTACAACTGTAGTCTGGGGCTTGACAACTCTGAGGGGGTTGTAACAGAAGCCCCATCAAGGGGGACTAGACAACATACTCGAGCACTGGGCTACCAGTCAGGTGGAGGTGGACAGGGGAGGAAAGGTCTAATGGGACCCCATGATATTCAGCAAGGACCAAGCCAAGACCTACATTGGAAGGCAGAGTCCTGCGGGGATGCAAGCTGGGGCTGATGGAGGCAGGCAACAGCTGTGGGGGATGGCCCTGTGCCCTGGCAGGCAGTGAGCTGAGCTGGGGGAAGTCATGCGCCCAGGCAGCAATGAAGGCCAGCAATGCCTGAGGTAGTGTGAGCAGAGCATGGACCTATTTTGCTTTATTTACTTAAAATGTGAGTAGGCGCAGAACTTGTGTGGAACTCTGATCTGAGTCAAGTCTGATCTTTTCTGCACTGTGATTATTCTGATCCTAATCTAAACCAATATGTTTAGATGTAGTGGCAAATTTTACCTAGCTGCTGCTGGAGAAATGAATTTAATTCAGTTTTCCACAGAATCTGATGTCCTTAATTTAATTCTAAAATCGGTAGTATATATGTTATTATTCATCTGACTTAACTATGGTGAAGAGCTTCACTTTTCTATTCTTTTTGTAGCTTTACAATACTCTAAACTGAAAGGAAAGATCTGACCTACTAATATACCATTTGGGGAATTAAGTATTCTTTATCTGAATATGCTTTGTTGTTGTACTGAAACCCTGGGAGACCATATAAGCTGAACAATAAAATTTCTCCTGCAAGTGAAAATTAAAGGTAGGTCATTTGAAACATACATGGGAGGACTGGAAACAGACAAGCTTTACACTTGAAAGAAGATTGCTGGAAGAATTGTATACTTTTGTGTACTTTTTGTTGTATTGTTTCATATTTTTAAAGGAGTTGTATAAAAGATTGTGACATAGTACTTATCATTCCTCAGTGCATGAAGAAATACCTATTCATATTGTGAAATGTGACTTCCATTTCCACAGTCAAAATATTCAGTTTAGTAAAATTAGCCTCTCTACAGTGGGATTTTGTGTGTTGGTGAAGATTGTGAAAGAAAACAGTAACTTTATACACAATTTCCTTTAGTGTTTATGGTTTGCTTGTATGTGTGTTTACAGGTGGCCAGTGTTCAGCAGTAGATTATACATCCTCTTTTCTTGACTGAAAATTCAAACAGATGTACGTTTGTAATTTCTCATTGTAGAGTAACTCCATCTTTTGAAGAGTTAACTATTACAATACCTTTATCGAATTTCAGTCTGATCTCTAACAAAGAAAAAAATAAAAGCCATTACCAAAAAAAACCGATAACAAATTGAAAGTAAGTAAGATATTTCCATTCTATGGGTATTTCTGTTCTACTTTAACAGGAAATGTTTTTCTAGAGATAGAAATACATGCACCATGGCAATCTGTAATTTCAGTAGAAAATTGTGGAATTTTGGGGGGTTTAAGTGTTTGTTTGTTTTTCCCAAAGGAATTTTATTACTGTGAATGAAAAAACTAGTTGCTTACATGGGAGACCTTACTAAAAGCATAAATAATTGTTAAATCCTTTCTTGCCTACCAGAGATATATCTTAAAGAAAACCATGAAGCTCTCTTGAAAAACCTGACAGTTTTTGAAAAATATATGATCATTTTTCCTTTGTAATTTTGTCTAATATATTGGAGATGTTCTCTATATACAATATACTATGTAGCTTTTTCTTTCCGCTTTCATCTTGATGAAGAACAACTTTGTGAGATTCAGCAGAATATTGGCGGCATATTTTAAAAACAGATAACTTTATGTAGTTTGCACTAATTTCCTAAATTTAATGGTATTATATGTTTCTTGGGCAACTCCAAATGTTAGTATTCTAGTAACTGCAAGCTGATGTGGGAAAACCAAAACGCAACAGCAGTAGTCTTCCTGAAAACCAAGAAAAAACACTTAAATTTAGATATATTAATTTGGGGAAATGTTTGCACAGAAGCAGCTCTGGCTTACCCAAGCATCTTCATTATGTACTTGTAAATGGAGACTGAATGTCTGTTTTACACTGCGGGGTAATTCCATTAATCAGAATGATATTGCATTGTTTCTTGCCCTTTGGACAAAAGACAATTATTAATGACATATTTTTTTCATGTTGTCACCCCAACACTAAGCCAGAAAGTTCCACAGCTGCTAAGGTTTCAATTTTATTTGTCCAGAAAAGAGAAAAAAAAAAAAACAAACTCTTTGTGGCTGTCCATTAGAAACTGTTCCGACAATTCTGAACATCTTTGAAAGAGCATGCTTTTTTTTCTTCACTCACCTGCTCTGATATCACTGAGGAAAGTACAATTTATTCTATCATTTTCTATCTGTGTAAACTGAAGACAAGGCTCTAAAAGCACAGAGACCAGCATAATCAAGGAACAGAATGGAAAAATGGATGGTCTAAAATTACGGAAGGAGTATCACACTGAAAGCAGAGAGAAAGAAGTGGGTGCTAGTTATATGTGTAATGGGAGAAAGGTGAGTGTATCAAAAAAAAAAATGATTTGGAGTGTGTGATACCAGGCTATCTATACCTGGTGATTCTGAAGAACAAAGATATTTTAACTCCTGGATGGTCATTTGATATACTAATTTATTTTTATTTCTCTCTCTAACACTAAAAACAGTAAACATGCTTTATTTTTATGTATTTAATTCTATGCTATTTGCACTGGCAGAAACTAAAGAATAAACTATGCTAACTAGTATAGGAAACAATGAAAACAGCCAGAAGGTGGCAGTTTTAGACCATTTTGGAAGAGGTCAACGGCTTTGCACATAACTAGATTCCTACTGTATGTTCTGAGATTTAAACCAGTAACAATCTGAGATATAGTTTTAAATTATTTATTTGTTAATATCGTCATGAAATTAAAAGGGACCTTTTCAGGTGGTAAATTCAGCCCCATTCAGCTTAGTCTAAATACAAAAGCTACAACCAAGGAAACAACTGCTTCTTCAGAAGCTACTCAATTTACTATATAGATATTTAGAGATAAAATTACTACATTTTCAGCTAAGACATGCCAATGTCTGTGTAATCCATCAGGGCAACAGCATCCATCTTCTAGCATATGCACAGAAATCAAAAATTTTAGTCTAGTTCTTGGTACAGCTGTTAATTTGTCTGTTTTTTTTTTCTTTGCGATGACTTACATTTTCAGGCTACAATAACATCTAGGAAAGGAAAATACTCAGAAAAGTGAAACCAATTACTCATATAAAGATACCAAAGGGAGAAAATTAGCACAAGAGGCAATAAACTTTGCTTTTGAGGAGCTTGGTTTGCCAAAGGAGCTCAGAATTAGGTTCTTAGAGATCACAGAATCACAGAATGTGCTGAGTTGAAAGGGATCCATCAGGATCATTGAGTCCAATTCCTGTCCCTGTGTAGGGCACCTCAAGAGTCACACCATGTGTCTGAGAGTGTCATCCAAATGCTCCAGCACTCAACCACTCTCTGGGTATCCTTTTCTTGATACATAATCTAAACCTCCCTGGATTCAGCTTCCTGCAGTTTCCCTGAGTCCTGTCATTGATCACAAGATTGAAGAGATCAGTACCTGCCCCTTCTCTTCTCCTCATGAGGAAGCTGTAGGCCACAATGAGTTCTCCCCTCAGCCTCCTCTTCTCCAAGATGAGCAAGCCAAGTTAGGATGGAGACCTGCAGAATCCCACTAGTGACCAGTCACCAGTGAATGGGATGTTATCTCATTTACTATAACTCTTTGTGCCTGATCTGTGATCCAGTTGCTCACCCAGTCATCAGAAGGTAATGGATAAGAATATTTGGTTAAATTCACAGACAATAGTTAACTTTTATTTTACCAAGACAAATTGTTCCTTCAGAGGTGCAAGCCCAAGGAACACTAGTATGTGTTTAAATCCGGAAATATTTGTCAGCAAAGAACTGCAATGGAATCTCTAATTTCACACAGAAGAAGCACATGTTTGCAGGATTAGAGTATGTGGTAGGACATCTTCACCCTACAGCTTCTCCCACTGGTGAACACTTAGTGCCATAATGATGTACCATATAAAAGGTGTTGGTATACAAACTTAGATTTGTAAAGATGTGTGATCAGAAAATAAAAAATAACAGAAAAAACTTCTTTTTGTATAACTTTAGTCGAAGGATTTCTGTCTTTATAGATACCTCAAAAAAAGAACCCTTAAAATAGAACTCCCCTGTGCTCTCCTTGAAAACTTTTTCAAAGAACAAGTGACCCTTTTTTGTTCTCACTTTACTATCGGTAAAGGAGAAAATAATACTTTAAGAAACTCAAGGATATAAAGCAAAAAGTTGGTAGAAAGCATAAGAAACAGACAAAAGAGAACAGGGCACATTCAGCTGTGAGGTCAAATAGGACTACAGGGGAAGGAAGGAGGGAACTAACGTTCTGGATTTTAAAAGAGAGTAAACTTTGATGAACTGGAGGAATCGTTAGTAAAGTCAATAGGACTGAAGAGCTCAGGGACCTGAATGTGAGAGAGGCCTAGAATTTCTGCCAGTCAAACTATTGAAACTATTAGGAGTTACGTATCCCAGGAAAGTGAAAAGATTGCAGGGAGGGTGTAAACCCAGCTGAGTGAATAAGCAGTTTAAGAAAGATATTGTGAATAAGTAGAGACCTTAGGAGGAATGAAAAAAAGAAATAATTTGGAATTCCCTAAAAATGTCAAGAAGGTGAGAAATTAAGTGAAAATTAAGTCTATTTGAGGGCCTACACCTTGCTCTAACAAAGTTTGAGACGGCAAATTAAATGGAAAAAGGCACTTCAACCATTAAAGTGAAAATAGAAGTGGAAAAGAATAGGTCTTGAGAGACTGTAAGGAGGGAGCAGAAGATCCAAAGCAAATCAATGGTTTCCTTAAGGTTTTCAAAATGAAGATTCTGTGAATCTCACACACAAAGACCATAAGGATGCTGGCAAACTTGAGTTTTGCTACATCGTACAGTGTGCAATATTTTTCTGCTTTCTCCTAAGATTGTGTGTGGACAGTAGTCCAAACTAGCAACATTAAATTATACATTGTCTTCTAGATCAGCTATTCTAAAAATGGACAGAAGAAGTGCTGTCAAGTTTCCTTCATCCTTTTCCAATCTGAGGAAAGCAAGAGCATAATTATTCTTCTATACAGTATTTTGGGCTTTACAGTATTGTAATAGAAAATTTTATCCTTGTTGCCTACTTACATGATTGCTTTACTTCGTGATCTGTCATAAGACTTCAGCCTAACTAAACTATTGCATTTCCAGTGCTACATCCTGCAACACCTCACCATTTCAGTATTGCCTGTTCCAGAGTAAATGCCACAGGCTGAAGATTAAAAAGATGAAAAAATCAGTCTTTGCCCCAGTAAAATTCCTTGAGCTCCTGAAAAGATTAAGCTACTAAGAGAAAAATAGAGGAAATGGCAATAATAAAACAAAAAAACACACCACACTTCATCCCCCCGATCCAAACTGACTTACAGAAAATTCAGTGTTTGAAAGGAAAGACAGTGAAGTAAGTAATACATAAAAAAGTGATGCAGAGAAGTCTACATTTTACAATACCACAGAAACAAATCCTTCCCAATACTCCCTCTGTATTAATGCTTTTTCATTTGATCCATACACTTCCTCAAGGAGAACTCAGGGCTTGGTAACAGTGCTAACTAGCTCTTCCTATCACCACATCCTGAAGAGCTTTAGAAAGGATGTCATAGACAGGAAAACTATCTATGGAAGGAAAGTACAAAGAAGTAAAGTGAATCATCCAGAGTCATACTTACCCAAGACAATAGGAACAGAACACTGTTTTTTGAGTGACAGAGATGAAAAAGTTTATTGTTCTGGAATTTAGTAGATTTAGCACTGTCCTAACTTCTCCCCCATTAAGTTTCATACAGTGTATATAGCAATCATGTTGTTTCCTCACAATACTTATTGAATTCAATAATGAAAATATGTTAGTTTTTAAGTAATTTTTCTACTAAAGCACAAAAAATAGAAAATAGCCTTCGTTCATGGACTTTAGTTTTGCATTTACAGCTTGTTCTTATAGGTAAAAAGTTACCAGTCATTCAGAATCCATGAAGATTAAATAAATACAAGGGTAATCAAAGCAGAATTTTAACCAAAAGCTCACTTTCTTCCCTGTGGTCTGACCACAGCTTCCTTCCTCACTTTCAGTAACTTTTACTTTTTGCTCTTCTCCTTCAAACCTTGCTTCTTCTGCTCCAGCCATCTATCAAAACCTCTGTAGGTTTCTGCTTTTATGTTGACCACCTTATAATACTGATTTACTGAGGCCTTACTTTTTAAGCATTAGTACTTTCAGAGTTGAGGTTGTCTGAGATATGGGTTATCTTTATAATACTTCTCAGAGAATTTGAAAAATGTTATCACAAAAGTGTTGATCATAGGTCTCATTGAAAATATGCTTATCACTTTTTCTTGAGTCAAATTTGTTGACTTCAGGGTGATCTTGATCCATCAAGTACATAATGTACTATGCAAACTTCAGAACAGAGCTCACTTTTAAGTATGGGAAATACAAGCCACAGTGAAAGCTGGAAGTGAAAGATGCTGGTCCTGATAAAAAATGCACATACAATTGAAATTATTTCATAGTTTTTAAAATGTTCATTGCAATTTAAATGAATTCATAGCTCTTAAAATATTCATCACTCTGAACCTGCTTGAGATTTCTTTGTAAAAAAATTATTTCTTGAGGGTTTGTAGGGTTACAGGAGCCCATACTTACTAGGAAGGACGAGATTCATGCCACTGAGAAGCTGTTTTCCTGCCTTTATTCTGCTTCTCTGCATATTCTTGTTTAGATGAAAATCAGCCTAGTGTAAAGTGCTAACACAAAGCTTGTTTTTGGATTTAGTGATGCAGAAAAACTCAGGGTAAAATTTACCTTCCATGAAACAAGGTTTCTAATAGCTGTCATTACCTTCAATCTGACACATATGATCAGTTTACATTCTTTATTTCTTTTAGGCCTTTTTCACAAGAAAGACCAACAGTACTATCACATCAGGTAATAGCTGAAATCTGGGCTTTCGATTTCTGTTCATGAATAAACTTCAGGTGAGACTGTATTGGACAGTTCGGCCCAAATTCCACCTAAAGAGAAGTCTTCCTTTTTAGAAAATGCAACTGAGAAGGACTTCTGGATATTTAGGTTGGGGTTTGCTTGTAGGTAGTGAGCAGTATATTTCATTTTGAATAAAAGAAAATGAAAAATTACCCTGTATTTCATATCTCACTAAACTTAGACAGATCACCAACTGCATTTGTCAATGTTCTTTTAATGAGAGAATAGTTTTGCCGGTGCAAAAGTTCAACTTATCAGGACAGGAATCATGCACTCTATATACTTTGTGTGTATCCAGACTATTCTCACTAAACAAAATGCTTGATCAAAGTAAAAACAAAATGCAGCATCCCAAAACATATAGTTTAGGGCACTCAGAGCTCATAACTTCCTTTATGACTTTAACAGTCATCATTTGGATCAGCTTTTACAAGGGATCAAGATACCTTTGTGCATCTGTTCTTGAATAGCCTGGTGTAATTATTGACAGCTTTCCTGATGGTTTAGCCAGTGCTTTTCAGTCATTAGGCTCTTCTTTTTCTACTTAGTCAAGAACAACTTGAAAAATAAATGAATGACTGCCTATGTTTTGACAGAGGCTTTTTTTGCATGTGATGCACAGACAAACCCTATACTATTGTCTGTTTAAGTGTTTGGCAGGAAAATACATCAAGGAGATTTAAGGGATTGGATTTAAGGGAATGGAACATCTTCCTTATGAGGAAAGGCTGAGGGAGCTGGGTCTCTTTAGCTTGGAGAAAAGGAGGCTGAGGGGTGACCTCATCCATGTTTACAAATATGTAAAGGGTGAGTGTCAGGATGATGGAGCCAAGCTTTTGTCAGTAATGACCAATGATAGGACAAGGGGCAATGGTTTTAAACTGGAGCATAGGAGGTTCCATGTAAATATCAGGAAAAACTTTTTCACTGTGAGAGTGACAGAGCACTGGAACAGGCTGCCCAGAGAGGTTGTGGAGTCTCCTTCACTGGAGACATTCAAAACCCGCCTGGATGCGTTCCTGTGTGATGTACTGTAGGTGACCCTGCTCTGGCAGGGGGGGTGGACTAGATGATCTTTCGAGGTCCCTTCCAACCCCTTAGATTCTGTGATTCTGTGATTCTGTGAAGGAGATTAAATTTAGAAAAAAATATAAATACAATCCTGTAAATGGTTAGTATTGTTGTCTACCCAGAAAACAAGCTGCAAATACAGTTTTAAATTCATGGCTTTTTGCTGGTTCATAAGCTTCAGAAAACATTTCAACACAATTTTCAGATCTAGTGACTATAACTTTAGTTCTTAGACTCTAGATATGAGTTCAGTTCAGCAATGATTCCCACTGGAATTTTGAGTGTTCAAAGATGAGGGTTTTTTATAGTCTATTGGAAATAAATGGTAGCAAAGCTACCAATTTAGGTTCCCATTTGACCTCACAAAATAACACAGAACTGTGATGATTTTTAGGGCACATGTTTACTTGGGAGTAATAAAAGACAACCTAATGCAGTCTTTGTATTAAGTCTGAGTCTCCATACATCTTTACCTCTCTTCACCAACAGGAATTAATTTAAGCACCATTAAATTTCCACTTAATCCTTATGTAGGTCTTCTTTTAGTCTCTGTGATTATTAATATCATGCTTTTTCTCATTTAGCAGTGGTGTGGATACCTGCAATCTGCAAGGCAGTGGGCCTGCGGCTGCTGAAACAACTACCAGATAATTATATTTCATGTTAAAATTACATCTAGGATGAAACCCTCTTGATGCGAATGTGGCTATCTTTGTACCTGTCCCTTGAGTGAATACAGCCCCAAATATTTTCTATTGTCTGTTTACATCCTCAACATGGCAAAACTTTATCCTATTGGCTTATACTTTACCCACTTGGCAGTTTGTGCAATAAAACATATGAATTTGACTGGGAAACTGTTGGGGTTTTTTTGAGATATCTGGTATGCAAGTCCCTGTCTTCACTTGAGCTGCCAGTATTAATTCTTCTTTGAAACAAAAGTTTCATGGCGTACCATTAACTCTGATTTTTCTGCATGACACTCACTGGGTCCATCCTCTCCTATCAAGGAAATTACTTTTCTGACAATCAAAGATATTTCTGCCAACTCACTGGCAACAGTATGTCAAATATAGATTTTATAAAACTTGTATCAATATTTCTGCTTTCTTTCCGGTCTTCTTTCTGGAATTCTGATTTTATTGTCAGATGTTTTTAAGCTTCAAGAAGCAATTTCAGCTCTTTAAGAGGAAAAAGGTTTATAAACTTGATTTATTCCTTCAGGAAAAAAAGGAACTTTAATATCTTTTCAGATTATATAAAATCTAAAATATGTTTTTCCTTCTTACTGAAAAACTCATTCTATTTCCTGTGGAAACTGGGCAGAAAAATCTCATGGGTTAGGCAGGGAATGCATAGTCAGTGTCACAGACCAAAAGAATGAAGAGAGGATGGTATTACTCTCTGTGCTAATAAATTTTTACTGTTGCTTTAAAACTGGTAATATTTGCGCAGCTCTATAAGTGTGTCTTTGTGAACTGTAAAGAACTCTTGTATGCAGAACTGTGCAAATAGTGGATTTACCTAGTTACTAGTTATTTTTGTTTGGAAAAAAACACCCAAACAAAAGAGATTTCCCCTTTTTTTGTGTTGTTTTGATGTGAAGAACAAAAACCACCAACATGTCTGCTCAAAATGTAATTTAAAAAATAATTTCTTAGCCTTACCAAAAGAAAATGATCTTATTTTGTGAGGGTCAGACTCCGTGAGCTGGTCTAATTTAGTTGTATATGTGTCAAAAACCATTTGTTTTCCTCAAAGTGTGCAGATTTTTTTTTTTAACGTATTGGTAGTTCCTTCAAAATACAAAAATACATGAACCATTTTTTATGTTGGTTAAAAAAAAGATAGTCTTCCAAGGTTTAATGCCTGAAATATCTGCCTCAGTTGGGGAATAAATTTACACAAGTAGGATAAAATGTAGTTTAACATAGAAACTGTTTGGTAACATTAGTTAAACAAGTTAATGTTCATAATAATTTCATTAGCAGTATTACCTAGGGAAGTATCATACTAGTATACATTGCTGCAATGGAGTGGTAGAAGTGAGATTACGAACTTCATAATTTTTTTTTTAAGAAAGAAAATTTAAAGAGACAAATTCAAAATAAATAATTGTTGTAAATGGGAAATATCAATGGATATGATGGGAGTTACATGTAATCGGCAAGAAAAGAAATCTCGAGGGATATGATCTCACACTGTAAACATTTCAAAGATTGTTAGTGCGTAGCAGGAATTCTTCATAATTTCTGATGACAATAAGACAAATACAGCTGACAGAATCTATGGGAAGGAGAGAATAGTTAGGATATACGAAAACAATGGTATCAAATACATTTTAAGAGAGCATTAAAACCAGATGAGAGTAAGGCTGAAGGAAAGAGTTGCTGCAGAAATAGTCCATGAACATTGCCATAGTGACTCAAAAAGAATAACATATTGCAGTTTAACCCCAGGTCTATGATCATCTGTTTGGTACAAGAGACTTTTTTTGTATGTGTTAGTCTACAAATTTTATCTACAAACCCAGCCTTCAATCCAACAATACTGTATGTAACAACAAAATAATCTTAATAAAACACTGGGTTTGAAGAATTACATATCAGAATCTCCTCGACGACAGGATGTGCCTTTACAGAATAGCTATCAGAATATCTCAGATGTAGATTACATTCACTCAAATATTTATATTTTACTAATTTTTATTTTTACAATTAAATTTCTTATTAGGTATTCTATAATCTGGTGATGAAATGATTAATTCTGAAACTTCTGAATCCTATTTAAGACATCAATCATCTTGTGGTAAATTAGCTTAAGGCTTATTTTTCTTCAAATTTGAATGTTTCTGTTGTCTCTGTTTTCCATCTCACTGCTGCCTCTGCACGAAGAAAACAACATTTCAAGTGTAAACCAATTACTGCAAAAATTCACAACGTCTCAGTCAGAAATAGTTCTCTACTCAAAGTCTCTAATGAAGGAATTCTAATACCTAAATAGTTGGACTAGTTTTCCTTTCTGTTCATCATTACTGTATCAAATGAAAATTCTGAATTTTTGCTAAAAATATAATTTATGTACATATGCATGTCTATTATGTTTTTGATTATGAGAATTTCATGCCTAAAATTAGAATTAGACCTCAGTAGTTTGAGGGTTTTTGCCAAATTATCAGACTCTGCTTTCAATTTGCAAATTCCACTTGTTATCATCTGCTTTTTATTTTCAACTGAATATAGTTTTCACAAATCTTGTGACTCTATACAACAAGCGACTGATCCGACAGAAGCAAGACCAAGTGTAACTGTTTAAAGCTATATAACTGACTGAGGTAAAGCAGTGAAACTCGACTGAAATGAATGGTATACACCTTATAAATACAAGCCACAAATGCATTATGTAAACAATTTTCTCTAGTTACAATCTAAGATGCACATTCACCTGAAGAGCTAAGAGATCCCAAGCATCCCTGTTCTTCCTTTCATTTTGATGTCCCTTTTTGAACTTTCGTCTTTCTTTCTTCATAAATTGTTATATAGTCATTTAAAACCAGTCAACATTGCTTTATGTAGAACAGATTTGGTTCAACAATCTCATTATATTTTTTGAGAAAATAGGTTTAATGAGTGAAGATAACTAGAAGAAGCAAATATATTCTGTGTTGACTAAGTACAGGATGTAAATAAATTATGCTAGACTTCATGAATAAAAATATAAAAAAATATGTCAAATCGTTTAACCATGTAATTAATTGACAAGCTTCCAAAACCAGTCAGTAATAAGCGTCATTACTGAATAGGGGTTTTATTAGTGAGAATTTTGCTAAAAATTTTTCAAAAATATTTTGGATATGATGCAGGAAAGATATCTCAAGATATCAAGGGGAAAATGTCTTTTTAGTGAGAGAATGTTGACTCAGAAAACTAAGATATTTTAAGAGTTCAGTTGTTTTAAGTCACCAAAATGAGAGACTAAGGAATCACAGAAAGGAAACTGAAGATTCTCATTTGCTCTTCAACAGAGAAAGGCCTCAGCAGAACAGCAGCTGTAGCACAGACTAAGATCAGTTAGAACAATATTTGTATTGCATCTGATTTGCACTGATTGCATCAGTGAGAATGCCTGAGCTCTGATGCAGGGACATACATCGTCAAAATAATCAGTCTAACTCACAAGAGGACTTTCTAGCCCTCTGTGCTCATTCCTCTTCAGAGTTCATCACCACCCAGAAAACAAATCCAGTGTGGGGGTTTGACAGAATAAAATATGGAACAAAATGAAAAACATCTTAACACATGATTTAGTCCATCATGCAATCATGTGGTATGTGCAATGCACATGTGTTTCTCCGTTCGTTTCTCATCCTATCTGAAAATGATGTGGTAGAACAGAAAAAAATAGAGGGTAAGAATGTCACAGATACAAAATGCCTTCAACATGGGGAATGATTAAAGAACCTAGTGAATAGATTCATATTTTCCAGTCTAGAAAAGACAAAAAGAGAAGAGTAGGGGGATGGCAAAGTTCTGTTTAGAATAGGAAGGGGAAGGAGTGTCCATAGTCTCTTCAAATATGATAAAGTATTGACATAATCTAGAAATAGAAAATAGCAGGTTCAGAGTAAACAGGAGGAGGTGCCTCTTTACACAGTTATTAGATCTAAGTTGTGGATTTCCTTGCCAACAGACACTTCAGATGCTAAAAATTAACATGAGTGTAGAAAGTGCGATGAGAGAAATTCAGGGTAAAAAAAAATCAAGGGCTGTTATATAAAATGATGGGATGTATCTGGATCAGGAAGCACCAGAAAAGAGGTTTTTACAAGCTGCCATAGTTAGAGAAGATAATAAGTTAGAAAGATGTTATGGTTGATGTTGTGGCCCCTCTGTCTTGATGATTTGGTTCCTTACTGCATAGCTGTCCTACTTATACTACAGCTACATAATTCAGATCAGGGGCAAAAATGTAAAACTCATGGTTCACCTGTTACCGCAACTCCCCCTCAGCCATCACGTAAACAAGAATTACTATAAACCTTAAGAAAAGATAACAAATGCTTCCTCCATTAAAAAGTCCTGATACATTTTGTCATTGCTGCAGTAGAACAATACTGCTACCGCTGTAACCAAGAATGGAGGATTACATTAAAAAGAGTCCTATAGACTACTTGAGGTAGGAACAGTTACACTCAACAAGTAAGCTTCAGTAAACTTAAGTCTGATTGTAGTTTTTTGTTCTTGGGTGGATTGAAACCCCCTGAGATATGAATCCTACAAAGAACATAGAGATCTTGTTTTCAGCATTTGTCATACTTATCTTAATGTTCTGTGATTTTAAAAATTGTTCTTCATTGACCTCTCTTCTCAGCAAAACTGCTATGAATTTAACCACTTAGACACTTAAATTCGCACTTAAGTTTCTGTCTTCGGAATCTGAAACCTTGTCCAGGAATCTTTTTAGAACTTTCAGAAATAAGAGTTAAAATCTAAAAGACTTCATACTTTGACAAAAATAAAATATTTCCTGAATAATATTCTATTCAGAAAATAAAAAATGATTCAAAAATCAGAGAGTGGCAGAACAGAATAGGAGTCAACCTTTTTTTCTTTAAGTAAAAATGGAATGGGAAGATATAGAGGACTTTTATGATTCTATAATGGTCAAGATGTGTTACACTTTCGCTCATAAATCAAAGGGTTGAAAGTTGCAAAAGCTTCAATATCGAAGATAGCTGCTCAGGGCCAGGAAAATGTCAACCTTTCTTTAAAAGTTAAACAATATCCTTCTACTTCTCATCTCTCATTACACTAGTCATGCAAATCCCTTAGATGTCTGAGATACTGACTCCTGTACAGCGTCAAAAATACTGGGTCAACTGTGAAAAAATGTAACAAAAAAAGACGCAAAAAAGATCTACAGCTAAAAAACGGGTAAAATCTGTAGTTGGACGAGTGTCATGCAGGATTCTTTGGTGTCGCAAGAATACCCTCCACATATTATCAACACGTGTTCACTTAAAGGAGAATGGCCCAGCTTAGCAGAAGTGTGGGGTCAAAGATCAATGTAGCATTCACATATATCATCAATAAATATTTAATTTTCTTCAATGGACCCTGGGAATGCCTCCTGTGTTTAAAATGAAATATTCTGCCATTTGTTATAGATCAAATCCAGTATAAATTTTGCAGAGGTGGTTTAAAGTAGACAATAGACAGAAATATGTATTTTTACACCTAAATTCCATTTAATTTGAGACTTCCTTCAAAAAATAATTATTTTGATTATGCTGTACTGATTTAGTAGACTTTTATCCATATTTCCCTACCATTTATGTTCTCCACTGGCTTCCAGGGTAACATGAGTAGTTTATATTCAGGATCCAAGGATCCTTTAGACAGCTTTAGGGAATGTTCAGAGGAATAATCTGAAAAAGATATACATTTTAAAAAATAATGTCTTTCAAAGCAGGGTTGTACAAAGGGGTGTCCTCACAGCTCTGTAATTTGTTTTATATTTTTAGGAAGCACATTGGTTACTGGTTAATAAGCACGCTTCACTCTGGTTTGATCAAACTTGACACATGGCAGAAGTCAGGTAGGAAAAAGTTTTATTTGTATTTATTTTGTATTTATTTGTTCATGCTCTGAAGTTATCATATACAGGAAAAGCAAAATGGCAACATACATTTTAAACTGATTCTTTTTCATATATATCCTATGGATTACTGGAGTAAACTACTTTTAATAAACAACAAAATTGTGTATCACTAATAGTCACCTGTAACTAGATTCTCAGCAAACACCTATTTCAACTCAGTTTTCAAATCCTTTCCAGTTAACATACAGAAAACAGCCTGATGAAAGTTTTTCTTAGCAGTTTCAGTTACATTTATGATGAAAGAAATATCAATAAGCCTGCCATAAAAATATTTAAAAAAAAATAAATCCCTAAATATTTTCCCTGGTTTTCTCCACAAGAAGTAAAAACAAGTTTAAATCTTCTTAAAAAAAATAACAGGTAGATATTTTTTGTCTACTTAATCAATATTTAATCTCCTAAAATTTTCTCTTCCTGAACTACAGATATACTTCAATGTTTTGTGTCCAGTCCTATGGAAAACCATGGATTTTTGCAAACTTTTTTGCTTGTGGTCAACTATAGTTTTGCTTTATGTCAAAACAAGTTATACTACAGATAATAAAAGAAGCAAGGCACTTAAAATTGCTTCTCTGTCTGAAGGTCATATGTAGGAAAAAAGTCTTGAATAGTTCAGAAACAATAATAAAAAAATCCCTGGATTATATTTCAGTTGAAGGTCACTACGAATTTTTCTTGGTTTGTAAGCAATAGCTCAGTCTTCTGTTGACCCTCTGACTGAGGATGTCTTTCAGTGATGAAATTGTCATTGAATACTGATTGAATCTTACATTTTCTTTTGTTCCCAGAATTTGTTCTGGGCAACTGACTGTGAATACTTCCGGAAAAAAGAACTGATTAATGGCAGAAAAGGAACCCTAAAATAAGTTATGGTTGTTTCTTAAAAGCAAGAGAGGAAAAGAATTTAAGTGTACCAAATACTGCTGCCTGATTTATGATTTTGATTTATAGCCAGTTCAAGTTTGTGTGAACAAGTTGAGTGGCAAAGCTGACTGTGTTAGTACAATAGTTTCTGCTGAACTACATTTCCTTGCACTTCAGTTTTCTTCAGAGGAAAGTACTAGGTGATGACACACTGGGATTACTTGTATAATAAAAGATCTCACACACTTCTTGTTGAAACTATTACATAAACTGTCAAATAGTAAAGATTATAAAAGAATGGCTAGATTACTATTAGGTGAGGCTTCCATCATGGAATATATAAGATTACTATTTGTGGATATATGCCCACATATATCCATTGATGTATGCATATATAGAGATAGATTTATACTTATACATACACATATACCTGCATACATATATACATATATATATATAATGTTTATGTATGCATTTCTTCTGTATATTGATTTGGCATTTGTGAGTGGAATACCAGCTGGACATCAGTACCTCATTGTAATGGTCTGCTCTGTTAAACTGAAAATTGAGGAGGATTACACAGATTTTAATTGCGTATTATGCTACTAGCTAGAGGTGACAAGCATTTTTCTGAACAGTGTATATAATGTTACTTGCATATATTTTCTATATGCCTGTACTATATATGGGAAGACCTATGATCCTATATTGATGTGCAGGCTGAAAAGATATGTCAGAAAGGGATTTCTTATACTTTCCAACTCTAATTAAAAGTCTTATTTCCTAGAACACAGATTAATGTCACTTATAAAGCAAATTAACTATTTATAGATTGAACTATGCAAGTAAAATGAAAAATAATAACATTTCATAAAGTATTTCGTGGAATAAAATAAACAGTTTATTGTGAAGACTGCCTTTATTTTAATTATTTTTATTTATTTATTTATTTTAAATATTACTTCTTTAGATGGTAACAAAAGTTCAGTATGTTTTATTTGTTGTAGCTGGAAGTCTAAAGTCTTCAATTTTTATCAGTACATGCGTGAAAAGGATCATGTATCCTTGATGCATGTATGACACTTTAAAAACACTATTTCCAACTTCTTTTGATAATAGCAAAAACTTTCAGAAAAAACCCAAACAACTACATTGAACTTTAAATTAATTAATTTTCTATTTATAGCATTTTTATTATCTCATTTCATTGCAAAAGAATTAAAGTTACAGAACTGGAGTTCCTAAACAGACAGTTGTTAACCACATCTAGAAAACAAAGGCATAATATGCTCCAGTGCCTTTAGATTTTCATCCATGGATTCAAAAATAATTTACACAGCGGTTTAGTAGCTGACCTGTAGACCAAGCAGATCTCATAGAAGACAGATTTATTTCAAAGCTTGCTTAATCCAGAAAATAAACAGCTTTGCCTGACTTGAAATGGTATAGAAATGGCAGCAAAGACCTTTTAAAACTCAAATGAGGCTTCAGTGACAGAATCATAGACCAGTAACTCAGCAGAGTACCTGAAAACTTTCTCAGCCCCTTCCACTGAACTCACATGTCAGTATACATATAGGTTAAAATTTCTCTCTTGGTTCATAAGAATTAGTGAGCTGAATGTATTTCCTGCCAGCTAAACTCTAGTATAGATTCTATGCTTTAAACACTATGATAGATTATGGAGCCTGTGATGCTTTGTCACTGGCTATGAGATCAAAAGTTGCATCACTGTAATGGCTAACAAGCTGCCTGCAGAGCTGTAAATGACTAGCATGTGGGTGGGTTGCTCACTCAACTGCTTTTCTGGTGCTGGTGGTGGTAAGAGAGGATTACATGATCTTCCAGCTCCCCAGGCTGGGCAGTGCAGAGACTTGGGAAGGGAGATCTCTGCAGAACTCCTATTCTCAATTGCCTTGAAACTCTACCTCCACCATACCTTAGAGCGCTGACTCCTACAAAGAGTGTTTTATGCCAGGGGACTTCCACTTATGGATGTTCCAGGGTTGCATCACTCTGCTCAGGTGAGAGATACTGAATTAGTGAATATGGAAGTGATATTCCATCTGTGTCATTGCAGCAGAAGACCTTCTGGTCATGAGAGGTCATTGAAACAGCAGCTCTGCAGAGCCCTCTCCTTTACAGGTCATAGCTAAAATTGACCTGAAGGTCCAAATATTTCCCAATGTCTGAAATGTTGATTTGTTCCATTTCACTGTCATCTCTTTTTCCTGAAGGAGGTTTTTATGCACTTTAGTATTTGGAAAGACTAGTGTGTCAGATCCTCCAGTCCTATGCAGAAGCATAATTTGATCTGTCATGCTGAATAAATGTTCACTAGTTCAACATTCAGTCTGGGTAGTCCACACTGTACACACACTGAACACAGCAATGTGTAAAAGATACATATGGGGGTAAAAAGAATTTCAGAAAACTGTTATGACAGTAACTTTTTTGTAGATTTCTAGTGTGACAATATCTTGCACTTTTCATAGTGAAAAATGCATGCCTGCAATTTGAAGCAAATATTTGTAATTACTTTGATCTAAATGTTGTTACAGAATATGTTAGCCCACAATAGCCAGAGAGATCTCTCATGACAAAGCAGACTTTAAAAAAAACACAACAAACAACAGAGGTTAAAAAAAAAAAGGGCTGTTTAGAAAGTCAGATTCCCTATAGCAGCAGACTTTATATCCCACTTCATGGGAATTTAATGCCCTCAAACAAACAGAAGATCGTTCCAGGCTCAAATAATAAGCATTGGTTTTGGACTGCTGTGTTGACCTTTCTAACAAGAAATTTTATCAGTTTTCTATTCTTGTGATTTTTTGGATATTTTTTATTTTTTTTATTTTTTTTTGCATGAGATGAAACAAGACTGCTGGTTCCATCCTTTATTAAATGAACTTAAAAGCATATTTTAAATCTGACCATTACCTTTGCAAAAAATGCAGCCAGAAGTTTTGCACGCTAAACAGCTTCATCAGAACAGCTTAATAAAGACATCATAAGGCTGTATCTCCACTCCAGTGTGAGTCTGTTTGGTGATTTTCCCCCTCTTTGACTCTGCTTTCCATTTGGCTCACCTACTGTAAGGTCACATTTTGCTAATGAATGGAAAGTTCTGCAGAGAAGTATGCCTTTGCACTGTGGAATACACACATGTACAAGAGAGTATGCTCACATTCAGATAAAAGAGAAGAAGGAGAAACTCTGCCCTACTCCAGCTACAATGAAATCCTAGTTGAAATAATTGTCCCTGAGAGTGAAAACCTGCTGAGCAGCTTGTCAAAACAGAGTGGGACTGTGAGCTAGAGAAAAAATATCTGACCATGAGAATTAAAGATGACAAAAACTTAACAAATATATGAAGCAATTTGTTTTAACTGATGAAAAGTCCTTTCACATGAATATTTTCACTCTGATGCGTTGAAAATGTTTCTGGTAAAGTTACCAGAATCAGAATTTAATTGTTGATTATTTCTTAATTTTATGTTACTAATGGTTACTGTTTTATTTTAAGTCTGCATGGGTAAAAATAAGAAAAGTATCCATGAAAGTTCTCTTTCCACATAAAGGACATGGTGAAAGCACATGAAAGAGGGGAAGAGTGAGTTAAAACAGCAGTTATTTCAAATTTCATTAATGTCCCATCATGGATAAGGTAAAAATATGCACATGGTGTGCATCATCTTTCTTACAAACTGAGGATTCTTCCCAATAGGAAAGAAAAAAAACAAACCCAAAACCATAATGTACTAACCTGCCAAGAGCTTTATCATGCTATTTGGTGTTACAGTAAAGACACATTGCATACTATTTCTTCCTTTCGTCTTTCAACCTTCTCTCCCTTGTTGTCCATAGCAACATGAGAACTCTGTTGAAAGAATTTTAACATTGCAGTAAAGCATTCAGAAGTTTGGAAATTTCAAAATTAATGTTTCCAGGAATATATGGGGCTCCTGATGTGTATTTTTTATTCAATATAATTTTTAATTATATGATCTATATACTACCCACTATTATATCATATAACTTTTAATTATATGATCTATATACTACCCACTATTAGTTATCCAAGTTGATAGTGATGATGTTTCTGAGAGGAGCCTGAAGACAATTAAAAAGGACTTCACAGTCATGGGGAGATCATTTGAAGAANTTTGAAGAATCGGGAGCCCAGGTGGTGTTCT
>VZRW01005414.1:0-39874 GCA_013398125.1 Aegotheles bennettii
CATGAGGACCAGGGCTTGCAAACCTGAGACTATTTCTATTTGTCCATAAAGGGCTTCATCCGCTCGGTCTTCTTGATTGGGCAGCCTGTAACAGAGCCCCACTATAATGTCCCCTGTCCTCTCTTTAATCTTGACCCATAAGCTCTCTGTCAGCTCCTCATCCATCCCCAAGTGGAGCTCTATGCACTCCAGCTGGTCACGGACATAGAAGGCAACATCACCTCCTTGTCTCCCTTGCCTGTCCTTCCCAAGAGTCTGTAACCTTCCATTCCAATGCTCCAATCATAGGATTTATCCCACCAGGTCTCTGTGATGCCAATAAGATCACAGCTGCGCAGGCACGTGCACGTCTCTAACTCCTCCTGTTTATTCCCCAGTGAATGAGGGAATAATGAAAAAGAAATCAAAGATGATGCTATCTAGAAAAAGAGACAGGTAACAAAATGGATTATCTACATACAGTCCTCTTTCAGATCATAATGTTCCTACTGATCTGATCTGCCAGAAACACTGGCAGAGGTAGTAGTTAAATGCCATAAAGCATCAATCACTTGGAATATGCTAAAATAACTCATCTTTCAAAAATCAAAATCCATTACTGAAGACAGTCTAACCATGATCAGGTTTCAGCTTTATAGAGGAACGTGGCATGAACTTCAAAGAAAGTTGAATTACACACAATAGAAGTAAAAAACTGAAGTCAAAAACAACTGGACAAAACCCCATCTCTTGAAAACATGCACTACACTTCTTCTGCTTGTTCCAGGTTTTGCCGAGATTACCCGTTTTACGTGTACCCACTGACAGGAAGTTCTGTCAGCAGCAAGCAAATAGGAAGGTCATCTAGAACACCTAAGCTATTCCCCAAATTAATTTTCAAGAAGGGGACACTAATCACAGTACAAATTAATAGAAAGGGGCTGTTGTAGAATAGTGGGCTGGAGTTTAGCTCTTATCTTTGAAGATATTAATCTGTTTCTCCCAGCCCCATTAAAAAAAAAAAAAAAAAAGAGAGAGAGAAAGAAAACAAAGGGAAGGGGCAAAAGAACAAGAATAATTAGTGGTTTTGGCTAATAAAGCTAAGTTTTAAAACAGACAAGAATAATGAACACTTTTTTTCCCAAGCGAATAGATTAGGAAAAAATGTTTTCTTTTGCTTTTTCTAACTCAGGAATACACTCTGCAATTGAAAATAGCCAGTTTACAGAATTTGTGATTTTTTACTTTTGCTAGAAAATTTCTTAGGGTCCAATTAAAAAGACTATGAATGGAAACACGTTCTCACTTAAAAGCAAGTCATGTATCTGTGGTCAGGTGTCTCAGCGTATGACAAACGTTCTGCAGAATTTGCAACAGATTGCAGTGAAATAAATTTCATTAAATCTATTCATAAAGTTGAAGTTGAAACACATTGAAATGAATCCTGTGTAAGCTCCTAGATGTAAATTCCATTTGTTTCATCACCTTCCTCTGAAGGCTAAAATAATTTGACTAAAACCTAGAATCTACTCTTTTGTTTCACTCACACCAATATAACCTAATTGTTGTACTACACTAAGAGCCTAAAAGCAACTCCCAGATTTGATACAAAACAGATCTAATCCCCTAAGGCAAATTGCTTCCAAGACTTATAGTAGCTCTTTTTTGGAATTAGCAGCATGTTGACTAACAGTAGTCCATTTACACTATTTGAACACCGTAGTCTTAAGACTCTAGTTTTAAGTTTGGAAATTGCCAACTCCTCTCCTCTCCTGAAGGAGCAGTCTATTTTTTCACAGAATTGCTTGAGTTGGAAGGGATCTTAAAGGTCATCTAGTCCCAACCCCCCTATCATCAGCAGGGACACCTCCCACTAGACCACATTGTTCAAGGCCCCATACAACCTGACCCTGAATGTTTCCAGGGACGAAACATCCATGACTTCTCCCACCTCATGGTGAAAAACTTCCTTATGTCTGATTTTCACTGATCAAGAGACGATCCAACAATGAAGAGAACTTTTTCCATTAATAAAACTGCTCGTATTAATAGTTTTTCTACAAGATACTTTAATTAATGCTCCTGAATGAAAATGGCAGCTTTGTTAACAAATTACACCTGGACAAATAAACCCAGTCTTACAGGAATACTTAAGAAACAGAAACAAAATTCTTGTTTATACTACCCAGTGGACAGGTTTTTTTATACATTTTGAAAAACTTCCCTTTAAGACACACTGTTATAACAATATATGGGTAGAAAGATCTTACAGGCATCATGAAATCTACAAGAATTCAAATGATTGGGACAAAATTCTGCCCCATTTTGATCTGTAGCAAAACTGCTCTTATATGTGATTTTGGACAGTCAAATCAAGCTAGCTGATGGAAACAAGTATTTCAGAGCACTGACATATTTGTGAATTCACACCAAAAGCCCGCAGTCTCCAGAAGTTTCAAAAAAGCACAATAAATGAGGAATAGCAAGCTAGTTATAAACCAGAACTAAGTCTGGAGTTAAGACAGCTACTTACACAAAAGCTCTGTTCATTGGTTTTTGACAGTTCAAGGGGGTATGCATCTCTTCTTTCAAAAGGGTCAGAGGCCCTTCACCCCTCCAGAAGCTGTACACTGTCACACCCCAGCTCCCTACCAGTATGACCACAGGTAAACTGGTCAGGAGCAAAATCAAGAATCTCATCGTAAGAATCAACATGAGGAAAAAATATAAAGCAATGGCAGTGCTAAACTTCAGACAGCAATTTGACCTCCAAACAAACTCAAGTTTACAGTATTTACATTGACAAGCACATGAAAAAACTACAGAACCAAAAAGCTACGTTACCTTTCAAAGACTTACAAAGAATCCAATCAGTAGCATTTTCCAACTTCTGGACTTAAACTGCAGTGTATGAAATTAAGAGTCTTTCCTAGAAAATCTGTAATTCGGGCATTTAACTCGGACACACCATTGTAGTACAAAAAGGAACACTGCCTGGTGTGTTTACATGACAAAGATAAATTGGTTCAATCTAATAACAGGAGAAAAGCTTACTCAGTAACAGCAACAGTCACACAAGATTAAGTTTTACCTTCAAAACTCACATTCAAGACTTCTATGCCAAAGCCACACTCAACTATCCACTAAAAAATTCCTCAAAAATTAGCATCATACTGTTCACAATGTAACAACAGGAACTTAAGTCCACTAATGCTATTAACATTGCACTACAATCTAGGGTATTTTCATTAGGGCAGACACACCTGTAATAACTGCATAACCACAGTTTAAGCCTTATTGGCAGTTCAGGTGGGTGAACCCCAACAAAATCCCCAAACTACTTGTGGCTACTATTTCTTCTGCTTAAATTCTAAGGAACATTTGCCAAAAGTCAGAAAGTTTTTAATATGGTGGAGACCAAACATGTGGGAAAGAGCACAGCACTTTCATAAGAGGCTACAACATTCTACTTTTATTTTTCCTGTTACTGCAATGCAAAATACTTATGCAGGGAGGGAAAATGCTTATTACATTGTATATGTTCTGTCTTAGGCAACAGGCAAAATTTTTCTACACAAACCAGTTTTCCATTTTGCAAAACAATGATCCACTACAAAGTCAGATGCATCAACTCAAAACAAACAAAAACAAATTTCAAGTGACAAAGTGAAAACCTCCAATAATTACAGTCAACTTTCTCACCATCTTATAGGTTGTTTTACTTAATTTTTTAAATTTTCCTTATCTTGTCAGCTGGTTACAGCTGAGAAGGAAAAAAAGATTTCCATGTTTTTTTATTCTCACAAAAAGACTCCCTTCTGGCTGGTCAGAAAGTAAGCATCTATTAGACGCAATTAACATTTTTATTTTACATATTATAACTCACCTGCCTGGGAAGCCGGAAGAGAGAATTTTTGTAAAATATATCTTTAGCCTGACTCCATGTTCCATCGATGATGATCATAACAGCTGGACTAGAAGGCATCACAGCAACTTCTTCCAAATTGGTTGCTTCAGCTCCAGGATACATAATTAGAGTATTGGGATTTCTGCACAAAGTTGCTAACTCAGGATACCTTTAATGCACAGACACACAGAATGACAATAATTATTAAAAGTTTTAATGACAAATACATACTACCAGATATTCCAAGCTACTAAAACCTACTCATCTTCTCCAAAGTTTAATTAAGTTTCAAAAAAGTCTACTGCTCAGCTACCACTTTCTTCTTCCATCACCTCAAAAGTTGTTGGTTTTCCCTCAGCTCCTAAGGGAGGAGGAAAAAAACCACCCACAAAAGTAATCAATGAAAGCTGGATACAGCAATGTATCAGAATATTTTCCAATGTTTTAACCATTAAGTCTCTAATGTCTATTTGAACCAAAGATATTTTGAGTTGTTTACCAAAATTTAACATACGTATTTTAGAAAAATGTGGTCAAGCACGTGGCACAAAAATACTATAATCATCCTATTTTGAACTTTCTGTATAAAAAGAACATCAGCAATTCATGGTCCACATCTACAGGACATTAACAATTTTGCCATCTCACCTTACATTTTATTTTTTTTTAAACATTACTACTTCTACAGCTGCAGTCCCTAAACTAAGTGTTCACTTAATGTACATGGAAATTCCTTAAGTCTTTGCAGGACACCACTGTAAGCTGGTTTACAAAAATCCGTGAAAGGCATTGTCTTCTCAGTAGTAATGGAAGCCTCAAAAACCACCTAGTCAAATAGGCTAGTAAGGGAGAATCTGAGAAAAAGCTGGCCTTGTAACGAAGACTTCTTTACTTGTCTTGAATCAGGTTCAGAAGTATCATCACATAGCCTTCAGAATTCCCTCAATCAGAAAGCAGAAAAAAATACAAAGCAACAGCTGACTGTATGAAACATGTGACAAAGAATAAGAAATTAACTGGACATAGTACCTCAGAGGTTATAAAGAGTGACTGATGTGGTAGGAGGAGAAGAGCAATATGTAGTTGAAATAGTATGTGGCTCTGAAACGGGAAGGCAAACCAGTACAGCTTACCAGAGAAAATAAGGTGCACCAGAGCAAAGTTAACAATAGCCAGCACAAAAAGTGAGCTTTCCATGCTACCTATCAAGAACCACTAAGTGCAAGAGCATGGATACAGACACAGGAAGGATTTAGATACGTAAGTTCACACAGAGAAATTCCTTATGTGACCCTGCAGCTTTCAAGGTCTAGGAGATGGTCACCCGCACCACTCCTCCAAAACTCAAGCAAGATTTTTTTTTTAAGAAATGAATAAAAACCAAACAAACAACAAAATAAAATAAAACAACAAACAAACAAAAAAACAAACAAACAAAAAACACAAAAAAAAAAGGAAAAAAGGTTAGGGAAGAAAGAACTGGAGTTTCTGGAATAATGGGGATTGAGTTAATATGTACTAGGTGTACTTCAAATCTGTGTGCTTCATTATCACTCTCTGAGGATATATGTGATAACACAGTTTAATCAATGTTATGATTCAGTCATAACTGCATTGCCTAAGACATTGAGATCTTGAGCTTCAGCATGTGGGAAGTATCTGAAATGAAGGAGGAACTAAATTCAGTGTACCAATAAGCCCAGAGCTAGTATTCCAGTATTTGACCACCCTCGTCCCCCAGCAAACAGTCCAGACTGATTCAACACCACATGGTTAACTACTGTCAATATTATTTACCAAGAAAGAATTAGTGACGCTTTCTTCCAACATGAACAGTAAAAGAAGTGTAAACAGAGACAGGAAATCTGTTTAATAATCTGTGGCAAATAGAAGTACGTGGAAACTTCTCTGCCCACTATTTTTTTAAACCTTTACTTACATTATGGTAATCTGGTATCACTTTAGTTTAACCAAGAATCATGCTACACAAAACCAAGGAGGTATCTCACTAGAGGCTACCTAGCACTCAAGATTTAAATCTAAAAAATTGGTGATTATATTCAGATGATTGTCTTGACAACCTAACCTCTGGAAGAGCAAAGTAGCATAATTCTGGGATAGCAGAGCTTTTAAATCATTAACATATCTCAGATTATTTTAAAAAATAATAAAATAATGCATTCTTAAAACTAATCCAAAACTATAATGATTATGACCCACTACAGGTTCATATTATGAACACTACAACTGAAGTCTTAAGTCTTCAAAGTACAATTCAGTTGAAAACAACGGTTTTAAATGCACACTCATCCAAGAATTCCAGTTATTTCAGATTACAACAGTTTATATGCAAAAGCAGGGAGGTGGTTCAAATAAATTTTGCAAATTTGTTCCACAAATTTAAGCTAGGATTTGAGGGCTGATTATACATATGCTGCCATAAGAACTCATAATACTTTACAAACCAGTAGAAGTTGCTGCTACCTTCAAAGTGTTTACTATCCACAGACTCAATCCTACAGTGATACTGAGCACACACAAAAAGCTATTTAGAACTCTTTTATTTTCATAAGAACAAGTTCTAAGAAATAGATGCTGTGCAACCCCTGCTAGGTTATGGTTCATATTGACAGTCACAGTCCATGTTAGTAGCTTTATTAAAACATGTGTCTTCCATTCATAAAGCACGCTTGTTCTTCCTTTCTTAGAACAGCACAGCAGGAATGAGCTGAACATAAACACATAAAGATTTGCTTAGAAAGGGACATAGTTTGTATAAAACAAGTTAAAAAAATGTTGTATGTATTCTATGCAGGCACATCTTGTTAATTCCATTGCAGGTTTTGTATTTGCTGGGTTTTAAGGCTTTGCTTCCTGTTACTTTGTTGCTGAGACATAACACAATTTGACTTCTTTTACTCACATACTACCACCATTAATAATTTGTCTCTCAAACTAGGGACATGCACATCCTTCAGCTGCATTTCATGAGATCTATGAAAGAAATTAAAAGTCCCAGTAAAAGACTAAATTTGTATCTGGCAAATAAAAATGAATCTGTTAACTGAACAAATTGATACGGCATTCAAAAGGCAAGTACATATCAACAACATCACTTTTCACAGCCATCGAGCAAGAATATGCTTCTGACATACTTGCTTTGGGTAAACGCTGTAATACAGTGTATTTAAACACTGTAGTATTTAACACTACTTCTGACATACTCCTATAGGGCAATATTTTCTCTACAAGAGTCAAATGTTTTTAAAGGAAACTTTTAGCAAACAGTTGTGAAAAATTAGCCATTTCACTATAATGCTGGAACAGAGCTGTTGAGTGCTGAGCTCTTTTGAAAATGTGATCCATAGTCCATTTACAACCTTTTTTGTCCATTAAAGTTTTCACTTGTATGCTTAAACTTACTACAGCATATAAGGAAAAGGACTAGGAATTTTATTTTATTTTCACAGAGCTTTACTTCTAAAACTAAGTGCGTATTATCCTACTATAAAAACACAAACGATGTTGTGGGTTTTTTAATACCAAGAATTTATTCCATTGTTTAAGTACATGAATGGTTTGAGACAAATAGTATGGCTTATTAAAAATGCAGGAGAAAATTTCATTAAGGCTGATATTTGTATTCATGATAATTTATGAAATATTGAAGAGTTTAACTGAAACTCTTCTTAGACCACAGCAGAAGCTCCCTCGCTCAGTCCTGTGTTACCCAGTAAAACGTATTCTTTGCTTTTTATCCCTGCCTAAATTTCCCCTACAAAACAAGAGTGGAGTCAAAAACTCAGTACCAGGTCAGTTGGAAGATCAGACTGCCTTGTTTAGTATTACTAGACAGAAATTTCAGGCCACACTAGATCAGCGCACTGGCAAGTAGATAAGCAATTTCTTAGCAAGAAATATCTCTGATCCCCAGTCTTCCAAATTGCTAAAAGCTGAGAGAGTAATTGGGTAAGTCTCACCAGACTTGTAGCCACTCTTCTGTGAGCTAGACTGTGTTTTTTGTTTTTTCTTTCTTTTAGATTCAAGATACTTTTATTTAAATACAGGAACACAATTCTGTAACCCAGCTAGACTTGTGTATGTGGGGAAATCAAACCCAACAGAAACATGGAGGTAAATTAGGAGCAGAAGTCCAAGTCAAAATAAGCACAAGGACAAGCTAGGAGCACAAGCATGAGCAGTCACACCAGAATAAACTAATCTAAGCTACCAAAGGAACAGCTCATTATGATGACGGAAGAACTTCACACAGCAGCTGCCTACAGTCAGAAACTTGGTGGTCTTGCTTTTCTTGCCATCTTGTGACATACAGCAGTACACAGTTTCACAGCATTTCTGACTTCAAATATGGCAAAACACAACATGTCTGTCATCAAGACATAGCTTTGGCAGTGCAGATGCAGAATCAGAGAGGATGTTTGTGCTAGCAGCAGCAATTGCTGTAGACAAGGTAGCTGGACTGCATGCCTCACAACAAAGCCTTGTTTATGAAATGTCTCTGCAAATGAGTTTGCTCACTGGTTTATGACAACCTGGATGCCAAAACAACTCAGTGAAAGAAGTTCCTCCTTTAATTGTATCTCATCTCACCAACATTCGGATGTCACTTTTGAAACCTTAACCACCTCATCTGCAAATGCTTAAACAGCCACTGTGGTCCCGATACCAGCAGATATGTCAAAGATGGTGTCAAGGCTGGGCCTGGTAAAGGGGCACAGCAGTAAGCCCAAGAGGCTAAACCGGGAGGTGAGGAAGAGGGTTAAGAGCAGTGTGATTGCTGGTCAGTTCTGGAGATTAAGCTACATCTTATTTCCATCATAGTCCTAGATCTTTACACAGCACTTTTGTAGAAGCCTTTCTTATTGTGAAGCATGACTAACTTCAGAGAATTATCAGGGACTTTAATTTTACCTTCCATTTCAGTCAGAACAGACACGCTGATGGCAGACTCTTTGAAGCCACCAAATTTCAAGAGGAGACTTAGAAACTGAATTTCTAGATAAGTACTTTGCCTCCTATAGATCACAGTTGACTTTTAAAGAATTCACAACTCTCTGTCAGTCAGGGCAATAAAGATATTGGTGCTACATGTTGAAAAAAAAAATCTCTTAAATAGTCTGTTTCTCCCCGGCCTTTCTCGAACATGCTGTAAAAGAATGGTATAAACTCCTAACCGAGTGACAATGAGAACTTGCTTCTTAATTTAGGTACTGTACTTTACTGTATTACCAGATTTAGCAGGCTTTAGAAGTATTTTGTTCTGCATGCTACTTCACATAAAACTTCTCATTAAAGAAGTGGACCCAGTAAAGAATATCAAAACCAAAACTATTTCATGTTAACTTAGCAGCCATAAAGACAATCAATTAAGCAAACTCTTTATTTATTTTGTCACACGTATTCATGCACTATTAACAGCAGTTATCAAAAGCTTCCTGTAGATTTTTATGACTAGGATTTCAAAGCTATAAATCTCAATCCTTAAATAAAAATCTCAAAGGAATATACCATAGTGAATCTATGATGAAGTTACAAATACACACAATTCATTCACACGTACACTAACAGGAAAAAAGATGTGCAGCTCTGTAACATTTCATCCCAGCTAAGACAACCATTTAACTGAGTTCTTAATTGCCATTGGGGCAAGAGAGGGAGAAGAATACAGCTTAATTTTTCATTTTGGAAATATTACATCTGTAACAGCTTTTAGCTGATGTTACCTGTAAGGATCTGATAATGAACGTGGTGTGGTTGACTGTAAGGCATGATTTAGGATTGTGAATTACTGTAAAGCGAGTATTAAGCAATATACTTGTAAAAGTGTGATATAACTGATTGAAGTGACACTTGTTGGCAACTAAGGGGACTTTGAATTCATATATGTTGGATGTTAATAGAAAAAAAGTCTGCTTAAAAAATGCACTCAGGTAAAAAGAGGTGTTACTTTCCATGAAGACTGCAAGGCAGAGCAAGACCTATTCTTTTCTCTGTGGGTCTCTTAAGTAATAACTAAGGAGTAAAAGAATAAACTGGAGAGATATGAAGGATCAGATAGCTTGGAATTTTCTTTTATAACCACTTCTAGGTTCCTAGAAATTAGCAGAGACTTTCCAACAAGCTTTCCAAACAAAGACAACAGAATTTGTTGTTCACAGAATTGGTGGACAATAATAAGTATGAATGGACAGGAAAAAAAAGTTACTACTTCCACAAAAGAAAAGAGTACAAATTAAGGGGACATCACAAAAACACAGAACGTTAGAAGTTGGAAGGGACCTCGAAAGATCATCTAGTCCAACCCCCTTGCCAGAGCAGGACAATCTAGAGCAGGTCACACAGGAATGCATCCAGTCAGGTTTTGAATGTCTCCAGAGAAGGAGACTCCACAACCTCTCCGGGAGCCTGTTCCAGTGCTCTGTCACTCTGACAGTGAAGAAGTTCTTCCTTACGCATGGAATGAAACTTTCCACAAAAATCTTCCAACTGCAAGGGATGAAAACAAAACTCAACAAGAACTTTAGCCAAATCCTGAACACCTCACTGATGTGCAAACATGAATATAGATACAACAGAGACTCACTAAGATATTAAGGATGGTTATAAAAGTATAGCACAAGTCTAAGTGAGCATCATGAAAACTAGTTAAAAAAAAAGCAATTTAATTAAAAACATAGGGGAAAAAACCCAAACCAACCAAACAAATCCAAAACACCCCATGACACAAGAACCTTGACACAGGTCTGCAATCCAGAGGAAAAATTAGCAATAAATAAAATTAGCAGTAAGTGAAACCTCAAAAGATCAATTTCACAGTTGATCTTTTCAATGGAATAATGTGGGCAACACAACTAGCATCAACAAACAAGTCAGCTCTTACATTAGAATATAGGCCACCTCAAAAAGTACTCTACTGCAGTTAAAACATGAAGTCCTTTCTTATGCCAAAAAATAAAATAAAAAAAAAATGTATACATGTATACCTGTGAACTAGCTGGAGAAGGCCAACTGACAAGTACAGCACGAGGGATAAAAATTTTCACAGAGAAATCAAATAAAATGAGGTTTTTAGTTTTAGAGAAAAGAAGGCCAAAGGGAAACCTAGTTAATAGTCTCCAAAACCACAAGAGAAATGAAATAACTTATTCTCCGCGTCCACAGAGGACAAGAAAAGAATCAGTATAACTGCAGCAATAAAGTTTCAAACTAAACAGGGACAAAACCTCACTGGCTTCGTAATGGTAATAAGTTCACATGTTAAAACAGATCCACTGAGAATCTGCAGACTCTCCTGAATGTGGTATTAATAACATGCCCACAAGCAGCTGATCTCACTTTCGTAGGGCAGTAACAGTGGCACCCTGAGGATCTTTCTATCCCTATTTCTCCAGCTACGCTGCTTCATATATGTATAATGAACATCAAATAACGATGCTGGTCTTTAGTTGATCTTATTCTTAAGCATAATGATTTCAAGTAATGGAACTATGCTGAAGGAATATCTTCTATACAGACATGATGATATTTCTAGTGTTCTCACACATGTACTTAGTAACACATTATTTTCCTATGAAAAATCATTCCTGTCACTGTACTTGCTGCATTTGTATACATTACTAGCTTTGAATTTTCATTATCAGTTTATGGACTTTAGAAAATGATGGAATTCCCAAGAAAAGTTAGTTTTTATCACTGACAGTTGCCATACTCCACTTCAATCCAGATAACATTTTATTGCAATAATTAAAAAAAAAAAAATCAATCTCAAGAATCTTCTCTTTCTATAAATACATCAAATTTCTTATCTGTTACCTAGCTTTCCATGACCAAGAACTGATGCAAAGCTCAAAAAGATGATGTGATTTAAAAGACATGCTTTAAGATGCAACTATGTTCTTGACTCTGTAAGAGAAATACTTACAGTACTTGCTTCTCGTACTGTTCAGCCTTAGTTTTGGTATGCAGCAAGCATTTGATGACTATATAATCCATTTAGTCTGACAACAATCTCCACTAAGCAGGACTATTCTGATCTTGCATTTGAGCCTGAATTGTATCCAACCACTCTGTCACAGCAGATTTATATGTTCTCATGATTGTACTTAAGACAAGTAGCACTTCATTATTTCTGGGATGTATACTCTTGATGTGTAATTTAAACACTATGTTATCTCATTATAATCCAGGTTTTGTATCATGAACATTTTTATTACACATCTCTACTCGGTTTCTCTCAAACTCTCTACGTGGTTTTAATTCAACAGAGATCTATTAAAATTTGCCAGTGAGAAAGAAAAGTGTTCAAATTTCAAAAATCCAACATTGCTATTCAGTAGCGAACAGTACTAATATTCTAGAACAGATGCTAATTTATTTTTTTGTGGAAAATCATCAGATTAATGGGAAATTCTCATTTTTTTCTCATAATTCTTACTATTTCACCTTGGTCATAAGCAGGTGCCTTTGCCTTTCTCAATACTCCTGCACTTGGAAGATTGTAGAATACGGATCCCCATACTTCCCTCAAGGTAATAAAATTAATAAAAATAAAAGCAACAACTCTCTATCATCTCCACACTCAGAAACAGTCCCTTAGGATCAGGACTGAAGAGTAAGAGATACCTAGCAAGAGAAAAAACATTGTTTTCATTTTAGATACTCTACTTTTTTTGTAGATACATGACATTTAGTCTCTAATACAATCTGAATTTTTCTTCCTTCCCTTTTAAACAGATCAATTGTATAAACACATTATCTTTGGTTGAAAGATCCAATCATGAAAAATGTGTATAAAATACTTTTGTTAACAAAAACTCTGGTAAGTTTCCCAGTGAAAAACCATCATTACTACAGCTTCCAAAGAACATTTGCTTTTACAGCATAAACACGTAAATAAAATAGCAGTGAGTTTGTCTGTATTGGGAGCTGATATGTGATACTAAGTTTCTTATTACTGTCACAAGTGGAGCTGGCCTGCAAGATTTAATAAACTAAAATAAAAAGGAGTAATAGGTAATAACTGGTTATTTTTATTGTGTCTTCTATTATTCCAACTTCAATTTACTTCTCCTTTCTCAGGTACTGTGCTTAAATTAAAAAAAAAATAGAACAGATGCTAGTAACAAAAGGAAAACTAATTCCTGTCTGTACTATTATACTACTAACAGGTTTTTCTTGAAAAATAATTTTCAACCAATCCCAACATTGAAAAACCTGACTCTTCCAATATGCCAGCAGTCACATTTCGTAACACAGGCAGATTAGTTTTGAAAATTAATGCAACAGCAGCCAAAGGTACAGTTCTGTCCAAAAAGTGGAAAGCAGAGCCATGATCTGGGCAAGTTTTTGCTTTGTTAGTGGACCTCAATACCAATTCCCTCAAATATTTAATTACTTCCTTGATGAAAAGAGTTTCTACCAAACCTCCCCCCCTTACACCTAAAAAGTATTTTAAAACAACAACAAACAACCCAAGAACAACAACAGATTCTTACGCACTAAAACACAGGTCTCGACATTCTACTGAAGGACACTTTTTTCCTTCACACTGCATTCTGTAACCTTTTCCTATCTACTGCTCATAGAACTTAAAACTTAACAAAATATTTTATGGCTTATCTAGTAAGAAAACCAATATACAGTTTTCTTATGAAGAAAATAAATATTCCTTCTACAGAAGAGCAGCAGCAATCGTTTGGTTAAGTTACACCCAGCTTCTTTAAGCAAGTAACTGCAGAGAAACCTAGCAAACTAGAAACCTAGAAAACTACTTAGCAATACCTAGAAGCCACCATCACAGGTAAACCAGTTCTCCTCTATGTAACAAATACACCCAGACTAAGGAGTTTAATCCTCTCCCAAGCAGCATGTAGGACACACACAAAAAGGTGGCCAGAGAAACTGCAGTAAATCTAACAGACTTTTACAGGTCTTTTACTGACTCTTAAATTGCCTGTTATGTAACACAAGCTAGCCATCCATTAACATCTCTAAACATCTTAAAACCTTAACTTCAATAACAAGATTCCTTTTTCCTCCCCACTAAGTCAGTAAAACTTGAGTTAAACATTTGTTTTCTATAAAATCTGTATTGCATTATTTGTAACATGTTTGCTATAATTTAGAATGTTAACCACATATATGCTAAAGTCTTCTTCAAAGTGCTTCTTTTGGACAGAAGAGACAAAATTGAAACAGAAGCCAGGAAAGTGATGATGAATTCTTCAAGTGTCACCGTCAGAGACAAAAATAATCTTCCACTCCTTCTAGTAGAGAAAAAACCTCTCCAAATATATCCTAAATCAAAGCAAGAGTAAGGGCGGGAGGAGAAGGAATTTCTGAAGCTGCAATCCCAGAATAGTAGGAAAAGGTCACATCATACCTTAATTCTAGCTCAAGCTAGAATCAAGAAAAAGAAGCAGAGAATTGTACAGAGAAAGACTTCAGAACAAAATTTGTAAATGCAGCGAAAATATCCAAGCAAATTAGCAACTGAAGCCCAGGACATAAAGCAGTTATTTGAAATGGCAACAACAATTAGTATATGTCACACCCTTTTGAAATAAATTACATCCATTACTGTTTCTCTAATAAAGTTGCAAGTTTTGCTTCAAGAAAGTAATGCACCTGTTTCTCATCTGTAACTTGGCCTAATATGATTAATTTCACTATTAACATGAAATATTCACATCAAATTATTCCCAAGTGAAACAAGTAGAATAAATCAGTAAATCCAGATAACTTTACTCAAAGTGGAAAAAAAAAAGAATGCAAATTTTGGCACTAATTCACAAAGCGGTTGTTGAGACAGGCCCAGCGGCATCTCCCTGCTGAGAAAAATCTAGACCACTGCATTACTCTTACACAGCTGGTAAACCTCAGCAGCTGGTCCCCACATTCATGTGCACAGTTCTTCCCCTGCATAAAACAATACATTTGAAAACAAAAAGCCCATATCAAATCTTTCTCGTCTACTACAGTGAAGTATAATCTTTAAGAACAGAGACATTAGCAGAAGGATTGTATGCTGTGTCAGGTTCATGTGGCAAGGTTTCAGTAGAGACGGAGCTACAGGCGTGTTCCCTGTGGATAAGCCCTGAAGGAGGCTGCAGCCTGTGGAGAGAACCCATGCTGGAGCCAGGGAAAAGAGCGAGGAGGAAGGAGTGGCAAAGAGGAACTACTATGGACAGACCACAAAGCTGAAGGGAGCAATATTCAAATTAAAGATAGCCAGACAAAGTGTTATCCAAATCATACTGAGGAATCTAAAATTTTATATGGTAAAGTACAGCTTCAGATGTAAATGAACACATGTTCCGCTAGTCAGCATTAATTACTTTCATACACAGAACCAACAAAAGCTGTGGCAGGCTTATCTCCAGCTGCATCTACTCATTGTTGATTGAGATAAGGAGTAAAAAGATGCAAACTTAGTTTAATAAACATAATGACACTGAAGCACACAAAAAAATAACACTTATAAGAAAGCTACCTGAATAAAGAATCATACCTTGTAAATAGTTAAATTATTTGGAAAGTGGTAAGACTCGATTAGTTGATATTTGATAGAGTAAGAATATTTTTACTTGTGAACAAGCACTAGAAAAGTGCCTTTACTATAGCATATAATTCCCACAAACAGCTTTATAAAATTAACAGAAATAAGTTGCATTTTGTTACTTCAAAACTGGTCGAAGTTACAAATTTTCCCAATGCCCCAATTAATCTCTCTAAACTACTGAACTGTAGCAGAGCTGGCAACTATACTGTACAGAATGTTCTGGAGATGTGTGTAACTAGGTTTCAGAGAGCAATGCAAATAAACTTGTAATTGCCTCCTAACCATTCTAAATAACAGGGTGGTAGATGCAGAGATATTTGCATCTGTTTTCCTGTTAGTGATCATTCATCAAGGTATATAATTTTATTATAGGGCACAGAATTAGCAAACTGCAGAAATGTGAATATTTGCTAAGACAGAAGGTTTGAGATCACCTTTTCATAAAGAAAAAAAAAAGGCAGTCACCACTCTCAAACTGTCAGGAAGTATAAAAAGAAACTTAAGAGCAACAGTAACAAGGCTACTTATATAATATCAACTTAAAATAATTTCTGACATGTTAGACTTTGGATACAGTTGCTATCTCTGTTCAACATATGCCAGAAATTCCTGTGTAGCAGTACAGTATTATTACTCAAAAAAAGCTGCCTGCAAAAAATTTATTAGTAGCCTAAAAAGAACATGAATCCCGTAAATAATCTCATATTCATGAATAAAATACAATCACAGAACGTACTGCAATTATTAGATAGTCCTTTGAATGACGCTAGGAAAAGACATTAGCACACTTTCCCCCACCACCATTCCCCTTTTCTGAAATATCATCTCTTTATAAAGAGCATCATAATTAGACATCCTTCAAATGTAAATGCTTCTGTAACTACAGTTTCAGAAAAATATACTGCACATTGTATGTCCAGCTATATAAACTACACCTTAACTCTGTATTCAGGAAAGAACAATTACCTAGACAAATTGAGGCCACATATGCCCTAGCCACCCCACTGTCCTCCCTTGTACTTTTTAATTCTTGAACAGCCCTCGCTCACCATATCATGTTTACTAACAGTAATATTCCATTTTCAGTATAGGGATTAAGATTTAGAATGTGTAAAGCAAATTTGTTGTTGAATATACTTCACTGGGCAGAATTTTTGATTCAATTTTCCTTTCAAGTGCGTCAGTATCCTGAGCAAACATGAATCTTGATTCTCCTTTAATGCCGTAACCACTGCTACCATGCAACCTCCATAATCCACTGGTAGCTCAGTAATCTTTCTTTCCTACAGTATTGTCGGTGCACACATAACACACAAGAAACAGGCTGTGCCAAAGGGGGTTGCGTACACTTGAATTTACTGTTGGCAATGCCCAAAGTCAGAACTTTAGAATCTAGATGAAATATTGAATGCATAAGTCAGCCCTCTCTTTTGGGTACCTAACAAAAAGTTCAGTGAAATATTATAAGTGTCATCATTTGAATACAATTCATTATTAAATAGTTCTATGTAAAAGCACAAATTTAGCTGGGGGAGTTGCAGGAGGAAGAAAAGGATACACATGCAGCGTTTCCATGCCAACATGATCATGACTGAATTTGATTCAGGCAATGCATGTTTCTGCATATGCAATCACAAGAAAGTCTCAAACATGTGATACACTAAAAATACTACCAGTTACATTAGCATAACAAATACATACATAATACTACAATTGCATATGCAAGTTGCAGGTACAAATTCTAATGCATTAATTTCCATTATACAAGTGTTATGGTTTGAAAGGGGCAGGCAAAATCTTACTGGCTTTTGCTGCCAGGACCCAATGAATAAGGGGTGGAGTTTAGGACCCTGTTGTGAAAAGGGGTCTGGGTGTCAGGTATTAGGTATCAGGTTTCAGTATTCCACCCATTTTCCTGCCAGACTATAAAAGCCAGGAGGACTGGAGGCTTCCCTCTCTTGCCCTCGTGGTCTCTCCAGCTTCAGTCCGCTCTCTGCCTCGCTCCTGCATTCCCCTGCCTGCAGCTCGCCACGTGGAGCCCAGAGGAGAGGCCCTGCTTTTGGCTACCAGCTTCGCCACGTGGCCTGCAGCATTCCAACTGTATCGGGTACTGGAGTTTTGGACTCTTTTCTTCCCATCGGCTTTGCAGCGAAGGACCTTTCCAGCAGCCTGTATCGCCGGTCATCGGAGCTCGGGTTGTATATATTTATATATATGCATTTTCCCTTTCTCCCCACCTGTTACTCTTTCTCTCTGTGCCACTAAATTTGTTATAAGTTTTTAATTTCCAACCTGAGCCTGTTCTTCCTTACACCCCTTCTAATTTTCGGGGGGGAGTGATAGAAACAAAACTCTGTCTGGTTTGTGGCTTGCCCTGGCCGTTTGCTAAACCAGCACAACAAGTACTGAAGACGCTCACTTTTTGAGATGAGACATCAGTTCACTGAGAAATTGTAAAAACAAAACTATGTAGTCCCTATCAAGTAACTACCAAAGCAGATGTAAAACAGATTAAGTAAAGGAATAAGACACTTATAATAAGAATAATGGCCTATAATAAGAACAATGGGGAGCACAAACCAAGAATTTTCATTATATCAGGTGCCTGACTTACAATTTGGCATGCATGTACTTATGGCAAACTGAGTTTTTTCAGACAGATAAAACAGAGGCTTATTACCTCCATAAGTGTTTCCAAGACAATCAACCAAGCCTAAACAGACACACAGAAAAAAATAAACCAACAATAAAAAAAGAAAAAAAACCAGGCATCTTTGAGTAACAGGAGGTAAAGGTACACATTTCACAAGTGAGTGGGATGACAGGATACCAGGTAAAGAAAAGCTCTGAAAACGACATGCTAATTTTCAGTATGACAACAAGAGATAGCATCCTCACTTGGCAAATAATCAGGACAAAGAAGTTCAATAAGCTGAGATAACAACTGTTCAGCAGAATTTCAGACAGACCTTCATGGGAAAAGACCGTTATGTTTATGATAACCAAAGAAAAGCATGCTACAATATTTGAAACAGATACAAGTCAAGATGAGAACTGTAAGCTCAGACTTAACAGTCACCAGAACATATCAGAGAATTAGGACCCCTCATTCTATTCCAAAAGAGCATAGATTTGCCAATTTTCACCACGTGGACAAGATATGATCATGTGTCTGCAGATCATCAGTAAAAATCAAATGCAGAGTAAAGAAGTAGGCCTCTATAAAAGCAATACACAAACCTGAAACTGAGAAAAACAGCATTCTGAAGCCAAAATTATGGTAGGGGGACAGAAAATGTCAAAATGTAGAAGACATCCAAAGATTAAAACAAAGTTTTGAAAGATAAGCAATAGAGGAGATGAGACTAGACCAATAGAAATCAGAAGATAGAGTATCACTAGATGAAATAATTAAGCCAGAAGAAAGGAGGGATGAGAAAAATATCTTCTTTTGCTAGTACAGAACATAATGAAGCAAAGCCAATAAGTGAATAAGAAAACACACTACTACATTCTGTCAATATTATCCTAGAAAAATCATCAGTATTGAGGAAAGACAGCAAAACAGTTGCAAGAAGAACTGCATGTTTCAAGAAATAAAGTCTTAGTAGTGACAGTGTAGATTGCAAAATACACTGGGTTAACTTAAATGAAAATTTAGAACTGCCTAGCTGCAAAGATAGCAGAACCAAAGAAGGAAGAGAGTAAGGTGAGCACAGAAACTAAGTTCTGTCATGAATGGGAAGGTCAGTTGTACCAATGGAGAATAGGAATTGGCTTTGAGGCTGACAATCTCAGCAATAAACACACGAACTGGAAACCATCAAACAACAAAGTAAGTGCAGAAAGGAGTAAACTGCTGGAAATTACTCAGAGGGAGCTGGGAGTATTTTGAAATCTAAGAAAACATTACATTTGAAGAATTATATATGCCTTTGATAAGCAAAAGCACCGAAGCAGAGATACTGACTTAATAAAAAACAGGTTTTGATCAAGAACTATGAAGCAGAAGTTATCCTAACACTAGAGAATTTGAGACACCATCAGCTAATGAAGACCTAGAAATTTAGTCAAACACAAAAGCTTGAAAAGTGGTAGCTAATGAAAACAGTAAGGGATTTGTAAAACATGCAGATGAAGTAATACTGTAAAAGGGGAAAATTTATGAAATGTTATCTGGATTTGTGCTGCTAGAAGACCCAAGCAAAGAACGGAAAAAAGACAGAAGACATCTGTAATTTGTAACATGTGAATGTACTGAAGGCAGCAGGCAAAAAGAGGAAGGAAATTATGTCTAAGATATGCACCTTTGAATGCTGACAGGCAGAAAGGAGAGATATGAATGGCATGAGTTGGCAATACAAAAACCACTATTAAAAAAAAAAGAGACATGAAGCAAACAGCAACCACAGTCATGAGAAAAGTTGTGTTTCTGAGTGAGAAGAACAAAATAAAACTGATACAATGGTAAAAAAATGCATATAAATCTTTTCCTACAATTCCTAACGAAGGTGGTTAAGTTACACACATTACAATTATTACAGTTTAAAAGTCCAATTGTTTCACAAACACAGGATAAAAATATTTTGAATTATCAATCTAAACTAAGTTTTGCATTTTCCTTTCTAAAAGGTTAAAAAAATTAAGGTACAGGCTGTTAGAAGAGTTTCTAGTCAAAATTTATTGATAAAACATCTTGTCATGGTTACAATCATTCCATAAACTGCTGTGTCTTGTAGCATCAACACCACAGAAACAACAGCCTTATAACAGAAATGGATATAAATAAATGAAACTACTGCCAGTTCAGAAATTAACCAGAGTCCTACCACACTGTGTTGGTAGGTCTGGCTAACCCCCACCATCAATTTTTCAGTGTCTGCTACATGATATGTGGTCACTTCACCAAGTCAGACTCCAGTTACCATGGAATCAGCCTGAGCTTGTGTAAGCAAGATTGCTTTGCATAAAAGCTTTGAAAATTTCAGTACGAGCGATCTGAGCCCTCTGCCTGCTTATCCTGTCCTTCCAGCCAATGACATATTTAACAGGCTCAGCACCTATACTGTGTATGTCAGACACACGAAGTATTTTACTCTTTTACATAAAATTCAATCTCTAATCTGGCAGTGATACTAACCCCACCTTCTCACATCCCTGCCTGCCAAACTACTATGATACTGGGTTCATTGTAAATCTATAAAAAGAACTGAACAGGAAACACTAACAACTCACAAAAGTGCTATTTTTACAATACCACCGTGCACCCTTCAACCAGATCAGCGCACGCACAGAGTTAGCATATGAGGGAAAGGCTGTGGATGTGGTCTATCTAGACTTTGGTAAAGCTTTTGACACTGTCACCCACAGCATTCTCCTAAGAAAACTGACTGCCCATGGCTTGGATGGATATACTCTTTCTTGGGTGAAAAACAGGCTGGAAGGATGGGCCCAGAGAGTTGTAGGAAATGGAACTACATCCAGTTGGCGGCCAGTCACTGGTGGTGTTCCCTAGGGCTTGGTGTTGGGGCCACTTCTGTTTAATATCTTTATTGATGGCCTAGATGAAGGGATCGAGTGCACCCCCAGTAAGATTGCAGATCACACTAAGTTAGGTGGAAGTGTTGATCTGCTTAAGGGAAGGAAGGCTCTGCAGGGGGATCTGGACAGGCTGCAGCAGTGGGCAGAGGCCAACGGCATGAGGTTCAATAAGACCAACTGTTGGGTCCTGCACTTGGGCCACAACAACCGCAGGCATTGATACAGGCTTGGGGAAGAGTGGCTGGAGCTGCTCAGCAGAAAGGGACTTGGGGGTTTTGGTTGACAGCTGGCTGGATATGAGCCAGCAGTGTGCCCAGGTGGCCAAGAAGGCCAATGGCATCTTGGCCTGCATCAAGAACAGTGTGGTCAGCAGAACTGGAGCAGAGATCGTCCTGCTGTACTCAGCACTGGTGAGGCTGCACCTCGAGTGCTGGGTTCAGTTTTTGGCCCCCTCACTTCAAAAAAGACATTGAGGTGCTGGAGCGTGTCCAAAGAAGAGCAACAGAGCTGGTGAAGGGACTGGAAAATATTTCTTATGGGGAACGACTGAGGGAGCTGGGGGTGTTCAATCTGGAGAAGAGGAGGCTCAGGGGGGACCTCACTGCTCTCTACAACTCCCTGAAAGGAGGTTGGGGTGAGGTGGGGGTTGGTCTCTTCTGCTGTGCCCATAGTGAAAGAATGAGAGGAAACAGATTTAAATTGCAGCAGGGGAGATTCAGATTGGACATTAGGAAAAATTTTTTCACTGTAAGGGTGATTGGGTATTGGAATAGGTTGCCCAGGGAGGTGGTGGAGTCACCCCTCCCAGAGGTGCTCAAGAAGCATCTGGATGTGGGGCTGGGTGATATGGTTTAGTGGTGATTTAGGTAGGCAGCTGGACTGGATGATCTTGAAGGTCTCTTCCAACCTTGTTGATCCTGTGATTCTATGATTCTATAAGAGTTATATTCTTTCTATTCCTTTCAAACCCATGCATTTCTGGTGGAAGCTGCAAAGGATGGAAATATCGTCACACAACTTCAAAAAGCCCTTAGTATGCTTCAAAACAATGATATTTATAAAATGTAAAAGCAAGCACTCTTTAAAATTATTTTTTTCTTCAAAGTATCAAAAGACAGAAGTCTCCCCTCAACACAGGGCAAGACTGGTTAAGTTGCTTGTAAGGCAGCTACCAAATTGCTTACAAACAGCATAGCTTTTAAGAAAACCAGAAAAAAATCTAAGCCCTGTTTAGTTTACTATGCCATAAAACATGAGCTGAACCACTGCAACTGATGAGGCTTTAAAAGTCCCAGTAGCAGAGATTTTCACTGTAAGAAGGGGGCAGGGACCAGTATAGCCCTCCTGATTCACAGTAAACACAGATGTTTCTACCCCTGTCTGCAGATGCCTGTTCCTAGAGCATCTCAACAAAGGAACTGAAGTCATTCCAGGTGATTAATTTGAGCTCTCTGAACATATCTACACAGTTTATAGCCTGAAAGGATGCTAGAATTCCAAAGCAACAGATATGATCCGCTAACCAGCTATTCAAGTACTGAGTTACAAATAAGGAATATGGATTAAAAAACATTGGCAGAATGCATATGTAGCTAAGAAAAAAAAATAGTGTAGAAGTAACATATTGCAAAGCTGGAAAATAACTTGGTGGGAATTAACTCTATGACTGAGCACTCCTGATTTCTGCAATCTTATTCACCTCCACAGTACAAAGCAGGCATACTACAGATACTTAAGACTGTAGACCTAATTACTTTTAGAGCTGCATCCAGGTAAGTCAGATCACCAAAATTCACATTAACTTAAGGAAAACTTTAATTTCTTTCACCACGTTTAGTATGCTTTATAGCAAAAACCTCATATGAACTAGGCAATTATCGATCTATTTAAACTGTTTGGATGCTGAGATGTTCCACACCTGGTTTTGACCTAAAGAGGATCCGTTAGGCTTGAGATTCTGGATTGAATCTCTGGATTCAAACTTGAAGAAGCTTTAATACTGTAATCATCACTTCTAAAAAAAATTCTAAGGAGATTTACTAGAAGAAGACAAAAACAGTACAGTTTCCCTTAGATAATCATTATAGTCATTATCATAGAGGACTAATAGAAAAGCAATGTACTTCTTATGTGCCCTAGAGTTAATATACAGGCAGCACAAAGGTGTGGGAGCACCATTCTGAACCACCTTACAACATTTTTGTTCACTAAAATCTACGAAAAGTTTTATCCAAAGATTAAACACAATTTTAGAATTAATTTCCTTCCATCAGTATTCTTGATTTTTACTTGCTTTTATTGAAAATGTAAGTAGCAAAATTTCATTGGCATTTGTACCAAGAACTGGTTTCTAAGACTTAGTTTCACCTAATGAAGATATAAGACTCTACGTGGGAGATCAATTGTCTGAGGTTTCAGAATAATAAAAAAAAATAAAACTCTGAAAGCTATGCTTTACTATAATTAATTTTAAGAAAAAGAGAAAAGAATTTGAAAAAACATATTCTCTAAGAGTTATTCACCACTGAACTCCCTTCTCAAGTACAATCTCCCATAATCAAGTAAAAACTATTACTTGTATTTCAGTAGTATCAAATGGTTTGTCAGACAAGCAAATAGAAAAAGAACCATAGAGTAGCAAGACAAACATAGTACATCAGGTAATAACAGAACTGCAAAAAAGCTAAGAGTTGCAAAGTAACTGAACTTCCCAATAGCACGAAACAGTAAAAGCTACAACCTAGAGGAAGACATATCAAGTTTTTCTGACTGTTATACATATTTTGTCTTTTCTGGAAATCTGAAGCTTATATCAAAAATGAATGTGCACACTTGGAATAAGAATTAAGAACAATGTTGGCGACTAATGAAAACACTGAAAAAAAAATCTTCATCATTAACAGAGGACCAGAAAATGCACAGGCAATCCTGCTCACCTGTCTTCACTAAAACGTCGACCGACCAAAATTTTACATTTTTCTGGAGGGAGACAAGCTGCTAGCAAAGGGACTGTCCTTAACACTCGACTTTCCTGTAAGAAAGAAAAGTTAATGTTTAATAAAATCAAGCAGGGCTTTTATGAACTGTTAACATTTTCATTTATTTTCAAGTTCTATTGACTACAGACACAGAAAAAAATCTTACCACATAGCAGAAAAAAAAGATCTAAAAGTAAAAATACCCAATTCTGATGCATTCTAATTGTATTATTTTGACTGACAGTATTAAACTTAGTCTTAATTAACCTATGATCATTAGCATAAATTTGAACTAGGCTATCCGTGTCCAAAATAACAACAAATATTCACAGAATAATAAACAGTAGGCACAAACCAGCATTAGCATTAATGTAATAGGTTGGGGAGCTAATGTCTCTAGATTGGAAAATGTGAGGAGGGCTTGATTTCCACAAACAGGTGCTAAAAATAAAAGCACTGGGTCTATCAGAACAGGCAGTGTGAAATACAAACATCTCCGCTCTGCTGTCACTTCACAATAGCCAGGACAACGGCACCAACACTACCACAAGTACTCTGATCATGTTATTCAGGCTGTGTGGATCAGGCATCTGCCTACATCTTTGGGCCACAGATGAGAAAGGAGACTGCCATGCCTGGGTCAGGAGCAGGGGTGCTTCAGACCTCAGAGAGAATTAAAGAGAGCTGTGTTAGAGCATGGCTTCAGAAAGTGAAGAGGGAAGTACTGCCACCTGAAGCAAACCATCTACTTACCAAACACACCAATTTGTTCCTGTCCTTTATTCAACACAGCTGGGAACACACCAGTTTTTGTCTAGATAAGTACTGCAAACTGACCTTGAATATTTAGGATGTCAATTTTTGTTTTCCCATCATGGAAGAGTGAGCATTGTTTTGTCTAGCATTTAATGAAGACAGAAACCAACACCAAAAAATGAATGCAAATTTCAGTTTATTTATTTATCACAAGAAGAACAATGGAAGGTTATTAGCTGAATCTTGCAGGAGAAGGCAAGACACTACAGGTAGGTGAGGATTACAAAAGCCCTAAACCCAGTAAGAAATTAGTTACTACAATATTCTCAGCCTGAATGTGTCATGATTTAGACAATACAAATACAAAGATCAGTCCCTAAACCAAAAGATTAATTAATGAAAACCCGGGGATGGGGTTGGTCTGTCTTTTGATTTATGAGTCATATAACAACAATTCAGTATTTCTGAACATGTAAGGCTTTGATTAGCTCCTTCAATTCTCTCTGGGTGGCTGTTACCTTCCACAAGTATCAATGCCGTCTGCAGCTCTCATACTGTTTTGTTACCAAACTGCTGTTACATTAGTTCTGTGAAGACGACTTATCACTGTTGCCTAAAACCTTTATTAATTTTGCTTTTTCTGATCCATATCTACTGATTCTCTACAAATAAAACATTATGACATTGAAGGAATAAGTTGTCCTGCTACATCTGCCACCACTTTGCATAGCAGCAGCAGCATGATGTCTCCTAGGGATAAATGAAGATCAAAGCACCTGGGGAGCCAGGGGAGGGACAAATAGCCCTCAAACTACCATTGATTTCTTCTATCTCAGCAAAGCAGAGTAAGTCATCAACAGTAGTACAGTATTATTTGTCTTTATTTAATCACAATTAAAAAACACTTCAATTCACTAGTCAGAAGACTTCCTGCTTCATAAAAACGTAAGAAGTGGCAATAAAGGAAGAAAATCAATTATTTGTCTCTGGTAAGCAAACCCAAAAGAGCTATCATCGGTCAAGGGAAAGTCATTCAACTGTTCCCTCCAATGTTGTATTATTATTTCAAAATTACCTTTCACATCAAAGAAATATATTATCTTACCAACAGGGAAAATGGAATTTTCCAATCTACAAAACAATCCATGTTTACAGAAAAATAAAACATAAAATTCAAAGCTGAAAGGAATTGTTTGAGAACAGAAGCTTAAGAACAGCCAAGTCAAAACCACATTAAGAAAAGGTCTCTTTTGTTTATAATTTTCTTCATTAAAAAACATTTGTACTTAACTATACTACTTATAATCTACTTGTTACCATATTGGCTATTTTCCATTTACTGGTTTGAAAGTAAGCAATTACTCTCTCCTTTGTTCTTCTTGGTGTTCTAATAGTTATTTGCAACTCTGTTTATTCATTATTGGACCACTGAAGCACATAAGTAGAAATAGGATTGGAGGACTTATGTAGTGAGTTGACCTTGGTTGGCTTCCAGGTGCCCACCAAGCCGCTCTCTCACTCCCTCAACAGGACACAGGGGAGAAAACAAGAGGAAAATAAAATTGTGAGTCAAGATAAAGACAGTTTAATAAAGAAAAGCCAAGGCCATGTGCAGCAACAAGGAAAAACAAGATTTTTATTCTTTGCTTCCCATAAGCAGGCAATGTCCAGCCACTTCCTGGGTAGCAGGGTCGCAGCACATGTAGTCATTACTCCAAAAGACAAATGTCTTAATAACAAATGCTACAACAAATGCAATGTTTTTATTGCATTATATGGTATTGAATATCCCTTTGGTCAGCTTGGGTCAGCTGTTCCAGCTATGTCACCTCCCAGGCTCTTGCACACCCTCAGGCTACTGGCCTTTGGAGTACGGTTTTGGAGGGACAGCCCTGATGCTGTGCCAGCAGTAACTCAAACACTGTGTTAATTAACATTGCTCCAGCCACAAATACAAAGCACAGTACTATGAAGTACGCTATGTGGAAAATTAATTTCAACCCAGCCAGATCCAATACAACTTACTTTTGCATTTGATTTGGTCTGGGTTTTTTTTTTCTTCTCAGGGAAATAGTGGTACTTTTGGTTATTATAGCATTATCTACCAACCACAAACAGGACAGTTCTAACTAATAAAAATTGTTATTAAAGACAGCAGAGATATATTTCATACACACATTTTTAAACTTCTTTTTTCCAGCAAGTGACTCAAGTATATACTTAAGTAATTTTGATATAAGATGTACAGAAAACAGTATTCTTATTAAAAGTAGCCAATTAAAAATCACAGCTTCCTATTTAAGGACCAAACATGTCATGGCTTCTGATCTGTTTCTCTGTGAGAGGACACTTTTCTGTAACTTGTTCTTTTACATTCTGCTTAAGTTCCTTCAGGCAAAGACTCTCTGCGTGCTGACTGAGTTACTGTATAATGATAAGTAAACAGCTGGACCAGAAAAATCACAGCTTCCGAACTTCTAATTTGTAGACTGACCACCTATCCAGATCTCTGTAACTGCAGTCCAGCTTCTAAAACTCTTATCATCCACCGCCATACTCTATTGTTAACAGACAAGAAAACATCAACATGATTTCTCCTATTAGGTAAACCAAACCATACTGTTCTGAAGCTGAACTACAGTTTTTCATTGGCTAAATAGCCAAGGTCATTACTAAGATGAATTGTTTAATTCATATTTTTAACAGAAAAATAACGTCAGTAAAAGACCACTGCTATAATCAAAACACATTCCTCCATGGATTAACTCTGAGCACCTCTGTGAAACACCATGTCAAGATTAATTCTTACAGTTTGTACCAAGGCAAACAGACTTCAGATTCTAGCAGGAGTATTCAGATGAGAAAAAATGTCTTGCATGCATAGAAGTTGCAGAAGGTGTGATTTCAGACGATATAATAATTCAGAAGAACTAAACAAAAGATACAGTAACTCAGTGAGCTGGTATTTCAATTCTCAGGTTTAAAAGCAAAAATCATTATATGATGTTAACAGCACAGCTGTTTCCTCTTGCCTACCATTTGATGCATTAAGATTATATCTAAACTCCAACAATTACCACAGTCTTACTCACCTCTGCTGGATGCTGAATTATATACAAGCAGGTGGAGACCTTCAGTGGATGTACTGGCAGGAATGGACATAAACACACCTTCTGAGGACGGCTACATGACAGAAATGAGTTAAAAAATTATACAAGTAATCAGCAATTTATGAAAGATCGCATAAATATGTTGCACAAATACATACCACATCCCAAGAGGCACACTAAGAACTACCCCTTACAACACAGTATATTAAACCCGTTGTAATTTTCTGTCTGAAACTCTTTCTGTTTCTAAAATTAAATAAGTAAGGTTTTCATTTAAATAAAGTTTTGAGAACAGGTTCAGACCCCTCCTGTGATCTGGTTAGGATTAAAGTACTATAAAAATAATTTCATCATCTTCAAGAGAAGCAACTTACTAGTATCCCCACCACAATCAGAGAAGTCTGTTACTGCTTTTCATACCAAGTTAGTGTTTCAACAATTTGATAAAATATTATAATATGTAATATTTATAGTTGATATAATATTTATAATAGGTAAATCACAATAGAAAATTTTAGAAGTATAGATATACAAAACCCCACACATGCTAGATTTACGTGTTCTTTCTTTGTAATTCCATCTATGCTGAAATACATAGTAGATGTAATATGAAAACAAAAAATCCTTATCAGGAACTTTTAATTTAAGTCTGAAAACAGAAAATAAAAATTGTTTAAAATTATTTGGTGTGCTGCATGTAGCTAATAAAATGACTAGCAGAAGAACTGTACCTAAAGAAACAGACTTAAATAATGGTTGGCATTAAACTAATATGCTGAATGATCAAGAATAAACAGAAGCCAAGAATTAAGCTTTAAGTTACACATGGAGTATTTAAAGTTGTTACACCAAAAACACAGACACACAGGCATGTACATGCACAGAACCCACTACAGCTACTTGCATATGCTACTCAGTAACTCAGAAAAAAGACGGATTTCCTTAACAGTGAGACCAATATTCACCACTTCAAATCACACTCTCCCTGGAAACAGCTCTCTCAGATTAAAAAATATAAAGTCACGATTTTCAGCAGAATGCTGGGGACTCTGAGCACAGCTTCACTTGTGTCCTCCTTGTAATCTTTATTGGCAAGTTTACATGTTGGTCACACAGGAGTGACAGTAAGCCATCACTGCAGTAGACACAATTTACAGAAAAGAATTCTGATGACAGGTCCAGATCAAGTTTATGTTGAGCTCAACTGACACTACACCTGCTTGTCCACAACAGCACGCACCCAGCCCGTGTGTACTAAGCAATGTTACAGTAATCCAAGGCAGAATAACTGCTCCCTAGTCAAACGTTAGTACTTACCAGTAAATGGTGACAATATAACAAGGCAGTAATCATACATCTCATAGCCAAGAAATATGCCTAATGACAAAATGGAAATTATTCACATACACTCTTCTGATATCACTCTTGTTCCAGTGGCCTGCTGCCTGTCTTTTCTTCACACTTCTAGTGCTGGTATTTTCCTGTTGCTAACCCTGCATAAATCTGGCATATCCTTTTGTATTAGTGGACAGACTCTGAGCCTAAAATTAAGTACTCATTAATTTCACTATTCAGTTTCCTATTCCGGGGACCTTCACCAGAAATTAACTGAAACCAACCTTGCTTTCAGGTCTGGTGGGTCTAATTTCAGATGTTCTCCAGCACTGTACCACTTCCAAAATTTTCTCACATGCAACAATTTCAACCGAAAATTCTGAAAATAATTTTGTTAGCAACCTGAAAGCAGCAAATACCCCCAGAGGTGGTTTGTTCTCTGTGCCCCGATTGTTCACTAGAAGCTCATCCTCTCTTTGACCATCAGATTTAGTGGAAACTCAATTTTGTACTAAATGTAATTCCTTAGTTTCTCCCCACTATTAAATGGCTGGTTTCACTAACAAGTGAAATTGTTAAAGTTCTCCCCATTACAGCATTTTCTACTGGGGAGAGATTAAGGCATGAAAATCTGCTACATAAAGCTGTTCCAAAACAGTTACGTGATGACTTCAATCCAAATAGCTGCATTGTTCATTAGTTTTTATAAGCAGACAGAAACAGTTTCCAGCGATTTCTGACCTCAGGATGTTTATAACAAAAGTTGGCTGGTTATAACTTACTTATCTTCAAGCTTCCCTTTTGCATATGATTTTTTTGTATTTTCCACACTGGCCCAGATTTTTCATGGGTAGCTTTTTAGGCTTTGGTAACCTCGTCAAAAAAAGAAACCAAACCCCAACTAAAAAAAAAAAAGGAAATTACCCAAAATGCAAGCATTTTCAAATAGTTACAGACTAAACTCTACCTGTGAGTTGATTTGTAGAGAGCAGAGCACAAACCATGACAAATAAAATACTTTCCAATATAATTCAATTACTTATATATGTATACACATTACTTAACTTTAAGTAGCCAATTAGGTATCTAATTATGATAAAAGATTTCAAGGAGGATAATATTTACAGTATTATTCAGTTACACATAGTTTCACTACAGCTCAAAGCTACCCAGTGGGTTCTTAAAACACAGCATTTCTAGTTTAAAAACTCATGACAAGGGTTAACCTGTCACATTGGTGGGATTGGAAAGAACAAAACATTTTGTGTCTTGCAAAAGTCCTTCATATGCAAGAGACTGCCATGCACATGCATAGACTTCTCATACTTTTCCTTCTGTTATTAACATCTAAATTAATGATGTTCAGATTCAAAATAACATTTAGTCTATTTTCCCAGCAGAACCAAATCTGGACACGGGACCATGCTGTCAGGTTTAGTGTGTTTACTAGTTTTCAGCAGAGATACTCTAAAAGTGAATATGCAGTAATCTGGAAAATAGTGAGCTGATTCTGAAACTCACTCCAAGTCTCTGTATGATTTTCCTACAAATATAAATGTCCTCACTTGTCTCAGGGCTAACTTTCACCTTTGTTACACCATGTCCACCCAGCTTCTGAAAACAGGCACCATTCTGGGAGTGCAAATCAGTGTACTTTTATACCCATAATTAGAAAACTATAGATAGATAATTCAAGGATTTAAACCCAGAGTAAGCAATGTCACAATTTTATGTTCAGCATTGGTAGAAGTTTCTAGGGCAAGATAGAAAGAGATTAAGTGTGCTAAACACATGCTCTAAAAAAATGCTTGCAATGTTAAAATAAAGAGGAAGCTGATGTTTTTGAACTACTATCACTTGTGGGAACATTTTCATGTTCCAACACATATTGCCAAGGTCAGGCCCCAGACTTTGTATTTTCAGAGAAACACGCTTACCTAAACAGAAGTAAATTAGATTTTTCTACTGTTTAGGTCAAAACACACCTGAGAAGTCTGGAGAAAAGCCACAGTTACCATATGTTTGTTTTATACTGAGTTTTAATATATGTTGTATGCTAACACAAGTCCACTACACACATGCTTTGAAACAACATTCAGGAGTTTTACAAAGCTGTGTCGGAATTTTAAAGGCACAAGCCCATGCATTTTGTAAAATTTGAGAACTAATGTTATTTTTGCTAGCTTTATGTTAGAGGATAAACACAAATTATAAACTGTTTTAAGATTACATTTTGCACCCTTAACCACTACTGCAACAGAAGGACCTTAAAAAAATAAGTAGATTAAGTTAAACACAGATACACGTAAAATTATGCACTTCCGAAGAAACAAGCCTAAACCAACACACAGAAAAATCCCTGGGTCTAACGTTAATATGGCATGACATTCAGGAGTACGACCTTATGATAAACAGTTCTGTGAAAATGGCAGTTTAATGCTTGGCAGTTCTCAAAAATGCAGATCAGATGTTAAGTGTTACTAGGAAAGGATGAAAGATTTAAACAGGGAACTACATTGTGCCACTAAATAAACCTCTGGCTTAGCCCCATCTTTCATCATGAGTGCAAAAAATGGCTGGAGAAGCCAGATCAAAAGCAAGTTCATGGTGAGCTGAACTGACACTACACTTGCTTGTCCACAACAGCATGCACCCAGCCAAGTGTACTAAGCAATGCTACAGTAATCCAAGTCAGTATAACTGCTCCATAATCAAACATTGGTACTTACCAGTAAATGGTGGCATTATAAAAAGGCAATAATAGATCTCATTTTTTTTTTTACAAGGAGTTTTTTACAAGATTACAAGGAGTAATTCCTCATGCCAGGGGACACAGATCTCCTTGCTGACCAATGCTGTGGATACAAGAACTTTACATGGGTTCCAGGGAAAGGGGAAAAATTTGTGAAATAAAGATCCATCAGATATGGAAGTGCCACCACTAAAGGTACAAAGCCATAGCCAACTCAAAGTCCCCTGAGCTAAAGGCAGTTGGAGAAAGAAGAGAAGTATCAGCATAGGCTTACCCTTTCTTCTTTAGATATATGTATACACTCATTACTACATCTGTTCACGGCTGGTGACAGCGTGCTGTGCAAATGGGCCTTTGATATGCTCTAGGATGGCCACTCTTTTACGCTTAGTCATTTTGCACAACCTAAAATGAGTGCATACAATGCCAATTGCAGTGGCTTGAGATTACCTAGCTATACTTCTTTACTCTTTGTCTGTATGTATGTACCTTACTGCTTCTTTGGGGTAGCCTTCTGTAACTGACAGGACTTACTGCCCTATTAAAAGAATTTGCAGAGTATGTTTCTGCTTTCCCTCGCTTTAGGGCTACACAGTATGTGACCTGATGCAACTGTCACAACTTTCATGGAAGGTAAGAAGATATCCCTATTACATGAAAACAGAACAGAAAGGGAAATAATGTGAAGGAGAAAAAAATAATGAACAGAAAGTGAAATAAAACCGAACAGTGAATAATGGATGTGAAATAATGCATTATCTCACCCTCTACATGGTCAAGGCCCACCTGGCAAACCCAAGGCCAGTGTAGCAGGGAGGAGGATTCGGTATTCCTCGTCGCTCTGCTGACAGATCCTGCAAGAAAAGTCAAACTGCCATGGCCACCAGTTGAACTATACATTCAAGACAGGTCTGAAGTCCACTCTACCTAAGTCTACACAGTAGACTTGAGATTTCTGAAAACTTGCCTCAAAAATAAGAGTCAGATTTAAACCAGAAACTCCATAGCTGATGTCCCATACATACAAACTCCACTGATCTTCTTTGTTAACTGAAGCTCACACGTGCTTTAAAAGTCACTGCAGCACTACATTTTAAATTCACAAAAACATACCAGAATAAGTTTGGCATTTTGTACCAGAAGAGATTCAAGGCAGTACCATGAATTTCCAAACCAACGTGACCATAACAGTGACCAATTAAATACAGGCTACCATTGCATTTGACAAGTTAGTTTCCAGAGGAATTTTCTGGCAGTTGTACAGTTGCATCTGTTCTTCTTGGCTCAAGACACTACCAAGACAGTAAGCTTGGTCACAGTATAAAGAGGCATGATATACAACAGAGGCACCCAAAAGACAATAGTATATTTTTAGACAAAAACTGCCTTTGGACAAACACAGTATTCCATCATTGAACTATCAGGGGCAAGAGATGCAGCAAAGGGAAAAGAGAATGGGACTGTAGCAAAACACTTGAAAAGCCTCACTTGCAAACATTACAAGATGTCATTCTTCCTAAATTTAAGACTAAATTGGACAAAAAAAGGCAACTCTCCAGAGGTAAGGGATGGAAGCAGTCATTTATTTCACGACAAGCTCAGAGTTCTCATGAAGGACAACATTGCTGTCTTGTGGAAAATTACATCAGCTAGTGCATCTCTTGAAAAATTAGGCAAATAAGTAAACACACACACATATATATTTCTCTGCAGAAAATCTGTATTTGTAAAAATATCTAAAATTAGTCAGGAAAAAACCTTCCCTTTCAAGTATTTGGAAGGTTATGTATTATTCCAAACTTCCCTTATATTTTGTATTATGATATTTTTCACAGTGGTTTTGAACACTAAGGTACAATAGATATTATCATTATTATTACGTATCGAAGAGACAGTTGTATCTAGAGAACTACCACTTAAGGGTGAAGTGGCTTTTATGGAGAAATATACAACACAGTGACAGAAAATTACTTTATATGTATTTTAAATTAATTTGGACATTTCCTTTCTTAGGACTTAGACATTACAATAGAAGGTAGCAGGTTACCCTGCAAAATTAGTAGGTTCATTAGTACAGCATCTGTATGAATGCTCTATGTTAAATGTAAGCTGTCCTCAAGGAGTGTTCTGTTAGGTATTTTCATGCTGAGGGCATACAAACAAAAAACGACGTATTTCAGAAATGCAGACAAGGTCCATGCTGCCTTTATTAAAGGCTCTGAGTTCTGTGATGTTCTCATGTGACCATTTCCCAAGGCAAATAGCCTTTTTGCCTGACCAATTAAATCGTAAATACAGGACAGACAAGTAAGTTCTGGGATTTTTCTAGCCTGGAATGTTCATGGCAGCTTTACAAGGCTAATCTGAACATATTAAAAACAACAAATATTCTCCAATGCTATAAAAGTGAAAAGATAGAAGAAAAGAACAAAATATCCACCTCCCGTATTTTCCTAACTTAATATACACAAGAAGACCTTGGCGGACAGCTTTCCTTGCAAATAACTGAAATTAACAAATCAATAGGATAACACTCTTTCAACTATTTCAACCATTTACATTAAAGTTGGCTGTGGCTTCCACTGTAACTAATAGGAGTAAATAAAAAAAACAGCGTTTAGCTTATGCAGCACTGCAGTAATTACAGAAAGGCCAGGAAAGCCAAAAACTAATGAGCCTGAGATTGTTGACATTTTCATGCATCTTGGCTCTACAGTCTGGCAAAATAGCTGGCACTCTGACAAGCCCGAAGTCAGACAGCAGAGCTTTAGGTTTGTTGAAGAAGGTGAAGTGGTAATGGCATTTAACGCAAGCCACTGAGACATTAAGATTAAGAAATTAAACTGAAGTTTTACATTGCCAGCTTCTTAATTCCCAATCTGCCTCAGAAGTTTAGAGGCCGTCACAAGAAAAGATAAATAAAAAAATTTCTGTAACCAAAAAATTTTGTGGAAAAGCTCAGAATTTCCCAGGGAACTGAGAAACTCACTGATGTAATAAAAAAGTAAAAAATAAAATAAAATTCCAACAATACAGAATAGCATCTTGATTCCTTCATTCATTTGTATATATGCAGAGAACACTCCAGTTAGCAGAATAAAGTAAAAAAAAAAAGTATATTTTTAAAGAGCACATGAAGTTCATAAATTAATGCTTCTTAAGTTAAATGAGGTCTGTGGATATCATAGGCTGAATATATTTTTTTTTCAACACTATGGAAGTAAATTCATTTGAAGCAAATGTTCAAACAAAGATCTGTGTTTCCCCAAATGCTTGTTATTATTTTAGTCTTTGAAATAATAATTACAAAACAAGAAACTCTTCAATTGGCTTTATGTGATAAAGTTCAGTCCTATGCTTTAAAGTTGACAGGCAGCTTGTTTAAAAGATCGTTAAATGCCTAAACCCAAAAATGCCACACCAAACCGTTTCCAACACAGTAACACAAAAGTTATAAAGACTCAGAGACTCTCTTGACGTCATCATTTCTAACTCTTCCTTAATTTACATCTCTCCACCAATTTTAACCAAAGAGACACAGAATCTGAACTTTGTGTAGGCAAGATTTTACAAACTCTGGTTATACAATCTCACCTATTCCCCTTTCTAAACATTCATACATAAAAAAGAAGAAAAAGTGTGAACAGTTACTTGTCTAGAATTAGAGTTGTTGCCTATTACCTGGTAATAGCCATTACCCATTATCTGCAACAACATCGTATATTAGGAGGTCTGTTGTAACCTGGCCCAAAATATTTCCATTACCTTATTTTCTTGACTAGAACTGAAAGTAAAAAGCTGAAAATTACTTTAAAGGCATGGACTTGAACAGTGCAGAGACCACTAAGCTACAAAGCAGCCCAGAGAAATAAAAACTGTCATAAACCAGAAAGTATCTGCTGTGTGGCTTCCCTAGCAAGGGCCACTAAGCTGAAACCTGACCTGGGCTGGTCACACCACGGGTGCCCTCACCAAGCAGCACCCAGCTGCCTGACACCACTGTGCCTGCAGCCCCCCACTGCTGCACCTGCTCCGCAGCCGCTTCCATTCCAGCAAGCTTCAAAATAAAATATTCCATTCAATATTAAGTTTTATTTAATATTGTGGAATGGCATTTTAGCGAGCATTAATACACTCACCAGCAGTTCATATTTTTAGCAGTATTTCAGCTTCTGTTTAGGTTAGCAACAAATAATTACATAACAATTGTATATGTACACACTCACAAATTTAATTACATTTTAACATAGATTTGCAAGACACATCAGTCTAGTGCATTGCTAACATCTGTATCTCTATGCCCAAGAACATACACAATTGATAAATTAGAGAAGTATTAGCACAGCCTAAGGGAAGTTTGCTTCTGCCTCCTACCCAGACTGTTTTCTGCAGAACTTCAGAGTTCTTCCAAAGCAGTAAAAGCCATTAGACACAGAATGCATTGCTGATTCTCTGCTGGCACCAAGCTTTCATTATAATCCAGAAGAGGACCAAAAATACACTACTCATGGAACTTGGACTTCCGTACAGCAGCTGACCTCATCCAACCTGTGAGGACTAGAGGGCAGGGTCCTGTCTTCAGCCTTGGGTCTTGTAGACTTGCTAGCCCCCTGCACGCCTGCCCAAAGAGCCACCCTGCAGAGCACTCTCAGAAATTGTAGCTAACCAGTCCCTCTCCCCCTCTCCTTCTCAGTCTGGTGCATTGGCAGGAGGAAACACAGGCTCTTTTGCACATCATGTGGAATAAAGCATCATAGTGCACGTTGCAGTGAACCAGCAGAAATGAGGCTTGAGAAGCTGAGGGACTAAGACACTGCTAGCTGGAGCTAGGGACAGTATATTTCAGCTGCATTTAGTGGTTCAAACAGCAACTGACACTGTGTAAATGTGGCCTACATATCTGAAGTTAAATTACCTAAAGGCTTCATGCATTGTTGTTATTGTTGGTTTCTTGATTGAAAAAGGATAATTAAAACTTGGACTTGAAGGACAAAAAACTTCTAACACTACCTTTCCATGTCACGGTTTATGAAGTTTTTCAGTTTGATCTGAAGTTAAAGTTACATCCATAGCATTCCCTTGTTCCAAAAACACCGACCAAGTATCAACAAAACTGACTTTTCTATCTCCACATAAGCAATAAGTCTTTTAATATTTGAAATTTAGGTCTACCTATGCAACTTTACCTTATTTTATACAGTATTTCAAAGACAGAGACTGTTAGCATCTATATTTCATTTACTAATAGAAAAACAAGGCTGAACCCTAGTTTGAAACAAGCAGAAAGATGAAATAAAGCTCAGTTTTGCACCAAATTAAGTCAGAAGTGAATTCTGCCATTGATTTTTTGAATAAAAGCAGGCTCAGTACCCACGCATCTTTCAGAAGTTAGTTAGAAGAAGAGCTAAGTTTTTGTACCTCTCAATCCATGCAACAATGCCATATCCTGTAGCTTAGAGCTATGAATTTAAGCTTTCTTCTTTCACAAAAAAAAAGCCATAAAATTAAAGTACTGGGGGAAAAAAAAGGCAATTAAATTAATGTATTGGTATACTTCATTTTGGTAAAGCAGATGAATACACAATAGAAAGCCCATTCTAACCTATATTAGCATTAACGTAAAAGTGGGTGTCTTCTATCAGACAAAACTTCTTTAAAATGCACGTACTTTAAAAAGTACATGTTAAAAGGAAAATCTACCATTCTCTGCAGTTTATCTTCAACTGAATGTAAGCAAAAAACACAGTTAACAGAGCTTCATATGATGAATAACCAATGTTAGGAAAATGGTTAAATATAAAATAGAATCTTCAAAGTATTCTAGTGTACTATTCACTTCTGCCATAGATGGTAGAAGAATGAAGTAGTGTTTATACATTCAGAGAACTTCAATGTAGCTCAAAATTATAATACCATGTGAAAAAGAGGCAGTGTGCAAGCAATGTTCTGTTCAGAAGACTTCTTGGTATCTCTTAGCTGTAAGAGGTACAGTACATAAGTGCAACACTACACTCTAGCGTCCTTTTTCTGAATAGCAGGCACCTCTGTTGAACACTCACTTTGATTTTGGTATTAAAAAGCAGTGAACCAGTTTCCTGGTATAATGCAACAAAATAACATTTTAAAATAGTATACTTGCTATTTAACAGTAAACAGCTATTATATTTCAGTAAAATGTGTTGATTTTTAATGGACATAGAATATTTTATTTATTTAACCAGGCATCAAGTTTATTAAGTTATTGTAGAGCCTTTTGGGGATACTGCTGCTTTTAAGGTATACAACCAACTAAGTACAAGTGCTTTTAAATGTTGAATGTAGCAGTCACTGCATCAAACCCCAGAATCATATTGATTTGTACCTAGTGACCATTTAAGGTATATTATGGGCAGCATTTCTTACGGAAAGTACTTCACAATAATCCTTTCTTTTGAATAAGAAGGCTAGAGGTCTGTTGCAGAGTTGAACTTTTCTTGTGTAACTTGGAACACTAGTTTAGTAACTAATGTAATATACTTGGCAAGCATGCTCATAGAAGTGAAAAAAAAAGGTCAGAATGCACCCGAGTACCTCATTAAGAGACTGATGGGAATGAGACAGACCGCAACATTAAGAGTTTACTCTGAGAAAATTAGAATTGCCTGGTCTGAGAGGTCACTGGTATTAACTCAGGCAGAGCACAACACTACAAAGCTATAAATAGACTCATAAAATAATTTAGATTGGAAGGGACCTCCAGAGGTCATCTAGGCCAGTTCTCACTCAAAGCAGGAAAAACTTCAAAGGCCTTGAGCAACCTGAATCTGAGCACTTCCAAGGATGCAGACTCCACGGTCTCATGAGGCAACCAGCTCTAGAATTCGACCATTGTCACAAAGAGGTTTTTTTCTATTAAGTTGAAACACAGCTACACTCCCATTTAAACAGCCAGAATAAACTGGACCTCTTCTGCCACCAGTGCACACCACTGGCCCTTGCTCAGCCTGCTACACAACTTGGTGCCCCAGTTCTTTGCTGTTGAGCAGTTCCCTTGCTGGCCAGCATGTTAGCTTGCTATGCTGCCAGGCCTTACTCAGTCCTGGGCACAGGGCTTAAATTTGCTGAATTTTGTGAGGTTACTAATGACAAGATAGTTTGCCAACACCTCTCTGGATGGCAGCTGTATCCTCCCTCAGAACAGAAACTGAACCCTCCACTTCAGCACCACCTGCAAGCTTGTGCATGCCTTTCACCCCACCAACCTGGTCACTAGGATCATGTTCACCAGCTTTGCACAACATAAACCACCATGGAAACCCCTCCTAAGCAGCTATGTCACAGATTTTGAATTGCTGATCACTTGAGCTCAACAGTCCCGCCAGCTCTTTGTTCACTTTGTAGCCCCACTCACCTACCTACCCTGTATCTTCTCTGCTTGACTAGCCTCACATTAACAAACCCTGGTCCTCATGGGGGTTGTGGCTTCAGTGACCATGAGATGGTGAAGTTCAAAGTCCTTAGGGCAGCAAGAAGGGCACACACCAAGCTCGCTGCCCTGGACTTCAGGAGAGCAGCCTCTGGCCTCTTCAGGGACCTTCTTGGTAGAGTACCATGGAATAAAGCCCCAGAGGGAAAAGGGCCCCAAGAGAGTTGGTTAATATTCAAAGATCCCCTCCTCCAAGCTCAGGAGTGCTGCATCCCAACAAAGAGGAAGTCAAGAAACACAAGAAGGCCTGCATAGATGAGCAAGGAGCTTGGGAACAAATTCAAGCATAAGAATGAAGCCTACAGAGGGTGGAAGCAAGGACAGGGAACCTGGGAGGAGTACAGAGAAATTGTCCAAGCAGCCAGGGATCAGGTTAGGAAAGACAGAGCCCTGGTAGAATTAAGTCTGGCCAAGGACATCAAGGGCAACAAGAAGAGCTTTTGTAGGTATATTAGTGACAAAAGGAAGAA
>VZRW01005414.1:40265-54552 GCA_013398125.1 Aegotheles bennettii
GGCAAATTGTGCCTGACAAATCTGGTGGCCTGCTATGACAGGGTTACAGAGTTGGTGGATAAGGAAAGAGCAACTGACGTCAACTACCTGGACCTGTGCAAAGCATTTGATACCATCCTGCATAACATCCTTGTCTCTAAATTAGAGAGGCATGGAATTGATGGATGGACCGCTCGGTGGATAAGGAATAGGCTGGATGGTTGCACTCAAAGCATTGGGTCAACTGCTCGATGTCCAAGTGGAGAACAGTGATGAGTGGTGTTCCTCAGGGGTCAGGAGTGGGATTGGCACTGTTTAACATCTTTGTTGGTAACGTGGATGGTGGGATGGAGTGCACCCTCAGCAAGTTTGCCAGGAACACCAAACTGTATGGTGTGGTCAACATGCTGGAGGGAAGCGATGTCATCCAGAGGGACCTTGATAGGCCTGAGGGGTAGGTGGGCTGTGCAAACCGTATGAGGTTCAACAAGGGCAAGTGCAAGGTCCTGCAGCTGGGTTGGGGCTATCCCAAGCACAAATACAGGCTGGGTGGAGAATGGATTGAAAACAGCCCCAAGGAGAAGGAGGTACATTTTAAAACTGAAAGAGGGTAGATTTAGATTGGATATTAGGAAGATATTCTTTACTGTGAGAGTGTTGATACACTGGAACAGGTTGCCCAGAGAAGTTGTGGCTGCCCCCTCCCTGGCAGTGTTCAAGGCCAGGTTGGATGGGGCTTTGAGCAACCTGGTCTAAAGGGAGGTGTCCCTGCCCATGGCAGCAGAATTGGGACTAGAGATCTTAGATCTTTAAGGACCCTTCCAACCCAAACCATTCTATGATTCCATGTTAATTAACTTAATAGGGTTTCATGAATTATGTGCACTGTACTGTTACAAATGTGAACGATATTACCAAAGTAGTTTTAGAGAGTGAAGCTCTAAGATATATAAGTATCTAGATCCCTTTAAAACTACTTGAGTTTAAAACACATACATATCCATCAGACTTTGTTTCAGTTTCACAGCAAATGAAGGGGCTATAGAAAGTTTGTTGCACTCAATGGGTTTTTTTAACCTACCTGGAGATGACATATTCTAAAAGGCACTTAAAATCAAGTAAATGCACTGGATTAGTTGTCTGCTTTTTCATACATTAGGGGTTTTAAAAGAACTTAGATGTTTGTGGAAAATTAGCTGTATGTCTCCAAGAGAAACAGCGCAACTGGATTTAACTGTTCATCTCTTTGGTATTTTAATGAAGAAATTCCCTATCAGAGGGTACAATTAACAAGCCCTTCTATTAAAAACAGCAAAACACATTTAAACCCTAGTGAATTTATAGGCTCAAAACTCCATCTGATGAAAACTCGAACAAAGAGAAAGAAATTATCAAGTTTCTAAATCAAATCCTAATAGACATTGAGGAAAGGATTAACGGGATTATTCCCAAATTGCTTAAATGCAATACTGAATTTGGGACTATCAGGAAAAACAAGTTCCATACATTACAAAGCTGAAGTGGACCACTACTGTTGACCCATGCAAGTAACAAATCGTAAGAAGCCACAAATCACCCTTTTTCAGCATTCTTCTTTGTAAATTATCACTCTCTTGATTCATCATTTTCCAGCAGTAAGAGTATAATCCAGTGTTAAAAAAATTAGCCACATTTAGTCACCGTCTCCTCCTAACAGTCTGATCTTATGTCTGATTAACTTTTCTGGCAGTGGATTTCTCCAGACTGTTTGGCTTCCTTAATAAACCCACAAACTGTAGGTGCTTTATTTGTAAGGAGCATTTTCTTCCCTATCTGTTGTGAGCATCAAAATATGTAACTTCTGAACACTTCACATCAATTCCAATTTGCTCCATTTATTCTCTCCCTAGTGCACAATTCACTTATTTTCAATTTCATTAAAGTGGACGTTTGAAATAAATAGCAATGTTGAAGCGCTGGTACTAAACAGAAGTATAGGGAAGAACGGCTATTCCATGACACCTTAGGAAAATTAAAATATTTACTACCAACACTGTAAGGCTGTCTAAGCAGATGTTGTCAATTCCTACGAGAAGTGTGTCTTTTAAGGTGCTCCTTCCAAAACCTAAGGAGCATGCACACTAAATTTTATTTAAAATCTCTAGCCTTTTAGATAATAGTTGATTGTCTGCTTTAAAAAACAAACAAAACAAACAAAAAACCCAACAAACTCAGAAAATTGTATTATCAATCGTTAAAATAGATACAATAAAAAAATATATAGAAGGAAATAAAAATCAGCCACAGTAGTATTTGGCTATTCATTAGGTAAAAAAAATTCTAGTTACCTTTGCAACATAAATCATCTACTATCTACTACTGTTGTGCCAGTAAAGCCATAGGATGAGGCCTCCAGGACTCATTTTGTCTGTATTCATTAAACAGTGCCCAGCAAGACAAAAATTAACTACAGCAAGGACACATTCTCCTTTTCGTGATTAAGCTGATACAGCTGGACATTCATGAGAAGACAAACTTGAGATTAAATGAACACCACCTGTTACAGGCAGTTTCCAGGCCTTCAGTTTTGACATGGAAGTTTAATAGCTTTAGGAACTGAGGACAAGAATTTAAAAAGAAAAAACTCTTACCAGAAATGATAGGCATCACTGGTGTAACTCAGAAATGGTATGTAGAAAGATGGAGAAAAAAAATAGCTGAGGATAGAAGCCAAAGGAGAGCTATGCTTCCAATAACAATACAGGCAACTACCAGGCTGACATATCCAGGAGTTTGGACTGTTTGTTCCAAGCAGAAAGCATTACAGCCTTTAACAAAAAACATTTCAGTAGATTGTATGGTGCAAAAGTACGATACTGGTAAAGCTACAGAAGAGCCATGAGAAAACTGAATCCAGTGCTCAGAAGACAGTACTTGACTTACACAATGAGAAAGTGGCACACAGGGGCACTGCAAAAAATAAATCTGGATGGGAGATCAGATGGTGGAATGAAATACAGTCACTAAAAGGAGGAGAGAAGACTCCAACAACCACCTTCCACAACTGAAATGGAAGACAAAAAATAAATATATTCATAAATGAAAGGCAGCCAAAAAACTAGAGGCGGATGAAGTCAAACAAATGTGACAATTCATTCTTAGGGAAGTCAGGGGGAAAAAAACAACTTAAGAAATTCTAGACATACAGATTGAAGAAGGAAAAAGGTTTGAGTGGTGCATCTGAAGTGATAGGAAAGTTTGGTTTTGTAAAAATTACTCTCAATTAGGCTGAGGGGAAAATAAAGAATATGAAAAAAAAAGATGGGGGAAGAAGAATCTGAGTGAAGTAAGACCGCATCAGTCACAGGATGCTCAGACAAGCTCTACAGTACTTTTAGGTCAGAAACAACTCTCAGATGTGCCAGGGCTGGCTTTCCTCAAAAGGAAATACTGTTCTGTTACATAGCACCAGATTACAGAAAAAATCCACCTATGGCAATGTCAGATGCAAGTCTCAGAAGTTAGAAGAAAAATCACAGAATTGGCTGAGCTTAAAACAACTCCTGTTTGGGTATATGGATAACAGTCTTCAGCTCTCACCTACTTTTGTAACCATCACAGCAAGAAAAGTAAAATACTTTTTTGGTTTTTAAAAATTTTTTTTCTTTGTGCTATGTTTATAAAAATCAATAGTAATTCTTATAAAGGAACCATTGGTATTTGTAGTATTCCTTATGATTAAATTGGGAAGGCTTGATCAACAGTGAAAAATCTTTGGCTTCTCTTACAATACACTACCATCCCCAAGGCAAAGCTGCACTTGGTGTAATTACAGAAAAGAAGCAGATCAAAGGTACTAGAGTTGCTTTAATTAAGAAGATTATTCTCCGCTGCAGTTCTCATCTGGCTGTGCTCCTACTTGCTTACAGTTGTCCATAATCAAAAGGGTGTGGCCACCTTGACCCTTCTTTTTTTAAAAAAAAATATTTTAATGCCAGTAGATCGAAATGGATGCTAACCAAGTTTGCTGAGTACAAAATAAGCGTCCTAAAAGGTCACTAGTCATTACTCTGATCACAATACACCTGGAAATTAATAACTGCCTTTGAAATTTAGCCCAGCAGAAAAAAGTAACATTCAAGTCACTAAAATTTTTAATTCATCAACAGTTTTGGCACCACTCATTACTGTTAATACAGGTCAAAGAAACAACAGCATGAGAAACTACTCTGGATACAGTAATTGCTAAATGCAGAATAAAAATAAACTGAATCCACTCACCAATGTTTAGCTTGAAATCTGTAATTCTAACCAACAGAAATCACAGAATTTATTGTGCAAACTACAATAATTTAAAGCAGTATTAATAAAAGTGTGTTCAGATTATAAGGGGCACTGAACTTCTAAACTAAGACTTGATAATTCCTCCAGTTACCTTTGGCTTCTCTTCCCAAAACATGGTACAGATTATATATATCTTAATTCATCAAACAAGTCACAGATTCATCTGTAGTTGATAAAATTCTACATCTATTTACTATTGAGTATGTGATTTCAAGAGTCTCTCCTAGCATGCTTTAAAACTCCTTGAGAATCTTCTACTGAAAATAAATCAAAAACTCAAAAGATTTATGTGTTTATAAAAGAAAAAGGTAATTCTTGAATGCTAGAGACTTTCAACTTGTGTACTCTTGCTTTCCACACCCCAGTCCTATTAAAATTTCTTAGCCAGTTCTGAAGAGCTGACATATTACTGCATAAACAGCTCTGCTCCTCCAATGGCAGGAAAATCTACATAACCACTTAATGCTGAAATAAACTTTGACAGTTTGTAAAATAACTTTTTGCAGTAGCGAAAATAAGCATTTATTGTTAAATAATTCAGCATTAGGCTGTAAAATCTTAAACTTGATACACATGCTTAGATGTAAAACTCACCACAGTAATTTTCTGTGTGGTCTTACGGCTGGATTCTCTGCTGGCCAATGAAGTTCAATGAATTCCATGTCTGGGGGCAGGCAGGCTGATAGCACCTCCTTGCTTAAGAACTTAACTCACCTTCTGGCTTTCTAAGGGCACTGCTTCACCCACAACATGCAGAAAGCTGGTGAAAGCCTGCCCAGCAGGAACATCTCATTCAGAGCATGAGTTCAGATGGGTTTGTTCAGCTTGGAGAAGGCCCAAGTGGGACCTCATCACAGTCTACAATTTCTTACAGAGGGCAGCAGAGAGGGAGGTGTTGACCTCCTCTCCCTGGTGACCAGCGAAAGGACACAATGAAATGGAACAAAGCTGTATCAGGGGAAGTTCAGATTGGACATTAGGAAAGGTTTCTCACTGAGAGGGTGGTTGGTCACTGGAACGGAGTCCCAGGGAAGTGGTCATGGTATCAAGCCTGTTACAGTTCAAGGAGCATCTGGACTATGCGCTTAAGTCACATAGTTTAGTTTTAGGTAGTCCTGCAAGGAGCAGGGAATTGGACTCAAATGATACTTATGGGTCCCTTCCAACCTGAGATGTTCTATGATCATTAATCTACATTGAATTAGAACATTGCTCTCAGCAATGGTGGTCACAGGTTACAGTCCTCTGGCAACACTGGAGTAACCATCCCTTTGCTATTACACTCCAAGACCCAGAAGGACCTTCACAAAGAGGACACATTTCTGCAAGTCTCAGGCTGCAGGGAGTTCTTGGTGCCTGTCACTGGGGCATGTGGTCTTCTAGCCTGTGGGAGATGTGCAGTTGTTCACTAGCTGTGCTACAACGTGAAAGAGCTGCGAGAGGTCACTCTGCATATCGTCAAAGAGTCTAAGAAAGAGATCAGCTGGATCTCTTCTGAAACCCTGAGCCTTCAGCTACAGCAGAGGAGCACAAAGACCCTACACCCATGAAGGTGGCAAGACAGAACACCTATTATAATAAAGGCTGGAAGGTGGTAACCTCTCACACCAGAAGGAAGGCCCCACCCAATGGTCTGCAGTTACAAAATAGGTTCACTGTCTTCATAGCTGATGAAAAGCTGGGAGTGTTTCCAATGGAGCATCTGTGATGATTTTGCACGACCCACTTAGGACCACTAGAAGGAAGCATGAAGTGGTAGCAGTAGGAAACTCCCTGCTGCAGGGGATGGAGGTCCTCCACTATCTGTCTTCAAGGAAAGTTCGCTGCTTGCTGGGGGCTTACATTTGGGATATTGTGGAAAAGCGACCAAAACTCACCAGCTGAAATAACTGGAGCTGAGACTTGGGACAAGTCAGGAGTCAGTTGAGAGAATATGGGTGAAGATTAGCAGGCACACCAACACTGGTGTTTTGTAGTGGATACCTGCTCTAGACCTCCTGATCAGGTAGAAGTACATGAGGCTTTCCTCCCACAACTATAAGAAGTCTTATGTTTACAGGCCTTGATCTTCATGGGCAGCCTGAATCATCCTGATAGCTGCTGGAAGAACAACACAGCACAGCTCAAGCAGTCTAGGAGATTTGAGTACACTGATGACAAATTCCTGACACAGGTGACTGAGGAACCCACAAGGGAAGTTCCTCTGCTGAACACGATACTTATGAATAAGAAAGAGGCAGCCTTGGCACGATCATGATATCGTAGAGTTCAGGATCCTAAGAAGAGAGAGCAGAGCAAAAAGTAGGACCATTGCTTTGCATTTCTGGAGAGCAGACTAACCTCTTCAGGGAGCTGTTTGGAAGAAACCCAAAGGATGTGGCCATGAAGAGTAAAGCAGTCCAGGAGAGTTGGCCGATATCAAGGATCACCTTCTCCAAACTCAGGAAAGGTCCATCCCAACAAGAAGGAAATCATACAATCACAGAACAGTTTGGGTTAGAAGGGACCTTAAAGATCATCCAGCTTCACCACCTCTGCCATGGGCAGGGACACTTCCCACTAGACCAGGTTGCTCCAAGCCCCATCCAACCTGGCCTTGAACACTGCCAGGGAGGTGGCATCCACAACCTCCCCGAGTAACCTGTTCCAGTGTCTCACCACCCCCACATTAAAGAACTTCTTCCTAAGAGCCAGTCTAAATCTACCTTCCTTTAGTTTTAATCCATTCCCCCTTGTCCTATCACTCCATGCCCTTCTAGAAAGTCCCTCTCCAGCTTTCCTGTGGCCCCTTCAGGTACTGGAAGGCTGCTATGAGGTCTCTCTGGAGTCTTCTCTTCTCCAGGCTGAACAGAGTTGGCAGGAAGCCTGCATTGATGAGCCAGGAGCTCCTGACTACACTCAGACTTAAACAAAGAAATGTACAGGAGATGGAAGCAGGGACAGGCAACCCAAGAGGAAGACAAAGCTGCTGTCTGACCATTTAAGGATGGACAAGTCTGACCTGGAGTTTAATTGGTAAGGGATGCAAAAGGCAACAAAAAAGGCATCTAAAAGTACATAAACAGCAAAAAAGGCAGCTAGGGAAAACACGAGCCCACTGCTGAATGGGGCAAGGGAACCAGTGACACAAGACGGGGAAAATGCTGAGGTGCTCAGTGCCTTCTTTGACTCTGTCTTTACCAGTAAAACCAGCCTTTGGGAATCCAAGGCCCTTGAAACCAGTGGGGAAAGTATGAAGGAAGGAAGACTTACCACTGGTAGAGGAGGACAAGGTTAGGGAGCACTTAAACAAACTGGATGTTTGTTTAGGCAAGATCCAGGAAACTATCGGTCAGTCAACTTCACATCATTCCCTGGGAAGGTAGTGGAGAAATCCTCATGGACACCATTTCCAAACACATGAAGGACAGGAAGGGGATTAGGAGTAGTCAGATGGATCTACAAAGCAGAAATCTTGCTTGACCAACCTGATGGCCTCCTACAGTGAGGTGACTAGATTGGTGGATGAGAGCAGAGCAGTGGATGCTGTTTACCTCAACTTTGGTAAAGCTTCTGACAGTGTCTCAGTCTCTTGTAATACACTCCTAATAAGCTGATAAAGTATCATTTACATAAGCTGACAATGAGTAGAAGTGAGAACTGGCTGAACAGCCAGGTGCAGAGAGCAGTGACCAGCTGGACAAAGCCCAGTTGGAGGCAAGTCACTACTGGAGTACTCCAGGCATTGATACTGGGGCCAATACCGTTTAACCTCTTCATTAGTGACCCGGATACTGGGACAGAGTGCACCCTTAACAAACTCACAGATGATACACTGGGAGGAGTGGCAGATACACGACTGTGCTGCCATCCAGAGGTGTGACCAATACATGAATGTTTTCAAGAAAAAAAGGCACAGAAAATTAAGTAGGAGGTCACCATAGCTATCATAAAGAAACATGAACTTATTACAGCACAAAGGGGACTGGAAGATGGCCTTTGCTTTAGATAAACTGTCCTATCAATTGAGTGGGTCAACTGCGTAAATGGCCTTCCCCGAGATAATTAATAGAGAGCATTATCTTTCTGACCCAGCCAGACCAGCATGGAGAAAGTATTTATGTGGCAGAGCTCAGCACTATGCTGAACAAACACCAAATGAACTTTGAAGAGAACAATGGATTTGAGCCGGGTTCAACCCTTGCGTTCCTTCCCAGCTACGTAGCATGCATGGTGTAGTGATGGCTAGCACATAGAGATGGGTAATCACAGTCCTACTGTCATCAAATATCCACTGCAGATTACAATTGCCATATTTCTCTTGTGATTTCAGTACACTGCTGTATCACTCTGCTAAAACAAAATTTATGTAATGACAGATATGTTCAAATAAGTAAATCTACTATTAAACTTTCAACTTTCCCATATGCAGAATATCTAGAAGACCCTCATCAGGGAATATTGCACTCTGACAAGTGGGACCTTGACAGGCTGGAGAAATGGTCTGACAGGAACCTGATGAAGTTTCAAAAAAGGGAAGTGAAAAGTCCTGCATTTGGGGAAGAATAACACCCAGTACCAGCTTTGGGACCAAATGGCTGGAAAACAGCTCTGTAGAAAAGGAGCTAGCAGCCAACAAGCTAACCATGAGCCACCAAAGTGTCCTTGTCTTTGCCACAAAGGCAGCCAACAGCAACTTGGGCTGAATTAAGAGCACTGCTGGAAGTCAAGGAAGGTGATCCTTCCTCCTTACTCAGCACTGGTAAGGCCATATTTGGGAGTATTGGGTCCAGTTCTGGGCTTTCAAGTATAAGATGATAGACAAACTTACTGGAGCATGTCCAGCACACAGTCAAAGACAGTTAAGGGACTAGAACATTTTTCCCATGAGGAGAGGCTGAGAGTTGGGACTCTTCAGCCTGAAAAAGAGAAGGCTCAGGAGGAACTTATCTATGTGTATAACTGCCTGATAGGAGGGAATGAAGACAAAGGAGACAGACTATACTCAGCAGCACCCGTTATCACAGCAAGAGACAGTGGGCACAAGTAAAACACAGCGAACTCCACTCAAACACAGGAAAACAATTTTTACTTGACTAACACTGGAAGAGGCTCCCAGAGCGGTTGTGGAGTCTCCATCCTCGGAGATATTCAAAACCCAATTGGAATGGTCCTGGACAACCTGCTCTAGCTGCTCTAACCTGATCTAGACTAGATGATCTCAAGATGACCTGCCAACCTCACCCATTCTGTGATGTAAGCAACAGTGCCATGAGAGAGTGATCGTATCACAGTCACAGCTGAGAAATCTAACCCTGTTGGAATGTGAAAGTGGTCATTGACAATTATGTCCTGATAGGAAGCGGGTATTATTCTTCACACAGTAAAAGAGAAAATGCCTAAAAGTGGAAAAAAAAACCACCCCAAAGTAGGAGATGGTAATAATGCTCCTTTTCACCATCTGGAGAAGGAGCTATATTACTAGTATCTTGTCATCACTGCTGCACCAACCACAAGTAACAGAGATCCCCGCAGAGATGATACTTACTGTCCTTCACAGTAGTGCCACACCCTAATACCAAATGATGAGATACAGCACCTTCTTCCTGATATCCTATAAGAGTCCTTCCAGTCACCCAGTGAACCCACCTCTCCCAGTGAAGGAAAATAACTACTGGCACAACCTGGCTCCTAGTTGCTGCCAAATTTAACTTGCATGTGAATAGATCTCATTTTTGTTTTGTCTGCTCAGCCTTTCCCCTCTCCTGATGATGCACAAATCTAGCTCCTTCTAAACTCTGCAGAATCACCTCATTTATCCATGTAATTTTGACATGTAGGTTCTCAGTTACACTTGCAAACCCACTTTATTTGTTTAACTATACTGAAAATTAGTAAATTCAGCAAATATATTGTTCTGATTCAGAAGTATTTAAAAGTTCTAATATTTTTTTTTAAATTGCCTTTGATGCAGAACTTATGAACATGAAATAATAAAATTCACTCAAGTGACACCTGCCACCTAACCATCTGTATTTTTTTTCCTTTTTTCAATGCAAATGTAAGGGAAATGCACAGCAGTTTTAAAGCAATATCCTACAGTAAATCACCTCTTACAAGTCATGAACCATGGGGAAACAGAGAGTCTACATGACATAAGAAGTTTAGTTTGGCAGTGATAAGGAATACTTTCAGGGAGTGAAAAATTGCAATAAACTTAGAGCAGTGAAAATAAATGCCTAGAGTTCATTTTTAAGAACATCAAAGAAATCAAAGGCTATGAAGCTATTTTCTTGCAGTGGGCACTGCTAAAAGAATTAATGCATGCTTATTTCACTTTCTCAGATAATTAATTAAGCTTTAAAATTCACATCTATACTGACATAGCATACCAATGTGCTATAAATCAACTGCCTATATTTATTGTGTTGAAGATCACGTTGCTTCTTCAGACTCAGCCTTTATATGACTTAACAGGATTATTAACAAAAATGGGACACTTATGTAAGATTATGTTTTTCCTCAAAATATGAAGCAGCACTACGCCATCACATGTCATAATGAATTTATCAACACTATCAAGAGCACTCACACAGTACCCAGTTTCACTATAGGATCTGTAATATTTTAGATATAGGCAAAGGAAGCATTTGTATTAAGGGATTAAAGTTATTCCTTCTCTTCTTTTTTTTACCCTCTTTAAGTACAAATACCTTATAACAGCACATATCATAGCAAAACCTGAGAAAACACCAGTGGTTATCTTAACTTTACAACATAAATTAGTCCTGCAAACATAGAGGACTGTTCCCAGTAGAGATTTGTGATATCCCACAAGAGATTGAGCAATGCCCATATATCATAAACAAGACTCACAATTGAAAATCTTAGCTTTTCCTGAACACATTCTTCAGAAGTTCTACTGCTATAGTAAAATCCTGCACATGCACAGTCAAGATCTGTGGTAACATTCATTGTGCATTTATTGCTTTTGTACTAACAAAAGGGTTCTTTCCTAACAGCACACCAAGCATCTAGAAAAGAGTGAACTCTGACTCACACTTGACACAATTTCAGAATACAGTATTGCTCTTGGAGTGTCACATCACAATATCAAATCGTCATCCTAAATGGCTCCAGTTGTGGGGCCTGCTCATTTTGTTTTCCATGCTAACAGCAACTTGGAAACTATACTGAGCTTATTCTCCAATTTAAATGCTCAGGTGTGGGGCTTTAACTTCTAAAAGCAAGTTGAACACTTAAGCCAGCTGAGAAAGTGATCAAGTAACTATCTGTGATCCAAAGTTTATCACCTCTGACCTTTTGGTTTTGGCAAACAAATAGAATACACATTAAATTGAAGCCTCAAGAATAAAACAGCATAAAGTCAACTGCACATACTTCATTTGCATAAGCTGTTCACCACCTCCAACACAGTTTATGAGTAGGATCATTTTCCACAATATTTATTTTAAACTAGCACTTACACACACAAAAACCTTCAAAATGTAAAATTTCATTACATTATTTAATTCAAACTATCCATCATAAGCTATTGCAAATTCTAGCATTTTCTCCACAACCTCCATAGGCAACAGAAAGTCTCAGACACATTAAATTTATAAACATTTTGTTCCTTCAGGACTCTCAAGTCATTCACATTATCCAAAATGAAAACTTACCTACTTTACTGTCACATTTCTGTTTCATATCTCGACTGAGTACTTGTTAGAAAGCTATCAATCAGCTGTCTTGCCATATTAAAAAAAAAAAGCCAAAACTTCACATCTGTCATCATGAGAAATCACCAGATGATGCTAAAGAGAACTCATTCTTCTGTGCTTTTGTACTGAATTCAGACCAACACCACTATAAATATTGATCCCAAATACTCTTAAACCACATTCATTAAGATACTTTACAATAAAAACTTACTCTATAGTTTAGGAATTCGAGGGATTCAGTTAAAGACACCTGCTTATAACCATCATCTTCACGATAATGTTCAGGGTAATAATCAGGTTTCATAATATTCCTTCCTGAAATGTACCCTAAGTCACCATGTCATTTATTTTCACTCCAAGTCATGCCACAGAATGCTGTGCTCAATGACAAGCATAATTTAATTATATTCCTGAGAAAGAGGATGGAGAGCATACATTGCAAAAACAGACTGAGAGCATCGTAACAGTTGTGCATCGTAACCTCCATCAAAACTTTGGTTTCTAAAAAATCGCCACTTTCCTTGTTTCTTAAAAAGCAAGCAGCTCTGTGGTCTTCTTATCTTCCTTGGTTTCTCTGACTCTACATTCCTTCCTTCCAGTGTCTGTCCTCATTGTACCCCTGCTCTTCACAGCAAGTGTAGTTCATTTAGAAATCTTTAGGAAGCTGGTGTTTTAACACTACATGGTGATGAGAAGCTGAGTAAACACTTTCAATCAGGTTTTACTTTGAAAGAAAACAGGGAGATGCCTATTCTGGAAATCATTTTCGTAGATGACTCATCAGAGAATCTGTCCAAAATTAAAGGAACTAGAGCAGAGGTTATGAATCACTGACAAAATAAACAAAAATCAGCAGCAGCGGGCTATAGGCATTTTTAAAGAACTCAAGATTAAACACCTGAATAAGGAATGACAGTGGGCTAGCTCTCATTCAGCAGTTCCTTGGAACCTCAGGACTAGAAATGGCAATTGTGAAACAATTTTTAAAAAAATCTGCAACAAACAAAACTGTTACTGTGAGCAGAATCTATAAATTTACTTTAAAATATGGTTAGTGAACACTTACAAAAATATATGATTTATGTGAGGAGAACTGGCATTGGTTTTGCAAAAGGAAATTGTTTTTAAAAACTATTTGAGATTTCTGAAAGATTCAACAAACATGGAGCTGAGGGTGCTGTAGTTGTCAAAAACCAACTTGGGCTTTCCAAAGGACTCTTTCTAAAGCCCCTTACCAAAAGGTTACTAGGAAAATAAGCAGCTATAGCATGAGGAAGGGTCCTTATAAGAATAAGATGAAACACATTACACAAGGTATAGATCTCTGGGCTGCTCACACCTATGTGTAACAGAGGAAGGTAGAAGCCACAAACAAAATAAACAAGAAGGTAATTATTCCCATCCGGGACTTGTAGTCCTGAGGTGTCTTCTTGCCAGCCAGATGTTGCAGATACAAGAACTTAACATGTGTTCAAGGGGGACTGGAGAAATTCACAGAAGAAAAAAAATATCTACAGGAGATTATTAAATAAACACAAAACCACAACTGGCTCAAGAAGTCCCCCAAGCTAAAGCTCACTGGAGAAAAAGAGAGCAGCAAAAGGGAAGTGTCATGCATCTGCTTGGTTTTTATCTTCAGGCATCAATTATTGCCCAAGACTTTTTTTTTGATGCTCTGCATTTGCAAGTGTTATGACTTACACCACACATATTTTTTATGATTACATATTTACCTCACCAAAAATAAGCTCCTGAACTCTGACACTTACAGAGACTGTAACTACACTGCTAGTAAAATAACATGCCTTTCTACTTGTTTTAGCAGTCATCAGAAGTGGATGAAATCAGTATCAGTACTAGGAATTTTTCTCTCTGGCAGTTTTGCACAAACTTTCTGTTTAGGAACAACCGGTATACTGCCAACTCACTCCATTAAAAGCACACGCACATATATATATAAATATAAAATTGGGTTACAAGATATTTCTGTAGGATCAAAAGTCACTGCCTGCTTTAAAAGGATGAGTTCACATCGAGATACATTAACCCCTCCACTCCTCAGCGCTTGAGCGGATTTCGGGTTTAGCTGTGATGTTGTCGGAGAAGGTTGGTTTGTTCTGACAGGTTAGAGAAGGGTTTTCTTTCAGCAAAGCACCCAGGAGGAGCGGCCGCACTGACACCTCCTGTGCTTCCCTGCGCAGCGCCCGGGGACACCGCACCCTTCCCGTTGCCCTTCCCTTTCCCCTTTCCTTCCCCCCTCACGCTCCCGCAGGCTCCAGGCG
>VZRW01005414.1:55343-81007 GCA_013398125.1 Aegotheles bennettii
AGCCTTTCTCGCCGCGCCGGCCGGGTCCGGGCGGTGCCGGGGCTGGGGGGTAGGGGGGGAGCTCGGGGCCCGGCTCGGGGCCTGTGTGGGTGCCGGCCACTCTGCAAACCACTGGGTGCGAGGCCTTGAAGCTGGCAAGCGGCCTGGGGTGGCAGTTGGGGTTGCGTTGGAGATGGACATGGACAGCGGTTTTATTTTTTAATTAACTACTGGTCATAAATACATACCCGAGCACTTTAATTGGTGTCCTGTCTGAAGCGCTTCACAGAACACGCTGGGGCCTTCCCATGGCTGTGGGCATCCCTCACACCCTCGGGTGAGCTCGCACTATCCTCGGAGGGAGGCCGCAGCACCAGCAGTCCTGGGAGGAGAGGGGGAAGTGACAGAGAAGCTCTGGCAGCCTTTTGTTAACCTCAGTAGTGCCTGCTCTTAGGAAATAAACTGTGGAGCGGGATTTAGAAACAAGTTATACTCTGCTCATTAAGTCAGATAGGATAATAATATATTGGAGTCTGTTACACAGAAAGATGGAAATCGGTGCCCAATATTGTTGCAGTTTAACTTAGAAATCCTCTTAAACACAGTACTTCGTGATTCTCCACGCAAGAGATCCTCTCTGCATCCAAAATAAAATGTGTTGTGTTTACATATTTAGTCTTCAGAACCATTTGATATAGTTGAGGCCTGCTGGTACTAGGTAAATGCACAGTGAAAAGATGGTTTTGGTTTTAGCTTTTGTATTTTTCTACTGTTGTAGTTCAAGCTACAGATGGACTCATTTTCTTGCATAGCAGCTAGAATGCATCTTACTTACAAGACAAAAAATCAGAGACCAGTGATTCTGAAGCTGACTAAAATTACACAGTGTAAATGAAAAAAAAAAAAAAAACAAAAGAAGAAAAAAAGAAAATACCACTATGCAAATTTTAAATTACAAAGGGTTTTATGTCACCAATATAGGACAGGGTGACTGATAGAGGGGTGGAAACTTTTCTGTTAAGCTGGAAGCCTTGTCACAGAATGAGTGATTACAAACAGCAAAGAGCTTACTAAGGCAGGTTATTAGAAGTAAGGCAATTGTAGTGGGCAGGAGAAGGGAGTAGTGATGACTTAGTCCAGAGTCACCTTCCTGCTTCTACCTTACTGGAAAGAGTCCCCGTGCAGTGCTACTGACAGGAACCTTCACAAGAGTCCTCAAAGAGTAAGGTTTTGTCTGGTCTGGTAAGAATAATCTACTTCAGTCGTAAGCTTAAAAGTAAACTTGTAAACTGTTCTGGTCTGACTACACAGAAGAAGAAAATGGATCTGCAGATAGATGCCTGAGATAAATGCAATAATAACATGACATGAAGCAATTTTTTTGTCAAGGGAATAGGCAAATGTGGCTGGGAATAGCTAGAGGCTAAACAGAGAGTGCTACAGCTTTTCTCTGTATGTATACATCTGAAGAACAAACAGAACATTTTAAACTTTGGGAAAATACTGGCACAAGATCACGTTAGGATAAACTGCCTGTGACTGAAATGTAGGCTTGAGGACAGAGGGTTCCTGTTACCAGAACATTGCTGTTCTGGTCTACCAACAAAAGCTGAAGGGTTTAAAAGCCAGCTCAACCCTAGTGGGTTTTGGAACAGAGCTGGTGTTTGCTATATGTGTGTTGTTCCAGAGCTTAACAGACCATCAACTGCTCTCACTACAGACCAGCAAACTACAAATCTAACCCTAAGTCTCATTTTTAAAAATTGGAAGCATGATTTCTAGGCCAAAAAGTCTTAAACAACAGAACAAGTTTAAGAGGATAAATGCCTGAATATTGGAGGTTGAGGCAAAAAGTAAAATAGTTTTTAGGGCAGATCTTGATAATCTTGTGCAGGCTAATAGGTAGGTGTGTCCATATTACATATTTAATGCATGACTACCTTGAGTGTTTTATGTGCATACTTAAATCCAAATTAGCACCCCCACCATCATATTAGAAACCTAAAGAACTCACAGCATCCTTTTGGACCAGCGTTTGCAGTTTATAAATGTACAGACCTAAATGATGGCATGACAGGGAGCTTCTCACTTGCATTTAGTGCTCTCTGATGTACTGCATTGTTCCCTTTTTGGGATCATGAATGATCATGTGTGTAGTGACTAGCTGTAGACTCACTGTAGTATGGAAAGTCCATTAAATTTTATGGAAAGCCCCATTCCTCTGCACGTCCAATCCCTTCTGCATCCTTACATGAACCATTTCTCTTTTACTCTAGGATTAGCCCATGTTAAGTAAGAACAAGTTACATTTGTTGTTATGAGTGTGTACCCAGAAAAGTGTGTCGTACCGTTCCCCTGCCCTGAGAAGTTCAAATTCAATATATCTTTGTTTTAAGAGATGTGAAGAAGCTATTGGGATGGCAGTTCTCAAACAGGCATATTCAAATGGCAGGCATAATTCCCCAGCAACTCTAGCCAGTTTAATTCAAAGTGCCATGTTTCTACTCCCTGGTTTGACTTGTGGTTTCAAATACCAACATAAGTAACTAGAAATTTTGCTGCAGTTATGATCTTTTTTTTTGCAAAAGCTGTATCCTTATACAGAATGTGCTTTCATGGCAACTCATAAATGTTGAATTTGGGCCAGTTGTGATTCTTCTTTCCTGTCTACCCCTGTACTTGGCCATACATCCAGGGGATTGATCCAAAAGCCAGCAGTTAAGCTGGATGAACTGCCTGAACAAGCTCATGATACAGGCACTGGTGTCAGCATGAGTTGTAGGCTGCGTAAGTGAAGTTGGAGCTGGGAATGTGGAACCTGTGGTGGGCTATGCTTCTGTCACAACGCACCAGAAGTGAGCTTGGAGAACTGACTAGCACTGAGGACTGTGAGCCAAGGGGAAACAAGACTGGAGACTGGTGAGCTGGGTAATGCTCAAACAAAGGCTGCAGTGAAAAAGAAGTGACAATGGTTTAGTTTGTTCTGCTTTAATTCCTCACAACAGAAGACAGACAGACATCTTGCTATTTTTACAGAAGAATGGTACTGAGGAAGCACCTTCTAAGCTGGCAATGTCTATCAGCAGAAGCCTATGTGCACATATAGAAGCCAGTATATCAGGCAATCATGTTCATGAGCAATGTTGGTAAATACCACTATGGGTGGAAGTAGAGCTCAGTGCAAGACAAATTTGGGGGGGTTGCAACTCAAAACCAGGAACTAGTGACTTTTAGGGAAGAGCTTGCTTTCTGTGTGACACAAGCATGCACTGACCTGGTTTGCCAGCCCACTTGCTTCCCAAGACAGGTCTTTTTGAAGCAAAAAATTATATAGTGAGGTAGCTGGACAGAATAATACAACTCCAACCTCCCACCAAGGGTTTCAGTGACTTCCAGATGCACGGAGATGCTGGGAGGCTCAAGGACAAAAGCTCTCTGTGACTCTCTCTCTGTTCCAGAAGGTGCCATACTATAATTGACTTGGAATACAAAAGCCGGGAGTAAAACATCCTATCTTACTTGTTCGCCTAGGCAGCTAAGTATTGCAGATAAGGAAAAAAAAAAACAACAAACCAACCCAAAAAAACAGTGAAAGGATTTAGCCATGTAGTAATCTAGTACTGAAAAGTGGATTGCATGGTAAGAACAGTATAACAATGTTGTACAGTGCATAATGTTGTCTCCTAATCTGTTGAACCTGTGGCTTCAGATGTTACCTGTTCTATTTAAAGTCTTTGGATTTTTCTGTCATTCGTGTCATTTCTGTCATCGATAACTCACTGCTTTGTAAAAACTGACAGCAAGTGACTTGAAAAACATAGAATTTCACATATTTTAGTCACTACGAGGTGGTTGGATATGTCCTTGACATAAACTAGAGAAACAGCAGCAGTGACAGAAACATCCAGTTTGTTGCTTAATCTCCATCCACATTTTTTTATGTTGACATATGAACTAAAATTTGTGCAATCACTTCCAAAATGCTTTGCAGCAGTGATTCTGCCTTTATCCCGTCTGATGAAAATTCTCCTGCACAGCTGACTGTTGTTCTTTAGTGCTTGTCTTCTACGGTGTTTGCCAAAAGAGAGATACTTTCCATAAAATTGTTTCCTTCTCAAAATCACAGGATTTGGGGGATAATAATGTTCATACAGATCTTTTCCTGCACCTTTTTTCTCCACAGCCTGGAGATACCCTGTGAGGAAGTTAAGAACTATTTCTGTGTGAGGAAATAGCTCAAAATAACTATTCCGTCCCAGCTGTCTCATGTTAACTTATATATATACACTTCTATTTTTGGTTATAACTATGTAAATGAGTTACCGTGAAATAGTTGAGGGTGTGACTTTACAAGGTAACTACTACACCACAACTGTCACTGTGCATGTTTTCACATGTTGTTAATACCAGGAAGTGTTCTTCCTTTCTCCCCTTCATTTAGGGATAATTACCTGCCATTTTGAAAAAGTAGTAGTGTAGACAATGATACGTATTAGGAGTAGAACTACATTTCTTTACTCAGTCTTACAACACTGAAACCTTTTTGGGATTGTGCGTTGGAACTAATTTCAGCTAAGTTATATGAAGGTACTTACACTGTAGTACTTTGCTTCCAAGAAGATGAAAAGTTCTGGGTCAGAACAAACATTGATACAGGCTGCAGCTTTGCTTTTGAAGTATCATCCAGCTTAGTCTAACTGTCTTGGATAGTTTAGTCCAATTTTGAAGAGAAAATCCCTTAGGAGGCTGAAGATTGGTCTGCAACTACATTCTTCCACAGACATCATTCATCACTTGGAAATATATTTTACCTAACACAGGTATGCTAGCAGAGCCCAAAGCCTCTGGTATAGATACGATTATGCCAGCAGATATTATTGAGAGGCAGTTTTTGAGCATTTTTGTTGCCTTTGTTACTATAAAATGTTACTAATTAGACAGTAAAGTTTCTACTCCAAATTAATTTGATAAATACTGCAGTGCTTGCATGGCTGCAGTGTACCTGTGCTTGGAGTTCAGCATTCTGCATTTGATGGGCAGAAGCCAATGGTGCTGCAGGCATTTGTGCCTGATAAGGTCACTTTTAATGGTGTGTTAGCGATCCCTTCTCCTAATGAGAACTGTCAACAAGCACATACTTAGTTCTCCTGAAATAATGTTTGCTTGTTCTGGATCAGAAACTGGTGAGTGCTGACAGTGTAGCAGGTGTTAGACAATGCCACTGCAGGCTGCCTCCAGCCAATTTCCATAGAGCTCAAATGAGCATGTTGTTCAAGCCTGCATATATTCAGCAAACTTTAAAAGTTGCAGCATATTTCTAAATGTGATAAATAATTTGAAGGTGTACATAAATTGTCACTGCTGCTGAAGGTGGTAATCTTGCCTTCTTTTCCACCCTCTCCATCTCACCTGGTGCTAACACAAGTCACCATGTGCCCACACAACCACCCTGCAAGTTTCTTTCTCTTGTTTGTTTTCCAGTAGATTAGCTCAATTTACCCTGTGGCTAGCCAGGCACTAAAGCTGGCATAGGCGTGCTGGAAGGAGGAAGGAGGAGGAGAAAGAAGACCATCTTTTCCATTCAGATTCCTAGTGTCAGTAAAAAAGTAAAAGAGCAGAAAAAAAAAATGCTGGGAAAAAAATAATGCTTTCCTGGGTGCGTGCTGCTGCCCGCAGGGGCTGGCCTCAGTCCCTGGTCACTGTGTCAGCGTGGGCCAGCCCTGTGCAGGGTACAGTCATCATCTGCTGGAAGGGCAAATGGCAAGTATCCAAGTATTGCCAGATAAAAATAACTCTTTGTGACAGTTTCTCTTGTGTCTTTTCTGTCACCCTTCCTTTTGTGAGCCACCACTTTTCCATTCCTGTTGCTCTGCTGCTGCTGTAGTGTTCATCTTGTCTGTGCCCTAGTGTGCTGTGAAGCAACATGCCAGCCTGCTGCTCGGGCTGTGCTCCCTGCCAGCATGCCACATCACAGTGCTGTGATTTAGCAAATCTCTGGGTACTCAATTCTTTGTTTTGGTTAGTTGTAAAAGGTGTGGAAGAGATCATAATAGGGAAAAACACCCTAAAGTACTGTTTTGCTTGCCAAAAATGTCTCATGAGTCTGGTTGTTTTCATGTTTGTAAGAAGGAACTGCCTTCTCAGTTGCTTTTGGTTTTATCAATTGCAAGTTGATCTCACATTTTGCATAAGAAAGTCACATGGAATTTCATAAGAGTATCTTATGAGCTCCCATGCAAGTGTCATCTTCCTTTTTGAAACAGCTTAGACCTAACATCTGAGGTAAATTAAATACATCACGTGACAGATCATTCATTTCTTTTATGAAATTAAAAAGTGAGCATTTGTAAAACATAAACACATTTTCAAACACAGTCATTTCAGCTCTGATCTGAAAGTTTTTGGTAACAAGGCTTCTGATTGTGTCATGACCTCACTCATGATACTGGGCTAATAACAGAGGTAATTCTAACCACTAAACCTCGTAATTGCAGCTGTCATTGCAACTCTGATGATCTGGAGCACATTACAGTGATAGGTAACTGAAAACTTCATGCTAATTTGAAAATCCTTGTCTAAAATCAGATTCAAAAATCAAAATTATGCACTGATGCACTATGTATTGATACAAGTATAGTTGGTCATATAATCATGGTATGCTGTGTATGTCATTTGATATCTGTAAAATGCAGTTGAAAATACAAAGAATAAGTGCAAAACAAAACAGGTGAAATTCAGTGATGGAGAGAATAAATTAAGCAGCCGACAGATAGCCTTTGAAGTGGTATCTGCTAAAATACTGTAGGTAAGGGTCAATGTATCCTCCACCACTTTGGAGCTTTGGAGCTACACTAGACAGTTTCTGTTTTCAGGACTACCCAGTGGACACTCCTGTATGTTACATGTCTCTGGGAAGCTGACAAGCATGTATGGAGAATTCACTTGGATGAGCTTGTACTGCTGACACAGAAGTGGCACATCACAGGGAGAGAAAATATTGAGTGCACTGGTTGAGGAATACTGACTGAAATCTCTACCTGTGAGCTTTTATTAAAGGCCTCTGGAAGTCAATGTTTCATTCAGCTGTACATTTACAGGGCACTCTGAGATGTCAGAAGCCCTTTCTCCATTCCCTTCAGAATCATAGAATCACTCCAGTTGGAAAAGACCTTCAAGATCATCGAGGCCAACCGTCAACCCAACACTGCCAAGTCCACCACTAAACCATATTCCCAGGGGCCACATCAAAAAGTTTTTTGAACATCTCCAGGGACAGTGACTCCACCACTTCTCTGTGCAGCCTGTTCCAATGCCTGACCACCCTTTCTGCAAAAAAATTTTTCCTAATATCCAGCCTGAACTTCCCCTGGTGCAACTTGAAGCCATTCCCTCTCATCCTATCATTTGTCACTTGGGAGAAAAGACTGACCACCCCCTTGCTCCAACCTCCTTTCAGGTAGTTGTGGAGAGTGATAAGGTCTCCCCTGAGCCTCCTCTTCTTCAGATTCCAGCTCCCTCAGCAGCGTCTTCTAAGACCTGTACTGGAGGCCCTTCACAAGCTTAGCTGCCCTTCTCTGGACCTGCTCCAGTACCTCAATGTCTTTTTTGTAGTGAGGGGCCCAGAACTGAATGCAGTAGTCCATGTGTGGCCTCACCAGTGCCAAGTAGAGGGGGATTATTATTTCCCTAGTCCTGCTGGCCACACTATTTTTGAAACAGGGCAGGATGCCATTTGCCCTCTTGGCCACCTGGGCACACTGCTGACTCATGTTCAGCCAGCTGTCTACCGACACCCCCACATCCCTTTCTGCCAGGCAGCTCTCCGGTCACTCTTCCCCAAGCCTGTACCTTTGCATGGAGTTGTTGTAGCCCAAGTGCAGGACCCGGCACTTTGCCTTCTGGAACCTCATGCAATTGGCCTCGGCCCATCGCTGCAGCCTGTCCAGGTCCCTCTGCAGAGCCTTCCTACCCTCAGGCAGATCAACACTCCCACACAACTTAATGTCATCTGCAAATTTACTGATGATGCATTTGATGCCTTCATCCAGATCATCAGTAAAGGTATTGAACAGAACCAGCCCCTGGGGGACACCACTGGTGACCAGTCACCAACTGGGTGTGACTCCATTTACTACCATTCTTTGTGCTTGGCCATCCAGCCAGTTTTGGACCCAGCGAAGCAGTACTCCCATCTAGGCCATGAGCAGCAAGGTTCTTCTGGAGAAACCTTTGCATTCAGCAAGTCATTTCAAAGTCATGACAAAAACATCACATATGTTTCACAAACCTGTGCTAGGAATCTGATTAAACATCATGATTACAGTATTTCTTTAGTGTTTCCTGCTCCAGGGTCAGTAATGGTATGTCCTACCATAGGTGGTCAAAGGAGGCAGCTTCCACTTGTGTGGAAACCCCTCCCTCTTCTTTAACTCACCTTCCACAGTAAGCAGCTGCATTACTTTTGGTCATGACAAACAAACAAGCATAAAAAAAAATAAGGATGAAAGAAGCCCAAACTGTATCCGTCTTGCAATGTAACATTCGGCTTGTTCACTGTTCCTTCTATCAGAATGGTGGTATATGCAACCAACAGAGATGACTAGTGTGATTTATTCTTGGCTACAGTAAGGCACCTCCACAAAGAAGAAGTACCTCTCTCTTTCAACCCAAGAGAGTTTGCTCATTTAGAAAATATGAAAATGCAAAGAGGAAATGTCAGGGCAACTTTACTCATGCCCACGTGCTTAGCAACATCTTGCCATTGGTTAGTTGGGGCAGTTTCACAGAACAGATGCACAGTACATTCCTTAGGATCTGTTTTTCTGGTTATGTAAATAGTCTCCTAGACAAGTCTAGATCAAATGGCATAAAAGCTTCAAGTTACAGAATAGCACAGAAGATTCAGCTGCAATTTCTTGTAAAGAACAAGAAAATAACACCATCAATCTGTAAAATGTGAGCATCTCACAGTTGCATCTCTAGACTACTTAAGAAAATTACTGACAGATGTGAAAGCATACAGCAAGCCAGAAAATCTTTCTTCTTCCAAAGCAGTATTCATGCAGAATTACTGTCCCGGATTTACAGACCAAATCTTAAACTAGTATTAAATTGTATATCTGGATGTCTACCACTTTACTGTAGGACTAGACTCTAGTTTGAATACAGACCACAATAAAGTGTGAAGGGGGGCAAATATGGAAGCAGAACTTCATCTTGTGTAACACAGGAGGAGAAAATAGTACGTGGCATGGATATAGAGGTGTATTTATGGCACATGCATTTCCAGCAGAAGGAACTCTGAACAAAATTATGCCTTAGACAGCAAAGCATACAGCACAGCAGATCCATTTTCTCTCCGTGCTAGCAGATCTTGTCTGGAGTGACTCAGGGTGCCGCCTAGTTCTGGACAGGGCCTTTCTTGGATGCTTCTTGTTCACTATGACAGGGCAAGTCAGCCCTCTCACTCTGTATTTGACAGTGTAGAACTCTCAAATCTGCTGCTGTTAGGTACTATTTCTTGTTCCTGTCTTCCATGTTGAGGTACACCATATCTATCACAGCCATATTTTAGTTTATATTTATTCTTATGGTTAAGCTTGAATTGTTAAACAGATACATGTGAACAACTAAGGTAATTTTTAGACAAAATTTTAGCAGTGATGCATGATGTAATAATGTCCCCTTAGTTACCTCTGCTGAAACATCTTGGGTTTTGTAATTCTGCTTTTGCTTTTCTTCTCAACATATTGCTTACTCTAGCAATATGCTTGCTAATCCTTCATCATCCCAACAATATCATTAATGATATCAGGTATTTAAGGAAGTTAAGTTGAAGTTCATGGATTTGATTCCCCTGCAAAGAGTTGTTTACATAATAAAAAGTACTGTCAGGTAAAACATGCTTTTTCTTCCAGTAGTTAGCAAATCAGAGGGTGTAAAAATAAACTGCCCTATTTATTTTAGAAATCTTTCTATTTTGTTGAGCAGTTCATTTCCTTTTTAAAAGCCTAATTTGAATGCTTTGCCAGACCCCAATCAAAATCTTTTTCTCATACTGGACTGAATCTCTTTTCCCAAGAAGTTTTAACTTCTAGGGAAGACTGAACAAAGCTAAATAACCTAAATATGTCATTCCCTGGAGTCACCTTGCACAGTAAATAGTTGTGGTATTGCAGATACTTTTGTGCTACTGCAGCTCTACCAGCTGCTTGAAAGATAAAGTAGTGGGCAAGATCATTGCCTGAAATAATTATGTCAGTAGAAACCTTGATGTAATGTAGACATAATGACCCTACAATATACTTCCTAGGGCTGTCCCCAGACAAGGGCAAGGCATCTATATTATCTTTCATCTGCAACCTCAACCTGACTGCTGACAGCCTACAAAACTCCCCTGACCTTGCAACAAGTTACAACAGGGATTTTCTTAAAAGGATGCTGGGATAAAACTACAGTAAATAGACTGTCCTCCAAAAGAGGAGCTTGGAAAGCTGGAAGACTTTTCAGAAGAGAGTGTACATAGCTGCTAACAACATCCAACACCTGAAAAACCCCTCAACAGCTGCAGAAAGATGCATTTTGCAGGAATATATTGTCAAGAGAAAAAGAAACAAAATAAATAGTATATCTTTATTAGCATGTCTTTAGTAGCAGAATAAAACTGGCTGTGGACCCTGTGGAATACCAAGTCTAGGGATTCCTCATCCCAGAAGCATTACTCTAGTCATGAGAAAGACACCCAAAGCACAGTGTAAACACCCTTTTACACTTGAAGTAATTACTAAGAACAGAAGATTCTATTAGTTATGACCGTGGTGCTTGAGGGTAATCAAATATTTAACATTTCTTTTGAGATATTCTTTGTGTAGAAACAAATTAGAAACTCAGAATATCCATAGGAAAGGAGAGAAAAATGGGCAAGCCTTCCAAAATACAATGACTGGGGATTTTTCAACCAAATATTACTCTGTGACTCAATAATAGGGTATAATCAGGGAAATAAAGATTGATAAGTCATCGGATAAGATGAATGTCTTCAAAAGTATTTGATAATTTTATTTGAAAATGATAGGCTTTTATAACCGAAGTAATTTTCTTAGATTATCCCATCTCAGAAATAATTAATAAATTTGCAACAATCATAGGAAAGATGAGACTTTGCAGAAACTCATTAAGGTCATCCCTGTAAGGCAGCCACAAAAGTACACACTGAGCTCCTGATTACCAGCTTGATTTAGAGATACATATCACTGATGACTTAATACATAAGGTAATAAAATTATGTCAGTGCAAGTATTACAGCAAGCTTCAGAAAAATACGTTGTGGTCATATGATATAACAATGTCTTTACAAGTCTGTAAAGAGAGAAAAAAATGTAAGTATGAAACCTGTAAAAAGTAGTAAAATGGACAAATGCACTTCTGGACATGCAGAAGCCGAACTCTAAATTAAGTGCATTCTGGCAAAGATGATGCTACAATGTTGTGTCATTAGACTGAAATTACATTATCAGAGGCTCTAATAACAAATCATGTCACAGCAACCATAAATCTATATTTGTCAAACATAAAATATTAAAATTGATGTGTCTTCTAAGAGTTCATTGTTAAGTGGTCAGGATTTTAAACAAATAGTGGAGGATTAAAGCGTTAAATAAGAAACATACATTACCAGATCATATCCACTGAACTGCTTACTGGAAAGTGTGATAAAAGAGCAAACAGATTTTCCAAAGTTTAGCCTTTAACAAAGTATCGAAATTGGCTCTGCTGAACTTCAGAACAGTGCTTTAAAATACAATCAATCCCCAGGAGAGCTGTTAATTAACCTGAAATAGTAGCCACAAATTTTTCTTTAGCCAAGACGGCAAAAAGCATAATTGATCCAAATTAATTAAAAACATCATAAAAATGCAAGGAAAAATAAAATGCCTGGGGTTCCAGTATGCTAGAGCCTCAAAAATTATATATATATATATATGTAACAGTGCACAGCAGCATGTGGTAGTCTCAAAGGGCTATCGTTACTGAGGAAACTGCTCCTATTCCTGTGAAACATAAGCTTTAGAATGGCAATCTTTCAGGAAAAAGCTGCCATTTCCCCTTCATCTTTAGTGGGAGACGTGAAGGAGGAACATATAGCAGTGAAGTAAACATAAAGTGGAACAAGTGTAGAAATTAGTTTCTACCTGCTTTCACATGGAAAAAGGAATCAGCAGCTGCAACAAGCAGGAGGGAGAAAGAAGTGCCTCTTATGATTCTGCTTCATCATACACACTCTTGAAAGGGTTCCTAAGCATTTTCAGGATGGTTAATATTGAAGGCGCTGGAAATATAAAAGGTGGTAAAATAAAATTGCAAGGTTAAGTATTTTTCTGTTAATGTCAAGGATAGGCTCACTACTATTAAAAGTGAGAAAGAACAAAGTTCAAAGGACCATGGTGCCATAGGATAATCCAGGTGAAGAGGGAGCTCAGGAGGTGCCTGGAGCAAGGCACTGCTCCCAGCAAGGTCAGCCATGGGGTCAGAGCAGGCTGCTCAGGGAGAGAGAGAGCCTGCACAGCCCCCAGACAGCCTGTGCCACCACTCACCTGTTCCCCTGGGGAGAGGTTTCCTTACAGCCAGACTCAGCCTGTCCTGTCCCTTGTTTCCCTACCATGCCCCGCTGAGAAGAGCCCAGCTCCCTGTCAGCCTCTCATAGGCACTGCAGCTGCTGTTAAGTGCTCCCCAGACCCCCTTGTCCAGGCTGATCCAACCCTGGTGGTCCAGCCTCTGTGCACAGCACTGGGACAGGCTGAAAACCCAATAGCAAGTTCCTCTTTTGGTCCCATCCACAGCGTCTCTCCCACATGCTGTAGTGTGCTCAGTCACATTTGAAATGTGAATCCAGCTGCAGGTCTGCTTCCTTAAGAAGCTTGAAATATCCCCACATTCCCCTTTCAAATGCTGGAAGTTTTATAGAAAAAAAAAAAAAGAAAATCCAAAGGATAATAATATATATGTTCTTTCCAAAGGATAATAATAAAGAAAGCTGGGTTTTTTTCATATTTTAATTCTGTGCATATATAGACTCGGGTTTGAAGACTTGCAAAGCACCTTACTGAGTAGACCTAAAATAATCATACCCTATCATTTCCTGTGACAAGTACAATCTGGGGTACAGGGGAATTCAGAGTCCCATGCTACAACACTGCAGCCCACAGAGTAAAGGACTGCTCTGAGATAATAGGAAATGATGGCTCAGTGTTTTTCCACTGAGATCAGTAAGAAAAATCATCACACATTTCAGTGAAGAGTGGGAAATAGGCTGGAAGGAGTAAACCTTCTGCATGTTCAAGGTCAGCTAAGGTGACATCTGCATGGAAAAAAAAAAGAAAAGCCACTTAAAAACCAAAACAACACAAATATTGCAATTAATGTGCCTTATCGTTGCACAATATAATGCAAAGCTGCGTATTTTAGTGTTTTCTGTAGTTTGAGCTGCATCTGATGCTGATTTTGCTGTTGTGTATCTGTGTGACAAAGGTCTTTGTTATGGCGCTGTGACATAAAGTGATAAAGAGAAAGGGAATACAGGTGCAGTACATCAATTTTGTGCACCGTTCTTAGGTGTAAATTAATAAAATAGCCTCTATGTTAAAAGATCTGGGCTGATATGAACAAAGGTGACAAATCCATAGATAGCTGGTAAAGGGTTTATCTTCAGATTACCTTGGTTTGCACACAGCTTGTTCACTGGAGTACAACAGGAATTTTGTTGTTGTGATGCGTGCACTGCAAAGTTAGAAAGGTGTGTGAGTGAGTACGTTCAATTATTTGGAACATGCATTTACACCACCTTAAGGTGCTCAGCGTGTGCACTACACCGAATAAACTCCTGTGTGTAGAGGTAGAGCAGCGTAGGTAGTTTTTAACGGAGAGCAGCTAACTGTATAATAATCAAGTTTGTATCAATGTGTACATCACCTGATTTGTCCCATGCCCGCAGCCCATTTGTAAGGAGATTGAAAGCAGCAACAAAGGGAGCTGTGTATGAGCTTGAACAGATGTGACAAGCAGATTTGTGCTGCTGACTGCTGCCACAGTGGTGCCTGCCAGCAAAGCACTGGAAAGATGTTTAAAAAACTTTATACCCTAATAATGGCAATTGTGAAAAAATTTAGTGTCCCAGCCATCTTAGGCCTAGAGCTCACATATTTCATGTAACAGTGGTTATGGAAGAGAAGGAGCACACCTCTCTTTACTCAGTTAATTTGTTTCTGTCAGCTGTGTCTTGTGTTCCTCTCCTAGTGGGGCTATTGCCAAGTACTTGCAATAAGCAAACAGCACTAGTGAGCTTCCCACCCTGATCCATTGGTGGGCTTAAAGGCGTATTGCCTGGTAACGTGTTTCACCAATACTTATAGACTTAAATGTTTGTCAACTTCACACCCCAAATCAGATGTCACTTACCTGATTTACATAAAAGAGGATCATATTCTTATTTTGTGTATATTTAATATCAATTACATAGTTTGGAAAATTCCCAGGGGGCAATTCCTTCTTCTGATCAGTAAATGAAATCCACACTTGACTTTAACTTAGATCACTTGCCTTAGGAAGGAATTAAATTATTTGTAGATGTTTTTCTTACTAGATTTCTCCAAAACTGATAAAATTTGCAGCTGATACATTTAGTGCATTGTGCTTTAATTTCCACTTTCCTTCCTGTCATTTGACCAGTGGACATAGAATCATAGAAGGGTTTGGGTTGGAAGGAACCTTAAGGATCATCTAGTCTCAACCCCCCCTGCCATGGGCAGGGATGCCTCCCACTAGACCAGGTTCCTCAAAGCCCCATCCAACCTGGCCTTGAACACTTCCAGGAACAGGGCAGCCACAGCCTCCTGGGTAATGTGTGCCAGTGTCTCACCACCCTCACAGTAAAGAACTTCTTCCTAACATCCACTTTAAATCTACCCCCTTTCAGTTTGAAACCATTCCCTCTTGTCCTGTCACTCCATGCCCTCACAAAAGTTTCCTCTCCAGCTTTCCTGTAGGCTCCCTTCAGGTACTGCATGGCTGCTATAAGGTTTCCCTAAAGCCTTCTCTTCTCCAGACTGAACAACCCCAACTCTCTCAGCCTGTCTTCATAGAGAGGTGCTCCAGCCCCTTGATCACCTTTGTGGCCCTCCTCTGGACTCATTCCAACAACAGCTCCATGTCCTTCTTATGTTGGGGACCCCAGAACTGGACACAATACTCCAGGTGGGGTCTCGTGAGAGCAGAGTAGAGGGGGAGAATCACCTCCCTTGACCTGCTGGTTATGCTTCCTTTGATGCAGCCCAGAATATCACTGGCTTTCTGAGCTACAAGCACACACTTCAGGCTCATGTTGAGCTTCTCAACCAATGCTCCCAAGTNAAGCAACACCCCCAAATTCTTCTCCTCGAGGCTTCTTCATCCATTCTTCACCCAGCCTTTATTTGTACATGGGATCATGGGTCCAGTTTGTACAATGGGTCCAGTTTGTACAATTGTGCAGTTAGTCTGCTCATTTTTCCTTCTTTAATGAAACTTTAAATTTCTTTCAATTAAATTATTTTATTTAATATAATATTAAGTGAAGTGGGCTTATATATTTCCCAAACCTAAAATGCATTTGTGTTCTTTATGCAATGTATCTTCAAAACTTTCCTAAGTAAAACCAGCTTGTTGTATTTTACGAAGTTATAAAATATGAAATACAAACATTTCATACTGCTCCATGCCCCTCCAGATTATCTGTATCCTTTGGTAAAATGGCCACACTTCTGTATTAAAGAGCTCTAGGTGGGTTTTTTTAATTTTTTTTTGACCCCTCTTTTGCTTACGGTTTTGTAAGTGACTGAAGATGATAGCTGTAAAACTATGCACACAGTACTGAAACTCAAGATATAATACTTCACTGACACTTTCCTGAGGACAGTTATTTTTAATTACATGTGTGTCAACCATGCAATGGAAAATTACAGTTGTCACAGTGCATTTCATCTGGCTATGATCAAAACCAAATTGATTATTTTGATGGTTTTGACATAATTGCCTCATATTTTCTGCTGTTTATTATGTAGCACATTAAAATAACGAAATATTGATTTGTCAGATAGTCATTTGGTGTTAATGCAGAAACTGTAGTGCTACATCTAGAAAAAAAAATCCATTTTTTATTAGACAGTACTTCTTCTGTAATATGAAAACACTGAATTCTTAGAATGATAAAAATCTTGTAAACCAAAATGTGATGAGTTTTTGATGGAATCATCTAGCAATGAATTAGAGATTTATATCTCTTCATATTTCAAGTAAGCTTTACTGATTGCTATGCATTCTGAAAACATGCCAAGTAGCATGCATTAGTTATGATTCTTAGTCTCTCTTTTTCTCAGACACAAAAACACACACATGTGGACACACACATATGCACACACACACTTGCAAAAAGATAAGTAGGGCTGTTTAATGCTTATGTGGAAGTCAAGATCAGGAAACAATTTTCTAGACCTAACTGCCAGTCTGTTAGGCTGTTCTGATTATTTATTTAATTATTTTAATTATTTTTCTTTCTGGACTGGTATATTTAGACACAGAACCTAATTATATGTTAGATCTGATTACTATCAATCTTACTTCTCTCTCCTCCTGTGTCAGAGCTGGGTCTTTCTATTTTTATTTAAGAAGAAGACAGAGTAAGCTGTAAAATCAAACAGAGAATGTGTATCAATCAGGCTTCTCTTCTGTCTTGTGACTGTATTTGCTACCTGCTTCTTTGCAAAGCCCCCCAGAAAAAAATAGACATAATATACTTCGTGTAAATTCCAAACAAAAATTCCTTACAGACATTGGTACTGACAAAGCACTACACTTTATTTATCAATGCCACTGAATCACAGTGGCTCTTGCAATGGAAGTTCAGCAGTTAACGTACAGATTAAGACACTGTAATTGCAGAAGAGAAATGTAATTCTCATTCTCCAAAACGTGTTTAAGGGCATCATCTGTACAATACAGCTGTTTACCGCAACCAGTTACATGTTTTTACAGGTGAGCTAACTGTATTTATTGAATAAAGCTTCGCACAGCTGTTTTTTATTTGCCCCGCTGGCATGTTAATGTCTGTGTGGTTCAATCAGATTTTGTGTTTTTAAATATTTGCCTGAAAATGTGACAGAGTAAACTGCGTATGAAAAAATATACCTAATGTGGTAAAACAGACTGAAACAGCCTTGGATGCATCTGAGTCTGTATATACAAAGTGATTTAGTGTATAAAAGCAGAGCAGATTTGCTTCTTGATAGCTGTTGTTATTTCATCTCTCTTTTTCTCTTAGGTTTGGTTCCTTCTCAGGTGTGTGCTTCTGGTACAATAGGATCCCTTCTGTTCACACATGCATGGAAAATATCCTATTACTTGCTCTGTAGGGATATAACAGCACTGTGGAAAATGCACCTTCCCAGTTTTATATGTGTCCTGCCTTGCACAATATTTCCCTATTGTCTGGTCAAGTCCTACAGATCTACTGCAATACAAACAATAAGCAGTAATAACCAAGGCCTAGGCCAATAAAGTATGACCAGCTTCCTTCTCACCCACCATCCATTTACGCCAGGAAACCCTTCCCTGCTGTCATTCCTGCGTAAGCTGCCACACAGGCAGCTGCCTCTGCCTCTAGCACTTGTGCCAGTAAATGTGACAGCATATTTCCCCCCTTTCGGTGATGCTGCTGCCTGCTTCACCAAACAGCTATTGATGTGTGAGTATCAGCAATGTCAAGTAGCCCTTTATCTTATCAAAACACCTGAGATAATTCTCTGCCACAGTTCTTCTGCATAGTCCCTTTTTTCTTTCCCCTAGACATTACATTTGAATGCACTTTTGCAATTCCACCTGCTAACAGGAGCTAGGACAGAAAAGAGAATCCTGATGTTGCCCGTGCCAGCTCTCATCTGTGAAATCAAGTGTTTTATACAGCAAAAATATTGCCTCATGAGTCTCTGCAATGAAATATTAAAATGTGTGTACAAACAAGTAATATTATGCTACAAGAAGAATCAAACTTAAAATGGAAGAATAGATGACATTTCTGAGAGCTGCTCGGTTACACATGATTTTTGCAATGAGATTTCAATTCTAGTACTTCGGAGTATTGAGCACCCTTAACTTTCACTAGAAACTCATTGAATACAACAGGATTAAGGCTTAAATGCTTTAAAAAGCTCCTGGTACCATTCAGTTGCCCAGACAGGGATTAAAACTATTGCAGGAACTAGCAAAGTGAAAATATTGACTCAGCAGTAAATAAAATCAGTCCATTGAGGTGGAGTGTACAATATGTGGTGGAGGAAGAGTCACGAGAAAGCATTGTCACTCTTGGGCAGATTAAACAGTTTACATGCTGTTTCAGGAAACTCACAGTCTTCATAAAACACAGAGCAAACACTCAGAGCAAAATTTAAACAAGGAAATTGTTTGTTCTTTTTTTTTAAAAAAGAGATCTAGTCAAAAAGGTATTTTCTTTAGTTGCAAAACAGATGAAATACTGATGGACAACCCACCATCCTTTAATATTTAAATGTGCATATGTAAATTTTAGATACTGTCAACAACTATGTTAAAAAATCTTAAAATTTGCAATTTATAAAACAGAGGGTATTTCAATACCATTCTCTCCTATAAAAACACAAACACATTATTGCCAGTTAAAGAAAAAACAGTGACATACAGGTGATCAAGTGATAAGGAAGACAGCAAATTTAATTGCTCCTTTCAAGCCTTATTAAGTGTGATTAGTTCCACTCAAAATCAGTAATTGCAATGCCATTTTCTACTAGGCATATAGCAGTCAACTGTGAATCTACCACCAGGCTGAAACGTTAGTGTTCTATTAGTCTAAGCTCCTTTGTTTTTTATGTTTCTATGGAGCTATGAATATACCATCAAATGGTGCAAGGAATTTGCAGTAACAGAAAGATGAGCTCTCCTTGATTTGGCTGCTCTTGTTTTCTCTTCTCTACTTTGGAGGAGAAAAAAAATATAGAGAAAGTAATATTAATATTCAAAAAGCAATTATGGCTAACTGGTCAGGAACCTTTCATATGTGTATATGAATACCTGAGCAGAGCAATATGGCTCTGTTCACAGAATCACAGAATCACAGAATCTAAGGGGTTGGAAGGGACCTCGAAAGATCATCTAGNGCTCTGTCACTCTCACAGTGAAAAAGTTTTTCCTGATATTTACATGGAACCTCCTATGCTCCAGTTTAAAACCACTGCCCCTTGTCCTATCATCAGTCATTACTGACAATAGCTTGGCTCCATCATCCTGACACTCACCCTTTACATATTTGTAAACATGGATGAGGTCACCCTTCAGCCTTCTTTTCTCCAAGCTAAAGAGACCCAGCTCCCTCAGCCTTTCCTCATAAGGGAGATGTTCCACTCCCTTAATCATCTTTGTGGCTCTGCGCTGGACTCTCTCAAGCTGTTCCACGTCCTTTTTGAATTGTGGGGCCCAGAACTGGACACAATTAATGTTAATTAATTTAATTAATGAAATTAATTTAATTCTGTTAATGAAATGTAGCTTGCAGAAAAAGAAACAACTCATGAGTTTTCACTGTATACCACTAAAACTGCTGGCAAAAGAACAAAAAGTGAGACTATCTCACAAAGGGGCTGTGAGACAAGAAGGAGTATATGCATTTGAGGGGAAAATGGTTTTTATTTGAGTTACAGTGCAGCAGGAGAGAACCACAAGCTGATGTGTTTCATAGTTTTCTTTCACAATACTTAAATGGCCATTTGCTTAAATCTGTCTATAGGTATGGGTTAATATCCAGTCCTCTGTCACAAGCTTACACAGCCCTCCTATGAGGTTAAAACCTAACCATAAGGAACCCTAAAGAGGTAAAAGACTGAAAAAAAAGAGCATAAAATCAATTACTCTTTTTTTCAGGCTAGCCATTGAGCACCTTAAGCCATTTTAAAGGCCTAAATAAAAACATGCATGTAAGGATACATTTGCAGAGATATGCTGGCAGTGAATTTGAGAACATTTACATCCAAAAACTTGATACAAATGTTAAAGGAACAGTCAAGCAATTGCATTATACCTCAGATCAGTTTGTTAGGGGCACCTATAAAGGGTGTCACCCTTTTACGTATGATATGGAAAACATACATGAAAGTTCAAAATACATAATGGAGTATTCTTTATTAGAATAGACTGGCAGTATGAATAGACTATTCATTAGGTGAATGTGGAGTCTGTATATTTATTTATATATCTATTAACATTTCACAGTAAACTAAAAAAAGTATTTAGTATTATACTCAACCTGAAGTCAACAGTATCTCTGAGAGAAGAGTAGACTTACTGAATAATTCAGGGTTTACATAAAAAGGACAAATACATTCTAGACAACAGTCCTACATAATGCATATTTCAATAGCTTCTCCTGTGAATTTCAAGTAACAGACTATACACGAGCAGCCTGGCTCAGTCATTTCCAGGATAGTGACTATTGTACCATCTCACAGAAAGTACCTTGTGCACAACAAGACTGATGACAATTTGAATATTGACTGATGCATGTGGAAATTGGCACTATTCAGCATTTGGAGTAAGAGAGGACTCCTACATACAACGCAAAATTGATCTCAACCATGTGCAGCAGAGTCCACCAGCGGGTGCTGAAGCAGCCCACTTAAGTCTCACAGCCCTGCTGTGGCACAGCCACATGGTGTGACAGCAAACTGCTGGAGAAATGATGGTGAGATCCATGAGAAACCTCCCCAGGGCCACCCTGCCACCCTCACTTGAGAGATAAGTCCAGCTCAGCATCCTCAGCTGTCCTCAGCTCCTGCATGCACCTCTGCCCTAGCCTGGCCCCAGTCCTGCTGGTCCCTGGTGGGAAGGAGTGAAGCACAGACAGTCTCCACAGACAGGGGCCAAGACTCAAGCTTTCCAAGTCACGCTTTAAAACATCATTGTCTGGAGCTCAAGGATAAAGAAATAGGGAACAGGAGGAAGAAGCAAATGCCCAGTTTTCCCACAAGGCTCACTGTGTCTAGATGAACCAGTGAGCACAAACTGAGCTTACTAATAAAGGTATCAGTGAATGCTGCAAAGAAAAAAAATATTAATTTCCATTTCCTAAATTATTACTGATCACAGATATTTCATAAATACACAGGGAAAGTGCAGACATTTAATGTATTATCCAGCAGCCCTTTCATGATTTTCTTCCAAAGTAGCTTTAATCTCAGCCTGTGAAATGAATGTAAAACTTTGAATATGAATGGAAATTTTAAAAGGTTGTTAATTGTTAACTGTTAATTTGCATGCCTGAAGGATCTAATAATGGTTGGTTTTACCTTGGAAACAACTACTGAAGGTACTCTGAGCTTATAAAATGTAAATATCACCAACAGCCAAATGAAAGATTAATTGAATAAATCAAAACATCTTTACTAACCTCTTGTAAGAAAGGATACCAGTCAGCATATATCTCCTTCACCAAGTAAAAAGTTATATCACATCACTGAAGTGAAAGAGAATGTACTGCCCTGTACACATTAAGAGATGTGACATCAACATGAACTGCTACAAAATGTCTTTCACCAAATGGAAACAGTACAAAAAAAAAGACAGAAATATCACTCTAACCTTCAGGCTACTGATATAAAACACAGGGTACTGAAAACATGAACAAAGCAAGCTTTTTGCAAAGAAAGGTTTCACAAAGTGGCCAGCTCTTCAGGACGTTACTACTAGGTGTCAGTGTTTATGTATTTATGCATTTCATGTTTTCCCAAGGTGTTTTGACTCTTTTTACACTGCTAAAAGTCATAAAGGCTCAAGAAGAGAATCAAGTTCCTCTTCGAGCAATTCCCAGTGTGGGCACAGAGAAGGAACTCCAGATCTTGGGGAGATCAGCAGAGGTTTTCTCTCTCTCTCTTGACCTCACTAAGGTCAAATTTTGCCTCGGGGATTCACAAACCAAAGAAACCCTGCAGAAAGATCAAGGGCAACAAAGACAAAGCTGAAAAGTATATGAGGTGGAACAGCTGTTCATGGCTGCAGTGCATTGTTTTCATAAGAAACAAGTTAGAATATAATGAATTCCATAATGCTAATTTATTTCAGAGGGAAAAAAAATGCTACCTGCCAGTAGCTTATTATTAAGAAATCAGTGAAGAAAACAACATTTTCTAGTATTGCAAACAAACCCTAAACATGCCACTTAAAATGCCAGCTTCTTTCAAAGCTGCCTGTGTATCATTGACATAAGTGAGCTCACCGCTGTTAATGAGTGACTCATGGATGTTTATTGTACAGAAAGAACACAAAGTATGTCATTGTACTTGTGCAAGTGAAATAATTTAGAAATATACATCAATTTTCTACTGCATTACACTGAAGAATATTGCTAGTATGGATTTGCTCTGCAGAGGTTCAATTTTCAATTTAGAAGAGACCTGTGGGATTATGATTTTAAATTGTCATTTGGACTTTCCTCAGACATTAATAGAGATATACAAGCAGGACTTACAAATGAAAAATGTGTATGTATACGCTTGGTATTACTTTTTGGAGCATTCAAAGGCCTCATTGTTACTGAAAAAGTAATGCTTTGGTCAATCACCCAAAAGCAGTAAAACATTCACATTCAAGCCCTTCTAGGCATGCATAAATGCTGAAATTCTGGCAGACTTTCAGAACAGCCACAGCCACTATATGTTAAAATATTGAAAAGTGGTAGTCTTTCTTGTCATCTGCTATTCTGAGAATATTTTGTATAGTGCCCATGTAAAAAGCCAAAGGAAAGGACTGAATGAGCATATTCAGCCACAGTTGTGAATGACAGGAGCCAGCACTTTGTGAGAAGAATTACAGCTCCTAAAAGACTCAAAGAAGTCTTACTGATGTTAGCAAGCAAAACAACAGGAAGGAGCTTGTGATGGTATATTATAATACTCAATGCCTTTTCTGGTTTTTAGACACTTCTGAGTGAAAGGTGAAACAGAGGGCTTTTTGGAAAAAATGTTTATTGAGAAGGTGAGAAAAATGAGCAAAATTAACAAAAAGTATAGGAAACACTTTTGTGGTGGCTATTACACTTATGAGGTTTTTTTAACCTTCCAATTACTGTCAAGTTTAGAAATTCTGAGCAAAAACATCCTCTGTGTTTTTCTATATATTTTTAATTGTATCAAATAATTTTAAGCTTCTTTTTGTAAATGCTGGCAGTTATGAAATTGCACAGGCCAGAGCTGAAATTCGTCAGTATCCAACCAGTGCATTCACCTTCATATTATAATAAAATGTGCAGTACATAATTTGTATGTAGCTGAATTCATAGGTGTTGCAAGAGAAGTGAGAACAGGTACCAAGCTGAAGGGTGTGTGCTCAAGTCCCACTTCTGATGGCTGCCCTTGCCACCCCTGAGGCCGAGAAGCGGAACAGCCACAGCGACAGTGTCAGGAATCAGCAGCAAGGAGTGAGAGCTCCTGCACTACAGCTCATGGCTGACAGCAAATGTGGGAAGGGGAAGGTAGCGCCCCATGCCCATGGGGATGGGAGCCAGGATCCAGATGCATATGCCTGGCATGTCATTATGTAGGCTCTCACTCTATCCACAGAGGAGAGGACAAAAGGTAATGTCCTTTCTGCTACGAAGTAAGTCAAGTATATTAATCTGAATAGTCACAAAGACCAAATCTATATTTGGTAAGGAAATTAGAAGTTCTGTATTTCTCACCATATCGGCATGTTAGGGTGTGTCAGTTGTAAACATATCATATTACAATTCAATACAGAGTAAAAAGCAGTTATCAGTAAAACTCTTCCTTTCAGTCTTTTCCTTGGTGTGCTGCATTTCCTCTTCTTCATTAATTCTTCACCTTTCTCAGACTGAGGTCTGGGATTGCTGCTTGCTGTTACCCTGCTATCTCATCATGCTGCAAATCCTGTGTGTTTATACCTGAGTGAGTAAGGCTTGAAGAACCAATTTGGTTGCACAAGATCTCTGACCTTTTCTGTCCAGTGTATTCCAGAGCAGTCCGTGTGGGAAGGAGTATCAGCTGGCTGCAGCCAAAGCCAAAACAGTTCACAGACTGAGCCCAGAACCAGATGGTCATGCTGAAAGACACAAATAGAGGCATCTTACCATTTTCAGTTGTAATTCACTTTCTTGTTTAGAACCCAATAAGAATAATTTTGGTTAACTTAAAAATCCACTGAGAGTTGCTTTATGAGATTCTGCAGCTGGCAGAAGTGTAAGATCCCTCATCAGTGATCAGCACTCCTGGCAAGGGTAAGATCACTATTCACGGATAGGATGATTTGATAAGCTTTTTGATCCTTTGCAAAATGAAAGTGATTAGCGTGATAGCAGTTTATAACCAGCATGAGAACACCATGGCTCTTTGAAGAAATGTCTACATACACACAGTGACAAATCTGATGGATTTTTCTCACATCAGGAAGTTTTAGAAAATGGGAGAAATCTTTCTTTCATTTGCATGAATTATTGCAGCAACCAGTGTTCTGGTGAGATGATTTTCAACCTGCTTTTCAAAGGATGCAAGGCTTATACTTACTAAAATAATGTGTGAGACACCACGCCTGAAAGGGTATGAGGTTGACCTTGCTTACACAAGGACTAGAAAAGTAACAGGTAAGAGTAATGTGTACGGATACATAGTATCACCTTATAAATATTGTGGGATGTGATACACAAAGTTATGCCTATACATCATGAAATGATTTTGATATTTAATTATTCCTTTGAACAGCTGGTGGAAAGAAAGAGTCTAATATTTGATACTAGGATAATGTAACTGTAAGAATGAAAATCAATGTGGCAGCTGTAATTTACAGGGAGAAACACAGGTAATGCTGAAGTTTCTATGAGAAACTGACAGAATACTAAAACCCAGTTACAGCAGGAAAAATTAGTAATAAAAAGACAGAAAGCACTTTCAGTGTAGCAGAGAGAATGGTCATGCTTCCTCACAACTGAAAGACACCCTAAACTTTCAGTACATTTCACAGAATCACAGAATCACAAATGTAAGGGGTTGGAAGGGACCTCGAAAGATCATCTAGTCCAACCCCCTGAAGAGCAGCACAACCTAGAGCAGGTCACACAGGAATGCATCCAGTTGGGGGTTGAATGTCTCCAGAGAAGGAGACTCCACAACCTCTCTGGGCAGCCTGGCCCAGTGCTCTGTCACTCGCAGTGAAAAAGTTCTGCCTTATGTTCACCTGGAACCTCCTATGCTCCAACTTGCACCCGTTCCCCCTTGTCCTATCACTGGACATCACTGAGAAGAGCCTGTCTCCATCCTCCTGACACTCATGCTTTACATATTTATAAACATTAATATCTATTAAAATAAAGTAAAACAACAACATTTGGAGGTGAATTGCTGTGTAAATGGTGCGGTGCCCTGTAGGACAGGTCTCACGGTCCTCCCGTCTCTGGCCGTACAGGTTACACCGCCCATGGCACTTGGACCTGACTGGGCCTTTTCCCACCTTACTGGACCAAACCAGCCCCTGCTAACCCCACTCCGAAGTCGCATGTAAAGCAATTTCCAGCCTAGACGGCTCCCATTTTCTTTGTTCTCATGTTCTGAGGAAGGTGAAAAGCCCAG
>VZRW01005415.1:0-15681 GCA_013398125.1 Aegotheles bennettii
AACCCAAATCATTCTGTGGTTCTGTAGTAAGAATGGGTTTGCAACATGCAAACTAAAAGTAGAAAGGCAATTGGGCAGACAAGGCAGATACATGGAGCATGGAGACACTTGGCAAGGCTCTGCATAAACACTTCCAATGTAAGGAGTTAATGTCTTAATCCTCCACTAATACTGTGCTCATCAGTATTTGCACTGAAAGAGCTGGTGGTATGATCCTGATTGTCCCCGTGGGGTTGCCTTAGCATAACTGGAGCAGCACACACACAGCAGACTGTGAAGAAGCTGGGCTCTCTCTCACTGATGTTTCAGAGGCAGAAAATGGAGACTGAAGTTCACACTTCGCATCAGCACAGGTGGAATTACAGAGCAGCCACAGAAAGCTGGCCACGTGCAGACGGATGTCTGCAGAGATGTTTCAGACCTCATTTCAGATGGGATGGTGCTGGTTTAAACTCTTTACCTTCAGAGGAGTCAGAGTCCTTCTGCTCAGACACATTATTCTTGGTGGTGTTTGCTGAGGAAGGAGGCGGCTGCTGCTCTGTTTCCTCCTCTTCTTCAGAGTCCACACTACCATCATGATCTCCATTCTCAAGATCACTTTTTGACGAACTCTCCGAGGTCTGAGAGGCTCCAAACCTAAACCCCAGAACTCAGAGTTAGAAAAACCCTTTGGCAGCCAGCTCATCCCTCCCTTGCCTCCTCCCTGCCAGGGAGAAAGCACAAATGGTGATGGGACCAAGCGATGGTGAACGTCTTTCACAGGGCTGATTCCCCAAAGAGCTCCAACGCTCACACAGGGAGCAGCCAGCACTCCTCTAGGTACCTCCACTGAAGTCCCCAAGTGCTTTCCTTGTCAAAATGCATCAGCAGAGCTTTAATGGGACACATATTGCAGTGACACACTCTGGGCTGGAGACTGATATGAGCAGGCAGCAAACGAGGGGAACACCAGCGTGGTACCAGCTCTGTGTATGACCAAGACCATCACTTCACTGATGTACATAAACACTGAGGACTTGGCCATTTTTCCTGTCTCATCTGACATATTTTCAGACTCAGGAGTAACTTTATTTAATAGCTAACTATGCCAAAGGGATGAGAAACTGCAAATGATCTGCAATGCCAGAGGTGCACCGTGGAGGTCACTCATCCTCACGCAGAACATTACCTTCCTCCTTTTGACATTTTGAAGAACATTTTGTCTGCTACCCGCTGGCTTACAAATCCTTCAGCCACCTCCTCTCCAAACACGAGGAAACGAGGAAGTTCCAAGTATTTCAAACGAAGGGTATGGGTTTTTTAATGCCTTTGGTAACAAACTCAGCAATTAGGTTTTTTCCATCATTACTGCATTCCTTCCAATTGGATCTTTGTGGCACACTCAGGACAAAGCACCACCTCTTTTTGCAAAGTGTGACATGGAAAGCACTCTGGTTTATGCCATAAAAAGGTCTCATGGCACATAAATAACAAACAATTAAACATGCACTTAACTGAAATGTACAGCTTCACAGCATTCTGGGGGGGGGGGGNGGGGGGGGAAATATCATCAATCTTTTGTTTTCACATTACCGTGTTCTTGATTTAACTTGGGTTGCATAGGTTATCTCCTTCTCTTCCCAGATATCTTCTTCCTCCTCATTGTCATCAAACTGTTGGATCCGCTCATTGCAGCAGGCTTCAAAGAGGGAAGCATTGGGCTAAAACAGTAGGAAAAAGAAATCAAATTCTGTTCATTCTTTGGAGACAGAAACAAGAACTTCAGTGATGAGGAAGTTCACAGAGCAGCATCTGTACAGAACAAAGACCATAAAGGTGTCTGCTTTTATCTCATTTTCCATCCCAAGTTGAGCAGCAAGCAATGTCCAGATGTGGAACAGCACAGAGAAGCTGTGGCTGCCCCTCCCTGCCAGTGTTGAAGGCCAGGTTGGATGGGGCTTGGAGCACCCTGGTGTGGTGGGAGGTGTCCCTGCCCATGGCAGGGGGTGGCACTGGGTGGGCTCTGAGGTCCCTTCCAATCCAAACCATTCTGTGATTCAAACAAACAGGTCCTGCCCCTGGGTGGGGGCAATGCCCAGCACAAACACAGGCTGGCTGAGGAATGGATTGAGAAGAGCCCCGAGGAGAAGGACTTGAGGGTGTTGGGTGATGAGCAGTATTTTAGGACTAAGGAAATCTAGGTCTTAGTATTGACTAAAATAAGCTTTGGTCAGGAGATGAGCTTGGAGTCACCTCTTTTAAGCCACTGTCCAGCTTCCTCACTGAGCACTGATTTAGACCACATATACAGGAAAGGCAGGACCTGGGCAACACCTGTAAGGAATCCAACCCTCTCTGTCTGCATTGTTTCCTTGTCTGCATGGAAAGGCTATCAAAGAGTAAGGACAACAGATTCACACTGCAGAGAGAGAGAGGGGAAGATCTCTCCAGTGTGAAGAGCACTGCTTCTGAAGATCCTCACCAATGCTGTAAAACACGGGGAGATCCCTGCCAGTCCCTTAACTGGGCTCAGCTACGAGTCCAGTCACCAGTTTCCATTTACCCAAATAACACACCACATCTTTTTTCCTTTCAGAATGCCAACAGCCAAGCCAAGCATGAACTGCCCTGCTGGAACCTGTCCTACTGAACAAACACCCCACTTACACTGTCGTCATCAGCATCGATGTTGAAGTTGATCTCTGCGATCCTGTCGAAGGGAGCACTGGAAAAGAAGAGAAAGGAATGTCAGTGATGGCATGGAGTAAGAGTGAGCTTCTGTAGCCTCAGCACAGGACCAGAGGACACCAGGCACTGCCATCGTGGTTGCTCCCTCAAGAGTCACCTCTTTATCAAGTGTGGTGGTCTCCTCTCCACGATGGAAGATTATTTCCTATTTTTGAATATTTGATAAAATACACAGGATTTGCACACTAAGGGAACCCTTGTCATCATCTTGGTGATGTGGTATTTTGAGGCTTCATGACAACCACAGCTGTGTCTGGCTGTCACTTTGCAACTGGCACCTATGGACCACAAACCTCTGCATTTTTTTCACTGGGTCTCTCTGGCTGAACCAAATCTTTTTGAAAAATAAAACCAATTTGTAATTAATTAAGAAGAGAAGGAGCTGCACCCAGCTGCTCTGGGATTCCAGTCCTACGTTCACCCAAGAACTCCACTGGGTTCCTCAGCATGAGGGGACCGAATCCCACTCGGTGGGGACAGGACTGCACCTCCTGTTTTAACATAATTACAGGGAATCTGTGAGTACCAAGGGCTCAACAACTCTGATGCATTACTGCAAAAATCATTAAATAACCCAGCTTCTGGTTGGGACCCAAGAGTGTCTGTTGTCAGGACAGCAGAGGGTGCTACAGGTCAGCAAACTCCAACCCATCAGCACAGCTGGGGTCCATGCAGGATTTCTTCACCATTTCTGTATTTTGACAGTGTTCTTTTAAATACAACAGTTGTTAGTAAAAAACAGTCACCAGGACACTGAAACATGATTAATACTCCTTACAATATTCAAATTCATATCTGCAACAGTCCTCAACAGCTGGAAAAAGGATGGCAGGGAGCAGCATTCCCACAATATCCAAGACCAGAGCAGCTTTGTAGCATATTCTTCTTTTCTAATGACAAATACAGGGGAGGTGAGCACATCTCACTTACAGATTTTGCTCAGTTTCATGTTTTAAATGGACATTACCTCCTTCAGCAGCTCCTCACATAAATTACCTCTTCCCCTCCACACCCAGAAGTTCAATATTTGCTGCTATAAAAGTGTATCTTACTTTTTAAAAAATTTATGTACAATTAAACTCTCTTTCTAGTCTGGAATTTTTTGGCCTTATTAAAGTTCTGGGCATCTACAATGCTTAGGAAAAAAAAAAAGATTGGAAAGCTGGACTCCAAATTTTTTCTCCATATTAGAATAAAGCTCCCAACTATCTGACAAACACCTTGACAGAGCTCCTGAGACCCAAAGGATCTTGTGACTCTCTGCTTTGATTCATGCTTGACAGCAGGTCTGAAGCAGCCAAACTATTTCCACATTTAAGGTATTTCAGGGAGTCCAGGAGTTGCTAAAAATACAATCTGAGCATAGCCAGCAAAAGCAGCCTCAGTAAATCAGATCTGGAGCAGCCAGGGAGTCGGAGCAATGCTCAAAGCTCCCAGTTTGTGTCACATTCCAGGACTCCAGGATCCTGCAGTTCTTTGCAGAGCAGACCAAACATTCCCTGGCCTGTGAGGATCAGCCCAGGAGGTTTGTACTGCAGGTACTGCCACGTGCTCTCCCTCTCACCTTGGGTGCCAAATAACTCCCTTGGTGAGATGAACATTGCCACCAGATGAAAAATCCATGAGCAACACCGGGGTATCCTCCTGGAACACCCTTCTGCAGTAAATGGCTACAATTTCTGAACCTTTATGGACAAGCAGGGTAATTCCAGTCCCAGTAATTTCCTTAGCTGCAGTTTTTAAGGTGAGAAGATGAGCTGCAGTTTTAATTAGATTACAGCAGCTCAACTATAAAAGCAGCACAAATTCCTAACACTGCCTGTGTGCCATTAAATCCACCTACAGCTGCCTGCTCTGAACTGCTACCTGCCCCTGCCTTATCTATGTTTCCTTATTCCTAAGAGGGAAAATGGCTACATTTTTCATGGACTTCATCAGAACACAATTCTTTCTACTCCTAATTTCAATAAGGACTTAATGCCACTGGAGAATATCTGTATAATTGCCTGGAGTTAGCTCTAATGCATTGCTGTCTGTGCAATTAAATTTATCCTTGAGCACGGCTGGATAACAGCTGAGTGTTTTATTTTAAATGTTCCTCTTCAAAATGAAAAAGCACTTTTCCTCCATTCTACAACTGTCTCTGAAGATAAGGGGTAGGCTCCTATAAAAAGACAAGAAGGTCAGCTGCTTCCCAAGCCCCTGATCAGCCTCCTGCTCGTTTCAAACCAAAGGAGGTACACAGTTTTTTCATTTCAAAACCAGAAGCAAGATTAGATGCAAAGAGGCTTAAATGCTACACATAAGCCTCTTGAAGTGTTATAGACTTACTTGATATTATCATCCTGATCTGCAAACTCCTCATCGTTAAAGCCAAACTGATCCACAAAGTTGGCTGTCATCTGCTGGATCTGGTACTCGGAGAAGGCCTGAGCAAAGGAACCCAAACAGAGCTGTCAGTGAGGTGTCCAAACACACCCAATGAAGCTGAAAACACGTGTTCTAAAAAGCACTAAAACCACAGAGAACTGATGAACTTTGGGAAATTGTCCACTCCAATCCTCTTCCTCAAAGCAGACTTCTGCAAGTCCAGGACTGATGCTTCTCTGATCCACTCATAACTTCTTCCAAGGAGAATTACAAACCCATCAGGTGGCTCCAGTGTTCTATCAGAATGCTGCACTGGTTATGCCACTTGTTTGTTTTCCCCTGATGCCACACAAAATGTACCTTGCTGCAGCTAAAAACCACCACAGACATCAAGAACCTACTTTTCACCTCTTCCTTGTAGGAACAGGTAAGTCTCCATCTCATCTTCTTGTCCCTTGACCAAGTAGGACCAAATTCTTTCAGCTTCTCTTCCTATGTTCCGTTCTGTGCCTCTGATCATTCTGATTACTGTCCTCTACTTTACCTTTTTCTAATGCAAATCACTCTGGAAGTTCACTGCCTCCAACTGGACGCTCAGCAAGAAGAATGGAAGAATCGCTTTGCATGTCTTTGTGTCCCACCTATCACACCTTCGGCTTCCCACAGCAGCTTGGGTCTTCCATATCTCAGTGTGCATCTCAGGATAACTGTCCAGATATGCTCCTGCTCACCTTCTTGCCTACTCTCCTTTACCAAAAGGATTGCTCCTGCCTCCAAACAGAATCTCACGCTTGCTCTTATGCCTTGGTTTGGTTTATTTCTTCAGACCATCTCTCCTGTTTGGAGGATGACTCTGAATTCTGGTGGACAGCCCCCTCCTGCTCCAGCTCAGGGGTCAAACATGCATCTCTGCAGCTGCACTTTATCAGGACTCCACTGTGGGTGATCTGAAGCACCCCTGTTCCTGCCCGAGGAGTTCTGCAGGCTCCTGTCAGTATTTCTATTGATCCTTGGCACAATAAAAGACCAAACAAAGCCAATGCATTTTCCTTTTTTTGATGTGCTTTCTAAGTACAAGTTGAGGAAAAGAAAGGTATTTGTAATGTCAGAGTAGCCAGCCAGAGTATTTGGACAGAAGAATAACTATAAACTATAGAGAATAAAACTATAAAAGAACGACTATAAACTATTTTCAGGTCATCTTTACCCTTAACTAGATTTCAGATTGAGATTGTCTTTTTACTCCCCATAGGGAGCTTCCTACTAAATAGGTTGAAATCAGTATGTTTTGTTCATATTCCTTCTGTACTTAGCCTCAGAAATGGTTCAAAAAACTTGTCTGAATGCTTCACCCTGAAAAGCAGCTTCAATCGATCTGATGGAGCTTCAGCAGGGTACCTCAGATCCTGAGATCTTTGCTAAATGCAAGTGAACCCCAATTACCCTTGTTTCTTCCTAAGTCAAGGCTTTTTACTGCTCTTACTACTACTGCTTACTGCTCTTAATACTACTGCTTACTGCTCTTTACTGCTTGGTTTTTAATAGAAATCTGCACAGCCCAAGAAGGAGCAGAACCCCTCTATCAGCTCCAGTTCTACTAGAGGTAGGTGATGCACACCACCTTGTTGGCTGATAACTACAGCAACTCACTGCAACTGGTCTACAACAGCAGGACCACCCAATCCCTGAGTGTGAAGAGAACCAGGAACTGAGTAAGAAATACCCAGTGCCTCCCAGGAATGTGAGACACATCGTGTATCTGGGACTTGAATGCAGCCTAAGCCAAATTTATTCCCAACTGGAGTCCAGACCATCTGTGTAACTAAACTGGAAAACCAGAGAAGAGCTGAAGACACTGAGTAAGAGTAAAATTTGCCCTGTAAGGGCAAAGTAAGAGTAAAAAGTTGCCCTATACTAGGATGGATTAAGGTGAATCAGAGAAGCAAGCTTCCCAGGAATAGTGAAGAGCACGTTGGCAACTCACCTGTTGGAGAGAGAGTTCATTGGGGAAAGCACTCTCAATGTCTTCATCCTCACTGGAGGAGTGCAGATGGTGAGTGCTCACCTGAGAAAAAGTACAAACAAATAAGCACAAGTGAAAGCTCAGAAAGCTCAAACACTTCCATCCCACACATATGATCACAGAAGGCAGAAACTGTCCTGGTGAACAACACAGACACATGGACTAGAGTTCACCAACATGTCCCAGAGCTGCTGCCACTTGAAGAACTGTCATGGAACACATTTTCTACAAACACACCAGGATTCTGTGATTCACTCTGCCACTCTACGCCTACTTCAGAAAAACAGGCAGAAGAAAAAGGCCCAGTAACATCACTGAAATAGGCACAACATCACTGTTCTCACCAAGTCTACAGTATTCCTCCTGTTGGTTTCTGTCAGTGTCTCTTCTACGAAACTCTCCCACCTCCCTCTGCAATCTTCAGGTAGCTCTGCAACGAAAAGGTCAGCACCAAGATTATCACAACCCATGGGAAGGATCACAGTCAGTTGCTTACCCCCACTGGTTCCCTGGAAGGTTTTGAGCAGACACCTGCACATAAGCTATGTAACAGAGGCTTCACCTAAGTGCCCTGCAAAGTTAATTACATTTTACTCATTTCTAAATGAGTATTTCTAAAATGTCTAAAAATGGTAAATTCTGCAGAGAAAGGAACATCTTTCATTAGGCCAACCAGTAAGGTGTTACTGGTCTTACCAACCACACCTCGTTTGGGGAATTACAGAGGGCTAAAGACACAGAACTTCTGCATCTTTCTGAGAACCAGCACATAGGTGATGGAAGTTCTACTCTTCCTTTTCTCTCCTGGTGACTGGGGTGGGTTGACCCCAGCCAGCAAGTAAGCACCCACCAGCTGCTTGCTCACTCCACCCTACAGCAGGATGGGGGAAAGAACTGGAAGACCAAGAGTGAGAAAAACTCATGGGTTGAGATAAAGGAAGTTTAGTAAGTGAAGAAAAGAGGAAAAAAAACCCAAACCAAGTGATGCAAAGGCACTCACCACCCCCCACCAGCAGACTGATGTTCAGCCAGTCTCCAGGACTGTGCCCCCAGTTCCTACTGCTGAGTACACACCATGGAACAGCCCTTTGGTCCATCCAGGTCAGCTCTCTGGCTGTGTCCCCCCACCCCATCCTCTCGTCCATCCCCCCTGGGGCAGGGACTGAGCAGGTAGAAAACGTTGGTGCTGTGTGAGCTCTGCTCAGCTACAACAGGGCTGGGTTATCAACAGCCTTCCAGTCACCAATGGGAACTGAATCAAGTCATCCTCATCCCAGCCAGACCAGTACAGTACAACAACAGAGAGAAATAACCATGACTTGGGGAACTTTGAGTCTTTACCCCAGTATCTGTGATTTCTCTATTTTGATGTAGATACGACACCACCTCCTGTTACTGCATCACCACTTGATGTTTGTTAGATGCCAAAAAGGGAAACTCAAGTTGTATTTGTGCTCATTGTTTCCCTTAACAGATGCAGAGGGAAAATCTTATTTCCTCTCACACAAAAATGTCAGCTAGAACCATTTCTCCAAATAAAGCCCAATGAAGATGTGATGGACAAAGCCTGGCGATGTAAACATCTCCAACAAAGAGATGTAGGACCTGTGCCACCATTTACTCTGGTGTGTGTCTTCCTCTGGGACAGGTACAAGAGTAAGGGAGTACGGAAACACCACTCCCAAACCCCATGCTGGAATGCTGTAAATAAGCACTGTAAATGTGCACATAAATCCAGGTGAAAATAAACATTCTTCAGCACAAAAAACTACCTTCAGCCTCTGGCTGCAAAAACCAAGCTCCAACAATTTCAATGGAATTGTGTGAAAGCAAAGAGCAACCACATTTGGTCTAGACTTTAAGTTTTGGGAGATTGTGGTATTTAATTGGAAATCCTTTTCATTATACAAGGGACCCTCACGAAATAAACGTGATAGAAGTTTTCCCAAAAGGCCTGCAAAGGTTATTTAATCGAGGGAAAAAGAAAAGGAATGGAGAAAGGAGCACGTACCTTTGATGAACTCACTAATCTGAGTCTGCATGGGGCCCTTCTCCATGTTCTGCACCACAGCGTTGGCTATCCGCGTCAGGTGGCCCATGTTGCCTCGCCTCATGCCACCTTCTGCCCTGAAAAAAGAAACCAGCCAGTAGCCACACGACCAGGCACCAGGAGCCCCAGGGTCATGGCCATAACTGTACTCACAGCCCGGACACTCTCAGAGCTCCCCGCTGGTGTAACACCACGTACGTGCAGGTTACACCAAGCTGGGTTGGTTGAGGCTGCAGCAGGGCAGCAGCAGGGACACCCTCTGCTCGTGCAGGCAGGCACGGGGTGAGTTTACCCAGAACAAATGAACCTTTCTGCATTTTTCCATGTATTGAGAGGAAAGAGATCGCTCACCCCATCTGAATGCACCAGCTGCAATTTCAGCCAGCTACAGAGTGCACATCACATCCACCCAACAACCAGTGCAGAGCAAGTCCTCTGGTTGTAACTCCCACTCAGGAGAACTCTCAGAGTTCTCATCACTGCTCTCACCAAGAGTTTACATCACTACTACTGGAAAAGCTCTAGGGTTTGACTTGCAATGGAAGCAGTGAGCAGATGAAATCATGAGAACAAAGGACCCTAAGCCACAACCATCAGATTTTCCCCTCACTAAAAATAATCCAAGCAGCAAACACCAAGTCCAAGCTGTCTCTAAGTCACTTGTCCCTGAATCTTCAGCAGTTCTCCTTCTCCAGGGGACGAAGAGCCTGAAATAATTCTGCTTTCCACAGTATCCAAAGGACTGATGAGATTTGGGAAGGAAAATGCAAACCCTCGTGGCCAATGACCAGTAAGAAATGTCCCACCACCACAGTCAGAGACAGCATTTCTGCCTCTGAGCTGGCAGGAGCTGAGAAGGAGCCCCCACAAAACTCTTACACACTCTCACAGCACCATCCTGCGGCTCCCTAAAGAAACCTGTGGTTCCCAGCAAACTCCCAAAGCTCAGCTCTCCCAAAAATTCAAAGCATACAGAGAAAAGAGCAGCGTCCAGCAGTGCTGGATCTGCCTCCTTGGGCTGGGCACCCTGCAAGGACCTGCACAACATCTCCCCGGGCTGAGCAGCCCTTAACCCACTGCTGGGATACCAACAGCAAACGTGCAAAATTCAGTTTTAGTTCAACTCTTTTACTTTTTATCAAGCCTGCTATGACTGGTGGTTATTCATTTCTTGGTGTGATTCATTTACATGGATAAGAAGTCAAAAAAACCATACTAGAGTAAACTGCTGTTTCCTAGGAACTCCCAGTGCCAGCCAGACTTACTCCATTTTAAATTCTAATTAGCCAGGTAGATCAAATGACTGCAGGAGTAGAAGCTACCTAGAAGTTAAATTCTAGTAGTTATAAAGTCCTTTATCAAGCACACACGGAATAACCAGGACTAAGGAGAAATTCCACTAAAAACAAGGAGAAATTCCACTAAGACCAGGGAGAAATTCCATGTTCCAACAGGAAAATATGTTACCACCATTCTTGCTGATGATTTTTAAGAAATAATTCCCAAGCTCTCACTTTGGAATCTCTGCCCCTGGTGCCTGACTCCATCTCCTCACCAAGTGCATCCAACAACCTTCATACAAACTCACACTTCTTGCACCACACCACCTCAAGACACCTCTCTCTCAACTCAGTGTTTCTTTCTTGCCAGTAAAATTCTTTCCAGTGTGGTGACTGGAACTGCTTGGCATGAAATATTTATGAGCTCCAGTTCCTATCTAATTTAATTAGGAAAACTCTTAAGCTGCAACCACAGATATTTGTGTTACCTACAAGGCTGTGCACAATGGTGGTTGTGCAATAAAACTATCAGCAAACTTGTTAGTAACAGCCCAGGGCACTGCGAGAGGGGAAAAAACAAAACAAAACCAAAACCCAACCCAAACCAAACAAAAAAAGTCAAACCAAACCCCAGCCTACCAATTATGGTCTGAGAGTAAGCCTGGAGTAATTACAGTGGGACTGCAAGGCACTTTGAAGCCAGGATCCTGGGCTGCATCCCCAGAGCGTGAGCAGCAGGGCCAGGGGGGGGATTCTGCCCCTCTGCTCCGCTCTGTGAGACCCCCCCTGCAGTGCTGGGGCCACCTCTGGGGTCCCCAACAGCAGAAGGACACGGAGCTGTTGGAGAGAGTCCAGAGGAGGCCATGGAGATGCTGCGAGGGCTGGAGCAGCTCTGCTCTGGGGCCAGGCTGAGAGAGTTGGGGGTGTTCAGCCTGGAGAAGAGAAGGCACCGGGGAGACCTTGGAGCACCTTCCAGTGCCTGAAGGGGCTCCAGGAAAGCTGGAGAGGGACTGGTGCCAAGGGCAGGGAGTGATGGGCCGAGGGGGAACGGGTTCCAAGTGCCAGAGGGGAGATGGAGATGGGATGGGAGGGAGAAATTGTTTGGTGTGAGGGTGGTGAGAGCCTGGCCCAGGGTGCCCAGAGAAGCTGTGGCTGCCCCTGCCTGGCAGTGTTGAAGGCCAGGTTGGCTGGGGCTTGGAGCACCCTGGTGTGGTGGGAGGTGTCCCTGCCCATGGCAGGGGGTGGTGCTGGGTGAGCCTTGAGGTCCCTTCCACCCCAAACCAGTCTTGGATTCTGTGATTCTAAGCCATAAAGAGCTCAAAAACATGAGTGAGAACCAAAACACTTAGATGGACAACAAAACAAAAGCCTACATAACACTTTCACTTCACCATGTTTTAGGGTTTGTAAATGATTTAGTTCTTATCATCATTGCAATCAGCATGAAATCCAAGTGTTTTGTAAAGTTGGATTAAATGCGGAGCAAATGTGGGGCAAAATTTCTTGCCCATCTCAATTTCCACCATTGCTCAACCTAGGGAGGACATAATTATAAAAAATTATAAAATATATATGTATATAAAGAAAAGAAGATAAAAATTAATACTCTATGTAACTGATATGTTAAGTGATTTCCTGAGAAAGCAAGAACCAACCATATTGTGTATTTGGGTTGAGATGTTTTAAGCATTTAAATAAAAATCATGCTTTCAAATGCTATGCCTTTTTGGTGAATTTGCTTTTTAACACACAAATAATCCTAATGCCACATCACAATCCAAATCATTTTACACAGCATTAAATTGTAAATTATCCAAATAATTTAAGGACTATTTCAAGGCAATATTCTAAATGTGCAGCCCTAGAAAAGGGCCTTCTGCACCCAAAATCCCTTACTGTATTTTGTCATTGGCTTCCCAGGCATCCAGTATCCTCTGCACCAGGCAGCACTTCTGGAACAGCTGGAGGGGAAAACAAAGGAGAGAGAGAGAGATAGGAAGAGCATTTCAGCAGCTTGCCAAAGTACAACTCATGCCTTAGGAAGCCTGCACTGAACTTTAGTTACTTTTGTCCGTTCCTTCACTCCCACTGAACAAGAACTCCAAGTTCAGCACTTGTCTTTCCCAAGAGCTCAAGTTTCTTCTTTCTCAATACTCTTTCTCAAAGGATCCAGGGAGAGCAGCAACACCTACAGCCACCTTCATCCTGCACTGGGCCCTTTGGGACCCACGGGGGGGCTTTTCAGCACAGCCTGTTGTGACAGGACAAGGGGGAATGGGTTTGAACTGAAGGAGGGGACATATAGGTTGGATCTAAGGAAGAAGTTTTTCCCCATGAGGGTGGTGAAACACTGGCCCAGGTTGCCCAGAGAGGGGGTGGATTCCCCATCCCTAGAGATGTTCAAGGCCAGGTTGGATGGGGCCTGGAGCACCCTGGTGTGGTGGGAGGTGTCCCTGCCCATGGCAAGGGTTGGACTGGATGAGCTTTAAGGTGCCCCCCAACCCAAGTGATTCTGTGATTCACAAGAGCAGCAATGAAGAACTTTGCTGTCATTTTACAAACACAACAAAAAATTATCAACAGGGCCACAAGGCAGAAGCTGAAGTGCAGTTAGGTAGTTGTAGTTACTATTTGTTCAGTCTGAAGTTTATATCTTCAGACTAATGACTTAGCATCTTTACTAAAAATATCAATGAAAATGGACTCTCAGGCCCTGAATCAGACGAGCTGGGGTGTGTTTGCTTTGTCACTGGAGGCTAAAACCAAACATACAGAAGCAAACTCACTCCCACCCAGAGCTGACAGACCCAGGTTATACCCAGACACTTCAAACGAACTCCATGCCCTCGCAGAGCTCATCACAGCATTTTCTGGTTAACACATATTGAGGCTGAATCAATCCAAGCTGCTCAGGTGGCACAGCCAGACTCACATGAGTAACCATGATATTCTCGGTGCTGTTTTCCGGAGTCTGCTCCGAGTTCTCCGTGCCCACGTTTCCATTCAGCACCTCTTCTTTGCTTCCTAGGTCATTAGTAGTAGTTTTTCCCTCTTGCACAGAGTGTGAGAGAATAGCTGCTATGGACAATTCCACTTGGAAATGCAAAAAGTTATTCCACGTGTATTTAAAAAATAAATCCTGGAAGAGAATGAGAAACAAACAGATTCACTCTGGGTACATCTTCCCCTTGGGAATGATGCTGGACACTGCCCAAGTGCCTGTTTCATCAGCAACCCCACTAAACCAAGCGTGATAATCAGCCATGGGATCCACTCATAGCTGAACAAGCTCTGGTGGCTCTGCTGTGATCTCTGTCTCTGAGACACAACACAGCCCAGCCTTCCCCATCGCCAGAGCACTTGGCATGCACACTGCTGAACTGCCAAACAATAAATATTAAGCACAAGGTTCAGTTCAAAATACCAAGCCCCTGTATCTGTATTGCCCAAGCTATTCTGAGAATGGACATTCCCACTTTCAGCAGATTAGAAGAGTAATTAGAGAGTGACACACAGGGCACAAGGTGCCCTGCACAGAGTAGATGAAAGGGAAAGCAGAAACCCAGTGTGAAGTCATTCCCCCTGTCCCCCTCTCCCATTCCCAGTGTGACACTGCATTACTCACAAGTAATAAATCCATGGTACTGAGTCTGCATAGTTCCTGATTAATACTGGGAGTGTTTGTGTGAAGCAGAGCAGCTATGAGACGAGATCCGTGCAGACGGGCGTTCCCCAGCGGCTCCTCCAGGACCCCGATTGTAGTCAGGATTGCTGTTTTCTATCAGGGGAACAGATAATGAGCACCTCAACAACAAGCAGCACTTCCTCAGGAACACACACACACAATGATTTCACTGAACATGCCCAATTCATCTCATAAATGTTCCCTGCAGGGAAACCCAAGCCACCTTCCCACACCGAGGACAGTGCTGTGTGAGCACGGTGAGACCTGCACTTCCACAACTGATGATTAAAACCAAAGTATCCACTAACCAAAGTTCCTTTCTCCTCACTCCTTAAGGTGAGGAGAAAGGAACTTTGGTTAGTGGATACTTTACACAAGTCACCAGTCACAACGTATCTCTGCTTCTTGGTTTTACTCCAACACCCTGTCCTAGCTTCCAGTTCCTCGAGCTCCTGAATTCTAAACCTTAAGGGTGAATTTTTTCTTCCAAAGATGTTCGGTGCTTTCAGAAGATATCCAGGGAACCGTGTAAGGAAAGGGAAACCCTGAAATCAGGTTGGGAGTCACTTGCTCCTGAGGAAGGCTGAGATGCTTTACCTTGGGAGGGCTGAGCAGCAGCTGGTGGAAGTCCTTGAGCCTCGGTTCAATCCCGTGTAAGATGCTGCTATTGACAGTGTAAGACCTTTCAAATCCCTGAGTGTACGAGTCCATCAGTCCTTCCACCCTGCAGGGGAGAAAAGCACAACAGGTGAGATGCAACACAAGCTCACAGCAGTCTCCAGTCCCACTGTCAATGTTCACAGAATCCCAGAATCTTAGGGGTTGGAAGGGACCTCGAGAGATCATCCAGTCCAACCCCCCTGCCAGAGCAGGGTCACCTAGAATGTTGGTCATCTTCTCCTGAGGAATAACTGAATATGAAAAATAGTGATTTCCAGCTGAATATATTTACATAAATTATGTCTCATTTACAGGATGATATCCACATGATCCCAACTGCGAATGAGCTGAGTGGGAAGGCAGACAAGCTTCTGTCTGCAGAGCTGGAGAAGACAAATGACTGAAGTGCTTCTGGCTGTTAAAGCTTCCCCGACATCTGAAAACCAAATTCCATCAGCAAGAGTTAACTACAAACAGTTGGTAAGAGCTGCAAACCTTCCCCAAGCGTTCAGAAAGATGGACAGAAATAAACCAACTGCTGAGAGTCTGGAGCAGGTGTGTAGCTGCACCCAGTTGTACCTCTATTGCCAAGCAGTGAGTTACAACTATTGCTAGCTCCTTCCAACAGCAGCATCTCACACTGGAATAAAAGAAACACTTTAATTCCAGTAATGAAATGTAATTCCAGCAAGGCAGGAATGGGCTAGATGGGAACCTCTAAACCTCCAACTCATAAACCCTCTGAGACCATAGGCATGAGACATAGAGAATCATTGAATGGTTTGGGTTGGAGGGACCTCAAAGCTCACCCAGTGCCACCCCCTGCCATGGGCAGGGACACCTCCCACCACACCAGGCTGCTCCAAGCCCCAGCCAACCTGGCCTT
>VZRW01005415.1:31890-60534 GCA_013398125.1 Aegotheles bennettii
GGGTGTGGGGCAGGGGATGGGGGTGTGGGGCAGGGGACGGAGGTGTGGGGCAGGGGACGGAGGTGTGGGGCAGGGAATGGGAGGCTCCTGCACATGGAAACCCATCCAGTTATTTTTTATTTGTTAAAGCCTCATCTCAGTGTTTGATTCTTGGTGCCTCAGTCCCACCCCCAGCTGCTGCCCACCCATAGAAGAGGCGTGCAAAGCCCTGCTTGCCCTCACCCAAGGTCCATCAGTGCTGTGAAACTCAACCTGGCACTGAACTTTAACACAATTTTCCCCGTTTCAGTGATCTGGATGATCCTCCAGGCAAAAGGCAGCTGGGTTTTATTTTTAACCCATGATTTACTCCTCCCCAGGAATTGTTCACAGGCTCGAGCGGTGCCAGTCCCCACCAAGGGCTGGTTTTTACCCCTGCTCCCCAAGGCAGTCCTGATGGTGATCAAGGGAGAGAGATTAAACCCAAACCCTGTCCCTTGCACTGTGTTTTCTCTCTGTAAGCAGAGCTGGTTTTTTTACCATGTATTTTAGTAACAGCCAACTCCATGAATAACACCAAACCCTGCAGAACACTCTTACTGCAAACTCATGTTTGGGTTTTAAGCAGCTTTTTAGCTTCACATTAAAATTGTGCCATTCCCCAAGACACAAACCCAACACATTTCCCACTCTGGGTATTTACACAAGGTCTACCACTTCTTGTAACTTTACACACGAACCAACTCCAAGATCAATACAAAGCCCTCCTGCAATAACACGGCTGTTTCTACACCACCAAGGGAGCACCCTGGCTTTGTACAACACTTGAGCTGAAGCATCTCAAGATGCACCAAGGGTTTTTCCCAGCTTTAATCTCAAAGGAAAAAACCACGTGGCAAACATGAGCCACCTTGCACACCTCTGCAGCAAGATCTGTGAGCACATAACAGAACCTGGGCCGGGCATTTCTCTCTTCATTGAAATTAATTAAGATTTCTGCTCTGAGCATCATTAAAGAAATCTTAACAGCACCTCCTGAGCCTGAAACAGGACCCTGAGCTCGGGTCTCCACCTTCCCAGGCACCGCAGGCTTCATACACCCAGCAGTGGTTCCTAAGCTGGTGAACAGTGTTACTGTAGGTCCTTGGAAATCCAGCTCAGTTCCTTAGAATCACAGAATCATTCTGGTTGGAAGGGACCTCCAGGGTCATCAAGTCCAACCTTTATCTCATCACATTCCTCACCATCAGACCATCAGACCATGGCCTCAAGTGCCTCATCATCCCGTTTGTTGAACCCCCCCAGGGACGGGGACTCCACCACCTCCCTGGGCAGCCCATTCCAGTGCCCAACCACCCTCCCAGTAAAGAACTTCTTCCTAATCTCCAACCTAAACTTCCCCTGATGGAACTGGAGGCCATTTCCTCTCGTCCTGTCATCAGCAACTGGGGAGAAGAGACCAACACCAGCCTCACTACAACCTCCCTTTACGTAGCTGTAGAGGGCAATGAGGTCTCCTCTCAGTCTCCTCTTCTCCAGGCTCAATAACCCCAGTTCCCTCAGCTGGTCTCCACAAGGTTTGTTCTCCAGACCTCTCACCAGTCTCATTGCCCTTCTCTGGACTCGCTCCAGCACCTCAGTGTCCTTCCCATCCTGTGGTGCCCAGAACTGGACACAGCACTCAGGGTGGACACACGGGTTGCTGTGAATCACACAACAAGAGGGACAGGTAGAGAAAGCCCTGGGCCGCTGTGTGAGATGGCAGCACGCTCGTATCTCAAGTACTTTGTGCACAGCATCCTATGAAGACACTGCTGGGACAAGGTCAGGGACAGACACCAGGAAAGGAAGATCTCTGTTTGGTCCCACGTGCCTGTTCTTGGGGTTTGCACCTCTTTTGTGAGGAGACTGCAGCTCACCTCAAATGAATGACCACTGGTCCCATGGTCGCACCCAGGAGCTGTGTCCATGTGGCTCCCAGCCCAGCGTGGCACACGTGGTGCAGCTGGAGGGATGCTCTGCTGGCCCTGGGCCCTTTTCCATTCCCGGCTCAAGCTGGAGCTTCCTCTCAGTCACTGAGCTTTCAAGAGCATCGCTCTGCCCACCTTGACCCCAATAACTGAGACTCCTTTGGGTTTGTTACAGTCATTGCATAGAATTTTTCTTTTGGAGGAAATTCCACACTTCAACCTCCCCAGTTTCAGCCTTGCTTTACTCATCTCAGTCCCACTTGGTTCATAACAAGGAGAACACTTCCTGCCCTGGTGTGAAGGGTGAAGACAGGCACTACAGGACCAGGGTAACGTTTCCAGGGTATGCACTGACCTGCTCCATGCAGAGCCATGAGCACACACTTGTGTTTGCTGGTTATCAGGTGTCTCCAGCACTGCCCACCAGGAGCACAGAGCCTTCCCCAAGGTGTAAAAGCTGATTTGAAGCCCATCAATGTGCATGTGTACCTTAGGCCATCATAGAGCCATGGAATGGTTTGGTTTGGAGGGACCTCAAAGCTCACCCAGTGCCACCCCCTGCCATGGGCAGGGACACATCCCACCACACCAGGCTGCTCCAAGCCCCAGCCAACCTGGCCTTCAACACCTCCAGCACCCACAACTTCCCTGGGCAACCTCTGCCAGGCTCTCACCACCTTCATCTCCTCCTCCCATCCCATCTCCATCTCCCCTCTGGCACTTGGAACCCGTTCCCCCTCGGCCCATCACTCCCTGCCCTTGGCACCAGTCCCTCTCCAGCTTTCCCAGAGCCCCTTCAGGCACTGGAAGGTGCTCCAAGGTCTCCCCGCTGCCTTCTCTTCTCCAGGCTGAACACCCCCAACTCTCTCAGCCTGGCCCCAGAGCAGAGCTGCTCCAGCCCTCGCAGCATCTCCGTGGCCTCCTCTGGACTCTCTCCAACAGCTCCGTGTCCTTCTGGTGCTGGGGACACAGACACAACCAGTCATTACACCACCAGCACTGACTGGATTTGCATTGTCACTGCCTGGCCCCATAACACCCCATAACAAGATCCTTCTACCTTTTAATTAACCCAAGCCATTTTGTGTTGGCAACTTTCTCCATTTCTAATTGACCTTCCCTCAGTCCACGTGTGAACACCTCAGAGCACAGGACTCAGCAGTGCAAAGCCAGGAAGCTGAACGGGCCATCTTTCCCCTGTTCTTCAACCAGTTATTGATGGATGGCAGATCTCTGCCACCCCACGACAGCTTGTTCTCAACAGCCTTTGACCCAGGACCTCACCTTCTCAGGACTGCACGTGCACATGTTTCCATGTGCACGATGGAGCAGCCAGATCTACTGACCCACAGAACTTCTGCAGAACTTCAGGGAGGTGGTGGAGTCACCGTCCCTGGGGGGGTTCAAAAAAGGGGTTGATGAGGCACTTGAGGCCATGGTCTGATGGTTCAATGGTTAGGAATGTGATGGGATAAAGGTTGGACTTGATGACCCTGGAGGTCCTTTCCAACCATGATTCTGTGATTCCATGATTCTGTGATTCCTACTGCCCACTCCCATTCCACTGGTTTCAAGGTTGCCCAGGTGAGCAATTTCCTACTTGAACTCCTTTAAATCTCTGAGGTGAACACCAGCCAGTCCCAACAGTTGTTCTACTGGTTTTGTTCCACAGATGCTCCAGTTTGAGCAAGTTCCTCAGACTATTCCCCTGCTTCTGGCAGGTCTCTGAAGTGAGCACCAACACAGAGCTCCACTTGATCTCCTGCCGTGGTCCCATCTTCCTTTTTACACTTTGATCACCCTCCTGCCCTGCATGCTCACAGAGAAGCTTCCTTCTTTTGATGGGTTCAGTGTATTTGGGGTTTTTTTTAGCAAACAGCTTCCCAAAATCCCTTCCTCCACTGGCCACAATATCCCACTTCCTCACCTGGACACACCTCCCATCTGTGAGGATGCACTTCCATTGGTAATGGATTATTTAACCAAGCCAATGTTCTACATCAGGGCTTTTAAAAAGTCTTGAATAGAATCTCTGCATTTATCATGAGCCACTGAAATGTCTCCAGCCCAGCCGTGAGCTTTTCACCCTTTCACAGCACCATGGGCTGCCCAAGGAGCCTCCTCAGACTCACCCAGTCCCACCTGGAAGTCAGAAAAGCAAACCCCACGTCTGTGATAACGCTGTTTGTGTCTGTCCTGCTCCTACGAGGATGTTAACTCCGTGTACATCGGGGTTACTATTACAAAGGGATTTTACATCTGTTATGTTTTCAGAGCCCCCGAGGGTTTATGAAGAGTTTTCTCCTTATTCTGGCTCATTGCTCCATGCAAAGGCACTCAGGATTCCTAAATCCACACACTGTGATCCGTAACCTGACAACAGGAGGGCAGAAATGAAACCTCTTTGTTGCAGCACGTTCTGCTCTCACAGCCTTTACACACTCCAGGCTTCACACAGCCAGATTTAACAGCTCACCCTGGCTTTAGGAACAGCAGCTCAGCCCAGGAGGTCTCCACACCACAGCCAACACCCTTCCCGACACTCGGCTCTCCATCCCCTACACTCTCACACCAGCAGTGCCCCTGCTCTCCCCATGAGCTGCACCCTCATTACTCCACGGTCTCAACAGGTTGGAGACCTTTGTGCCTCCCCATCAGCCAGCCTGGGCCTGAGCTGCCTGAACCACACACTGCCTTCAGAATCTGCTCAAGATGCAGTGCCACCCCCTGCCATGGACACCTCCCACCACACCAGGCTGCTCCAAGCCCCAGCCAACCTGGCCTTCAACACCTCCAGCACCCACAACTGCCCTGGGCAACCTCTGCCAGGCTCTCACCACCTTCATCTCCTCCTCACATCCCATCTCCAGCTCCCCTCTGGCACTTGGAACCCGTTCCCCCTCGTCCCACCACTCCCTGCCCTTGGCACCAGTCCCTCTCCAGCTTTCCTGGAGCCCCTTCAGGCACTGGAAGGTGCTCCAAGGTCTCCCCGGTGCCTTCTCTTCTCCAGGCTGAACACCCCCAACTCTCTCAGCCTGGCCCCAGAGCAGAGCTGCTCCAGCCCTCGCAGCATCTCTGTGGCCTCCTCTGGACTCTCTCCAACAGCTCCGTGTCCTTCTGCTGTTGGGGACCCCAGAGGTGGCCCCAGCACTGCAGGGGGGGTCTCACAGAGCGGAGCAGAGGGGCAGAATCCCCCCCCTGGCCCTGCTGCTCACGCTCTGGGGATGCAGCCCAGGACCCCGGGGGCTTTCCGGGCTCCAAGCACACACTGATGGCTCATGGGGAGCTTCTCCTCACCCAACAGCCCCAGCTCCAGGTTCTGCACATGCAGCTCACTGAACACAGGACATCTTTTATTCACTGCACAGCTCACTTTCTTTTGTGGGCTTCACTACCAAAGCCCAATCAAGTTCAGACACTCAGAGCAGAACACTCTTTGCTTGTAATTTTGATAAAATCCATAATAAAGACACCTTTGAGATAGCAATTATTTTGCTTGCAAAGTTTTGAACAAAAGGAAAAGGTGGTTTTTGGTTGGTTTTGGGGTTTTTTTACAAAGTCAGTGTTAAACCATTAAAAATAGAGAAACAAGCTTCTGAAAACTCATCCTGAATGACAAAGTGCAGCGAGACCTTTCTCAGCCCTTCTCCCACGCCTGGAAAGGTCCCACCCAGCCCACAGCGGAGCATTTCCAACCCCAAGATCTCTCATTTGTCTTTGTAAAGGACAGGAAACAAACACCTACTTGAAGCGGACCTTCTCGTCCATCTCCACGGGGGGCTCATGTGTGATGAGGTTGACCAGCTCCTCCATGCAGTGCTGCTGGCAGAGGAAGTCCAGCAGCTTGCGGTTCTGAGCCTTGCACTCCTGTAAGATGTCATCTTCGTCCATCAGCTCGTGAAGTGTCACATCTTCTTTATCCAGCAGCTTGTCCACATGCGATGTTGTGTTCAAATCAAACTTCCAGAACATGATGATGGGACACAACTAGCTGTAATGCAAGAGAGAATGGGAGTTAACCCTCCACCCTTGCTATTGATTCCTCCTCTGTAATTCCGAGCAGGACACCTCACTGTAACTGCCAGCCAGTTTGTAAACATCAGTTAAATTCTGTAACCAGAATTAGCAACTTTTCACACCAGAAAACCAACACGACTTTGATTAAAGCTGTATAATACCAACAACAGACACCATAAGTGCATGAGCTGACTTTAACTGCACGGAGCTGGAACTGAGAATCAGAGCATGCTCATAAACAGAAGTGTTTGCTGGGTTAGAGTCAAGGTTGGTCCCAGCTGGGGGAACCACGCCATTGAACTATGAACAGTTTGAATTAAAGGGTTTGGGGGTTTTTGCTATTATTTTCTATTATTTGTATTTCAGTCGTGCTCATCAGCCATAATTGCAACAATCAATCACAGATGGAAGTGGAAGACAGGCCCCCAATGGATACAGAATCACAGAATGGCTTGGGTTGGAAGGGACTTGACCAACAACAGGACTGGGGGTGACAGCAGGAGCTGAACCAGGGCAGGTTCAGGTTGGGTGTCAGGAGAAGGTTTTTCCCCCAGAGGGTGGTGGAGCACTGGCACAGCTCCCCAGGGCAGTGGGCACAGCACCAAGCCTGAGCTCAAGAAGTGCTTGGGTGATGCTCTCAGGCACATGGGGTGACTTGGGGTGTCCAGCACAGGGACAGGGCTTGGAGTCCATGATCCTGGAGGGTTCCTTCCAACTCAGTGTGTTCTATCATTCCATGACCTTAAAAGTTATCCAGTCCAACCCCCCTGGCATGGGCAGGGACACCTCCCACCAGACCAGATTGCTCACGGCCCCATCCAACCTGGCCTTGAACATCCCCAGGGATGGGGAATCCAGCCCCTCTCTGGGCAGCAAAAGATAAACAGAGAGAGATCATAAGTGAAAAATGTTCATAAAAAACCCACCCCTGGCACTGGAAGCAGGAACATCCAACCTGGAGCTCACCTGCTAATGAACATCAGCCTTATGGAACACCAGAACGTGCTGTTAATCTCATGGACGTCACAGAAGTGTAAAATTGCAGTGTTTTGTGGGGCAGAAGAGTGTATTTTGGTTTTATACACACAGAAGTGTGTGAGTGTGCAACCTGCAGAACCTGCAGCTGCAGAGCAGGGCCATGTGGGACCATTGAGCTCTCCAGGAGGAGCTGAGCCCACGCCATCAGGGATGTATGGAGCTGCTCAGTGTTTGTAGGAAGTGCCAGAATTCTCAGTTCTAACCTTACTGGGGAAAAATCCCGCTCAGACTGGGAGTTTGTGTTACCTACGGGGTGTATGGCTGGGAAGCTACAGCTTGGTCTGTAGAACAATGATTCTTGATCCTATTCTTGAGGGATGATCCTCAATATCTGCACTCACCTCTCACCCAGGGTCCACACATTTCCCCATGGCCTGGGATTCAGACCAGCGGGTGTTTCCCAGTAACAGAACTGGCAAAGGGACATTATAAATCAAAGCTGGGAAGAGAAGCTGAAGAAACAGCTGCCTTTCCCGAAACTTTCTGGATGTGAAGTCCTCCTAAACACACGGTGAAAGGAAACCCTTCCTCACAGGGGTTTCACATGGATGTTTTATATTACCCCAATTAAATAAAAAACATTTGATACAGCACATGGCCAGAATCATATGCTGTGTTTCAGATGAGGTCTCACTACTCCCCTTCAAACCAACTACACTCGGTGTTACTCACTCTCCTCCCACCCCTACCACTTACACTTCCCTTCCATTTGTTATCCTGATTTTTCTCTACGTGAGCTCCATTAATCACATTTTCCCAGTTCGCTTTCCCAATATGCTTCACCTTTAGATAGTCATTAATTACACCAAAACAAGCCAAAGCTCAAACTGATCCCTAAGAAACCCTTCCAGTGGCCTGACTCAGTTTCTCTTCTCCTCTCTCCTCTTCTCCTCTCTCCTCCTCCCTCCTCTTCTCCTCTCTCCTCTCCTCTTCTTCTCTTCTCCTCTCTTCTCTCCACCACCTCACCTCAGGATGTGGCCAATTCACCCCAACCCCAAGCCATAACCCTTCCCAGCCCTGCTCTGGCTGTCACACCAAGCATCTTCATGACCTCCACCAAGAAACAAGATTTACTCTAATTTCAAGCACCAACTGCTGCAGAAAGAGCTCGGATTGGTTTGGTTCAAGTGAAATCACAGATTTTCATTTCATTTCTTGTTGTTGCTTCTTTTACCCTTCCCTACAGGGAGCAAATTAGGAGCAATCTTCATTCCCCCCCCAGTAACACTTCTAGTAGCTTCAGGGAGTAAAAGATGGCTCCAGCTCCTCAGCAGCAGACATCTGAACTTCCAAAAGCAGCCAAGTCATTCAGCTATCAAGGATCTGGGTGCAGCCTTTCGTTTTTGACTCCTGATGAGTGCTGCAGACTAAGCTCCCCCCCAGATGTCTCACCCTCCCCCAAACGGCTCCACGAGACGTCCAGAGCCTCCCCAAAGGCAGGACCCAGCTTGTGAAGGAAGGAGCCCTGTGGAGGAGACCCCTGGGTCTGTCTGTGCTGCAGCTCAGGTGCAGAAAGACCAGGAGGAGATGGCACTGTGTCGTGGGCTGTACTGATCACACATGGCCCCAAGAAATCAGAATCATTAATGCCAAGGGCAGTCGGAGGGTCAGTGCTGTTCCCCACTGCTGGAGGGGCCAGGCACAGCTTGGACCAGATGAGCACCCTGTGTACCACCACCACCCAGCTAAAACCCAGCTCAAACCGAAGCACATCAGATGAGAGGTATTGATGTGCTGCATTCCCACATCATCCCTACAGGAGCCTGACTCCATACAACAGGACCACGCTGCTTTTTTAACCCAACCCACATCTCTTTTGCTGCAGCAGAATCATAGAATCATTATGGTTGGACTTGATGACCCTGGAGGTCCCTTCCAACCTTTATCCCATCATATTCCTAACCATTAGACCATGGAAGAATGCTTGCTCCAACCACCCAGTTTGCTTTCTCCAGCACCCAAAATGTGACCACACCTGATCTTTGCCAATTCCACCACCTGAATAAGGACCTCCGAGACCAAATTTTGTAATGATCCTTCTAAAACCAAACAGAAACGGACACTTTTCTCCTGGAGGAGGGGTCACTGCAGGAGGGGAGCACTGCTTTCCAGGCACAGGGCAATTTCAAGGCCAGGAAAGAGCCCAATTTTTTAATTACCCATTTAAATACCTGGGTCCCTTGTGGTGTGACTTTCACACTGCACCTCCCCCTAAGGGCTTGCAGGAGCTACCGAATGAAACACATCAAAAGAAACACATTTTTTATTGGTTTTTACCAATTAAGCTATTGACACGCATTCTCCGTGGTGCCTCAGCTCCAGGATTCTCCACTCGTGGGTGGACGTGCCTAGGGATCTCCCAAAGAAAGGAGCACCTTAGGAAACTGAGGCTGTTTTTCCCTCGGAACAGCTCTGCTCTCCAGGGTATTTGATGACAAACTCTGTGGACCTCTACTCAGCGCTTCGAAATCTGGCACAGGCAACTTCTCTATTTCAGAGAGCTTTATTCCATGTTACAGTAATTCCTGATTTCTCCTAAATGGCTCAGATCAAGACATTCAATGAAAGGAAATCGTGGCCAGTTTCTCTCCTCCAGTGCCGACAGGACACAGCCCTACTCGAAGGCATCACTGTCACAATGCTGGATCATAAGAGGGAACATCTAAGCTGTGAATTAGGAAGCCACCCAAAGCACAGCCTCTGCCAGCTGTGCCTCCCCGCTCTCCTCTACACCACATTTACTCGCTGGTGTTGCACCTCCAGTGTTTCGAGGCACAGCTCACACACACTATGGGGAAGCTGATGGCCTCAAGCCCAGCAGGAACAGCCCCGAGATCCTCATCGAGCATCACATCTGGAAGACTTCATACTGACAAAGTTCCTTTTGAACATCAGGGGTTGACCATTCCAGTCCAACCTACAGCATCGTGTTCCTGGTAACGTGACCAATGAGTATCCAATGAGTATCAAGGTTTCATTCAACCCATGAGTACCAGGGCTTTGTTGGTGATGGATCCAAGCTCAGAGTTCCTGGGAGGAAGGTGGGGGGAAGCTGCCCAAAACAAAAGCTCACCCAGCCCTCCCTCATGGCCCATCCACCACCACTTCCTAATGCCCTTCCAAACAGCCAGAGTAGCTGGTTTAGGTTGCTCCTGCTCTTCTGGGAACTGGTCCCTCCCAAAAAGTAACACAAAATACGGCAGAGAGCAGCTGTGTCCAGCATGAGCTGTTGAAACCTCAGTATATTGAAATAAATAAATGAAGGTTCAGCATTCCAGCACCAGGCAAGAGCTGCTGCATCGTCCGTTCAGCTACCGAACACCAGCTGAGTGACTGAGCTTGAGTTGGGAGCAGACACCTTCTGAAGGCTCAACCCACCTGACATCTCTGGTTGGCTCCACAGCTCATTCGTTACAAACTGTTCCGTGGGTATTTTTAACTACCTTAGTTATAAACTCATCGAGGGAAACCTGGCAGAAAAGACCTTCAATGAAGACTCTTTGGGTGCAGTTAACCGAAACGCGTATCCATCCCATACACACATGTGGATGCACATGGAAATCTCACTTCTCAAGTTCAAACCCATTACAAACCTGTCAATTCTACAGCTTTCCAAACTTTGTGTACCTCCATAGGAAGAGCTGTCTGATCTGCAGGAGACACACTGCCAAGCCATCCTCAGGAAAGGAAGATGATTCTTCTCTTAGCACAGAGCAGGCTGATCCCCTCCCCAGCCACCCTTCTCAAACAAAGGTTGAGCAGAACTGCCAAGGATTTTGGCCTCTCCTGGTCCTCACTGGCGGACCCAGGGCCTCTGGAAGACACTGATGCAATTTCCAGTGCCCTGGGACTGGGTGCAGCTGAACCCAACTGGGAAGGGAGGCTGCCCTGAAGCAGTGCCTCTCCTACCACATCGTCCAGAGCACCTGCAACAACATGAGATGACTCTTCTCTGCCCTCACTCTGGCCAAAAAAAGCTCTCCTAGCTGCAGAGATCTTGCAGGAGACTCAGTAGAACGCAGTGAGATCTGGAAATGATCATTCGTGGCACACTGAAACCCACAGACTGTTAGAGCAAAGCAGGTGTCCAGGCAACCAAGAGATGTTTTGTAATCCCCCGTAACATCTCCACAAGCCTGAACACAGAGAGGTACCACACACAAAAACCCCACAGAGACACACACACACTACTGAAGGACCAGCAGAATGAGGACCCATCACACAGGACCCACCTGGAAACAAACCTGAGGAACCCACCCACAGAACACTGAGCCCGGAGCCCACAGTGAGCAAGCCCTTGCTTTTGGCATCAGGATACAAACCCACCTGCTTGCTGTGACTCAAAAACACATCCACCTTCACCTCCTTCCAAAATGCTGTAACAAAAACCCTACTGAATAACAGGAAATGGCCAAGAGAAACCGAAACAGCTCCGGAGCCGCCGGCCGTTACGAGCCCACAAGTGCCAAAGACAATTTCTTCCACAAAGATTCAGCCCCGTTTCCTGTCTCTGCTGTCTTAAAGGCACCGAACTAAACCTGAGGAACTTCTAAGTACTGAAATCTTAAACACTAGAAGCTCTGGTGAAGTGAAGGAACACAACGTGCAGCCAAAGAGGGAGATGAGAACACAGGAGCACGGAAGAGCGTCCTACGTCCTCCAGCAATTTGTGGCACTGCTCACCCCAGTGAAGGAAAGAAACCCCAGGGAATTATATCAAATCATGGGCATCTGATGGCAGAAAATAAACCACCTGCAGACGTCCAGGACAAAAGACCATGAGGAAGGGGATGCTAACTGCCAACGTTCAACCCTCCCAATGATTCCACACTGGATGGAGTCCTGGTGCCCAGTGCCAGGCTCTGGGGGTGGTGGTGATGCTGTTTCTGAAGGATCTGACCAAGCAGGGCTCTCTTGGGCGTTTCCACCTGGCACGAACACGAGGGCCTCCAAAGCCCAAGGGCACATTTCAGTGCCTACAGCAAAAGGGTTTGGGAATGGCACCATTCAACAGCTTGGGGGGGGGGGGCAAGCAGCTCGGTCACAATCCAAGCTCATGGTGCACAGCTGTAACAGAAGAAGGGCACACACAGAAGAGGTCCTCTCCAGACCCTGTGCCTCTTCCCCAACAGCAAAGGCACGGCTTGCTGGTCAGAGCAAGAGCAGGAACATCCCACCCATGGGGAACAACTCTGTGCTCTGCCTTGCTTCCTCTTGCAGAATTCCTGAATCTTCTTACAGACTTGAGCTTGGGCTTTAAGTCCTTTAAGTGTGAACTGCTTTCTGCATTCCTTCCTTCCCTCTGGCTCAGGAGGTCCCACTCCTCAGAACAGCAGGGCCTCAGTGGCCTCTTGGTATCCCCAAACCCCACCATCTGGAGCAGTATCATGGCCATGTCCAACAAGATATCACATCCCCGCCACTGGCAGCTGTATGGCAGCACTGAGGAGGGAACACTGTGAAGGAGGAAAGCTTGGAGCACCTTCCAGTGCCTGAAGGGGCTCCAGGAAAGCTGGAGCGGGACTGGTAGAGGTTGCCCAGGGAAGTTGTGGGTGCTGGAGGTGTTGAAGGCCAGGTTGGCTGGGGCTTGGAGCAGCCTGGTGTGGTGGGAGGTGTCCCTGCCCATGGCAGGGGGTGGCACTGGGTGGGTTTGAGGTCCCTTCACACCCAAACCATCTGGGATTCTGTGATTCCATGTCTGACAATTATCAGTGAATAAATCCTGTGGACACGACCAATCTTTCAAAACCCATTTTAAAGGGCTTGCAACCAAAAGTGTTCTCTGACCTCAAACCCTAGCAAAGCTTCAGTTTATCTGGAGAGGTGCTTTGACACCAGCTGGTTTGCATTCACTGCCTGTCCCTCCTCCTCCCACCCATGCTGAGTTATAACATCAACCACCTCATTCTCCTTCCCCACACCTTCTCAGACAGGGAATGGAACAGTGACTGTTCAAGCAGCACCAGCCTGCTCTGAAAAACCAATCACCCATTAGAAGCAGAAGGGAGTAAACCAAGAGTAGAAAGACAAAGCTGCTCACACGGCCAGAGCGCAGCACACAAATGGTTGTGTCTGCCTACAGCAATGACATTGCAAGCAGTAAAATCACTGCTTTCAGTTAAAATTGTTTAAGAGATACATGAGGATGGCGCAAGTTAAGGAGCAGGGTGAGTTAAAAACGAGCTGTACACAGCAGAGGGATTAAGGGAAAGCTGCTCTGTAGGGTGACTTTTAGGGAATAAAAAATTGGACAACTTGAATACAGTTTTTTTCTATGCATGAGAAGTTAGAGGTAACTCTCTGTCTTTGTGTCCAACTGATCTTGACACTAAAATAGGAAGTACCTGTATAAAAATTAGTTAAAAACAAAAGGGTGCAAGGAAAAAGGAGCACTTGGTAGGAGGGGTAACCTCTTCTTAATGACGATGGGTGAGTTCCCTGGATAAACTCGAGGAAGAGAATCATAGAATCACAGAATCATTGTGGTTGGAAGGGACCTCCAGGGTCATCAAGTCCAACCTTTATCCCATCATATTCCTAACCATTGGACCATCAGACCATGGCCTCAAGTGCCTCATCAACCCGTTTTTTGAACACCCCCAGGGACGGGGACTCCACCACCTCCCTGGGCAGCCCATTCCAGTGCCCAACCACCCTCCCAGTAAAGAACTTCTTCCTAATCTCCAACCTAAACTTCCCCTGATGGAACTTGAGGCCATTTCCTCTCGTCCTGTCATCAGCAATTTGGGAGAAGAGACCAACACCAGCCTCACTACAACCTCCTTTTAGGTAGCTATAGAGGGCAATAAGGTCTCCTCTCAGTCTCCTCCCAGTTCCCTCAGCTGGTTCTTGTTCTCCAGACCTCTCCCCAGCCTCGTTGCCCTTCTCTGGACTTGCTCCAGCACCTCAATGTCCTTCCCAACAGAGACCTAAGAGCCTTCTGGACCTTAACTACATAGTTATTATTCAAAATCAACTGGAACTCTCCAATTTTACTGATAATATTCCTTTTCAGCTATTTAGTTGTGGTTCTTTCCCCGAACCTCACATTACACACAGCTTGTTCCTGCACCTACCATGGTTCACCCACTCTCCCAATATTCCAGTTCCCAGTTTGGTAGAAGTGGGGAAGTCCTCAGCCACACAGGGATGCTGTAGGGATTGACAGCTGTGAACAGCTCAAAATAAGCTTTCCATAACTGGGGATTTCTTCACCAAGCTGCTATCCCCCACCACCAGCCTGGCTTTATTTGCAGCCCAGGCCAAGTTCACTGGAGATACCAGCAGGCTGCTCACAGCCACCCAGACTCTCACAACAACCCCTGCCACACAGCTCCTCCAGTTTCACTTTCCTTCCCCAAACAACAAGAAGGAGCTAAATCAGAATATGAGAACACGAGGATAAACAAGTTAGGGTCAGGGGTCACATTCTTGCTGCTCAAGATAACTCCTGCTGTTTTGCTTTTAAAGCTCTTTCTAGCTCTTGTATTTGGGGAGTAAGTTCAAGCGTACCCGTAGTAACTGCTACAATGGCACTTGGCAGCCTTCTGGCAGTGGAACAGGCAGCAGGGGACACCCCACGCTGCCCACCCCTCACACACACAGGGGCTGAAGCTCTCCCTGCCCCAGCAGGACCTGGACAGAAGCCCAGTGGGTTTTCTGTGGGCTGCTCAGCCCGTGGGACCGGACACCTCTAGGAGGCACGGATCGGAGTAAAGGGGAAGGAGGTGACAGGAGGCCACCGAGGAATTCTGCTCCCACCTCTCAGACACCCTGCTCACACTGGCTTGTAATGGACACAAGGCCTTCACTTTCCCAAGTGCTTCCATCAGCTGTGAAGCAACTACTGGTGGTGACCTTCAGCACTTCCAACTGTCTCCAAACTACACCAAAGAACCACTGCTGTGCACACTCAGCTCTTGGTTCAGGTTTTCAAGGGGTGTAAATGAAAGTCCCAAGTTTATTTTCAAGCACTCAATCCCACCCCAGTGGCACAGTGATACCCCACTGTGGTCATTTCACCTGGGCAACCAGTTTATAGACTCACAGAACCATCGAGGCTGGAAGAGACCTTCAAGGTCATCCAGTCCCACCCCTACCTGCATCAGCACTAACCCATAACCAGTTTACTCAACAGCTTCCTGTTAGACTGTACTTTGATTTACACCCGAAATAATCTCAGTGGTCTCAGTCTTTAGGCACAAGCAGCACTTTCCCTGTCCTCTGAACCTTTAACACTGCACCACCACAGAGCACTGAGAACTTCGACTGATCCCCCTGGTGAGGAGAGGCTGAGGGAGCTGGGGCTCTGCAGCTTAGAGGAGATGAGGGGTGACCTCATGAATGTTTATCAATATGGAAAGGGTGAGGGTCAGGAGGATGGAGTCAGGCTCTGCTCAGGGATGGCCAGTGACAGGACAAGGGGGAACGGGTGCAAGGGGGGACACAGGAGGTTCTGGGTGAACATAAGGAAGAACTTTGTCACTGTAAGGTGCCAGAGCACTGAGCCAGGCTGCCCAGAGAGGCTGTGGAGTCTCCTTCTCTGGAGACACTCAAAACCTGAGGTGGAGGTCGGTCTCTTCTCCCAAGGAACAAGCAACAGGAAAAGAGGGAACGGCCTCAAGCTGCCCAGGAGAGGTTTAGGTTGAATCTGAGGAACAATTTCTTCACCGAAAGGGTTGTCAAGCCCTGGCCCAGGCTGCCCAGGGCAGGGGTGGAGTCCCCATCCCTGAAGGGATCTCAAAGCCATGGAGATGTTGGGCTGAGGACCATGGGTCAGTGGGGACTGGGCAGTGCTGGGTTAACAGTTGGACTTGACAACCTTACAGGCTCTTCTCAGGGATGTCCAGAGACAGGACAAGGGGGAACAGGTGCAAGGTGGAACATAGGAGGTTCTGGGTGAACATAAGGAAGAACTTTCCTGTGAGAGTGCCAAAGCACTGGACCAGGCTGCCCAGAGAGGCTGTGGAGTCTCCTTGGCTGGAGACATTCAAACCCCGCCTGGATGTGTTCCTGTGTGATGGACTCTAGGTGACCCTGCTCTGGCAGGGGGGTTGCACTGGATGAGCTTTCAAGGTCCCTCCCAACCCCTGACACTCTGTGATGCTGTGAAATGCAGCTATGGAGCAAGAGGAGGGTCTGACAATCCGGGCTGGGCAGGAGCAAACTGCAGGCTGCAAAACAAGCAGGAGGAGGAGGTGGTCTTACAACTCATCACGTGCTCTGTCATCACCTTTGCTGTCAAAAGAAAATAAAATTCACAATTTAGTCCTCCAATTTGTTAGCTTTCTTCTGGTCTTGTGTGGAGCTGCACAAATCAGACTTCTGGAAAGGGAGGTGTGTGCTGAAGGACCAAGCTGAAGGACCAAGCTACTTCATCGAAGGCTGCCACCAACAGGCAGCTCCCATAAACCACACCATTAAAAAAAAAGGACAAAGTTCACATTACAATTCAGGTTCAAAACGTTCTGTATAGAAAATGGATTTGATTCATTTCTGATAACAAACAGCTTTTAAGGCAGGCAGGTGCTCTCCAGACACAGCAAGGAAGGACCATCCTTGCTCTAGGCAGTGGGGTGGAGGGGGAGAAAATAAAGAAGTAGGCTACTAAGTGGATGGAGAAAAGAGAAAAAAGTGACCACAACAGAGGTGGTGAAAGGTGTTCCTTGTTCCGTATTTTTAAATGGAATAATTGTTGCTATTTTTTATAAACTCATCTTTAAACCCAGCCAAGACAGTGCCCATCTGCACGAGCCAGGGAGGAGTCGGCACCGCATCCCTCTGTCCTTGTACCTCGTGGGCAACACACACCAGGGTCTGTCTGTGCTGTAATTCTGTATAGGGACCAGAAAACAACACATTTCTACATTTTTCTAAGCAAGGTAAGCATCACAACCTTTCCATTTTATTACTGACTATAACTAACTTTCCATTTTATTACTCTTATTTGAAACCTGCACTGCTGCCAAGCCCTGGTACGTTCAGGTTTTAACCCCGATGAGGCTGAAACATCTCTCCACAAGCAGTGCCCTTCTCCTGGGGTCCACCACATCTCAGCTCTCAGCACTTTAGTTTGGGTCATGTGTGACAACAGTGAACTGGAAATACCTTTGGCTTCTTCAGGCGGACGTCTCCAAGCTGTTCGAAGCTGCTCCTACCACTTCTGGAGCCTCTAACTCGAGAGGGAAACACAGTGGTTTAAGGAAACAAGTTCTCTGTAACTATCTGCTGCCTTTTTTGAGGATTAACTGCTTTGTGGAGAGCATTTCTAAACTCGATCCGTGTAGAATTCAAGTGTCACTCACACACCTGCTGTTTGCCAGCAATGCACTGCAGGAATGTTTTAATACTCCGGAGGTTTGCAGAGGCTTCAACCCAGAGAGAAACACAGCGAGCAACCCCTGGCTGCTCATGGGCTGGGGCAGGGGTCCTGAAAACATGAAATCTTTTAAAATGATTTCCTATGGACCTTTCAAAGTGATCCCTGCCTTTGGTCATTATCCATCCAAGCAGAACGTCCAAAGTCTCCTCTGGTCTGCGCAGCCTGGAATGACTCCAAAAATCCATCAAGGGGTTGGGGGTGTCCAGAGAAGGGAAAAGAGCTGGGGCAGGGGCTGGAGCACAAGGAGAAGGATCTGGAGAACTTCTGAGGAGCGGCTGAGGGAGCTGGGGGTGCTCAGCCTGGAGAAGAGGAGGCTCAGGGGGGACCTCATCGCTCTCCACAACTCCCAGTGCCCCAGCCCAGGAGCAGACTGGGAGCTCAGGGGGCAGCACGGGGGTGACTCTGATCTCCAGCCATGGGTGGCCCTGGGGGACAGGCTCACCCCGGCAGCACGTAGGGTGCTGCTCCCCTTTCCCACAGCCCAGGGACTGCAGGGGGCTCAGGTCCCCACGCTGGGAGGGGACCCCCACAGGGACACAGGAGATGCTGGTGGAGAGCACTGGGAAGGCAGTCCCAGGACACCCTCGCAGCGGTGATCGGGTGGAAAGGGGCTCCAGGCTGGGCTATTGCCTACCCCGGGCCACGCTGGCCCTGACCACGTCCAGCAGAGCCTCAAGATCTCCCTACAACTCCTTCCAGCTCCCTGAGAGGAGGTTGGAGCCAGGGGGGGTCGATCTCTTCTGCCGTGCCCACAGGGAAAGGATGAGAGGGAACGGCCTGGAATTGCAGCAGGGGAGATTCAGGTTGGCCATGAAGGACAATTCCTGCCCTGGGAGGGTGATTGGGGGTGGGAATGGGTTGCCCAGGGAGGTGGTGGGGTCCCCGTCCCTGGAGGTGTTCAAGAGGCATCTGGATGTGGCGCTGGGTGCTGTGGGTGAGTGGGGATGGAGGTGGGGGTTGGACTGGGTGATCCTGAAGGTCTCTCCCAGCCTCAATGATTCCATGATTCTATCCCTGTCTCCCCCCTTTTCTCTCACTTCATCTCCCCCTTTCCCTTAGCAGGGATTTCCACTCTGGGGCCTGGGCTTTACTTTAGCTAACAAGTGTGGGGATGGGGAGGATCTGGTTAAAGCCTTCACCCAAGGACCATTAATCCCAGCAGAAGACCTCCAGGAAAGGTCAGAGGGAGCCTGCGGGGTTAACGGGCCATTGAAATCCACTGCTCACACACTCCCAGCACCCTGCAGTGCTGCTCTGGCTGCACCTCCTGCCTCCCCTGAAACACCAGGAGAAGTTTGGGTCTTACTCTTTAATATTTGAAACCCGTATTTGCATTATTTTGCCCCAGGTTCTGCCTGCAGTCAGCTCCGTGGTTACAAAAGGCCACCCTGAGCAGATACACAAAACCCCCAGCAACCTTTCAGGACAAGCTCAGCACTCCAAGACCAGTAAGAAGGAACAGGGAGGGCCAGCAATGACCACAGGCAACTCCTGCTGGAAACTGGGAGGAAATTACCAAGATTTACTGAGTTTTGAGTTAAGCCTATTTAAGCCCATTCCTGATAAAATAAAACATTCAACATTTTCCACTTAGCTACTAAGTGGAAACACATGGAAATGCTGAGACCTGCATTATTCTACTTGTTTCCAAAATAAAAAAAGTATCATTTTGAATGATTTTCCTGTAACATCCTTTCTGTTATAAAAATCCAGAGGACAAATATAACTCCAGCAGCTATGTCAGGGCTTCCTAGGTCCCATTTAAGTCAGTCTGCTCCTTTAGGCTTGGCAGACATGAATTTTAAGGTTATTTTATGAGTTTTTTTGCTAAATTTGAATACAAAATCTCCTTTATTTCCTCTCTAAGAATAATTAAGCTCTGCTACACAGAGAAATAAAAAAATCTAGGTGATTCTATCCAATGGCAGCATCTGAGGAAGGTTTAGAACGCACCTGCGAGCCAGAGGATCACCAGGGCTTGGTGGCACTCACCCAAGAGCTCTACACCTTTAAAACACAGCCACCCAACAGCTAATTGCAGGGAACAAAGTACCACTGGGTGAACTTCAAGCCCCAAACCAGCTTTTTAAGCAAACTGTTGCACAATTTCAAAAACCCACAACAAAAACCCCCAGGCAGGGGGACAAGGACGGTGTGATCGATCGTTCACCTCAGTGCCCACACAAGTCTTTTGCATGGGCTTCTCCAAACAAGCCCAAAGGAAAGCTCACGTTGTGAACCAGCAGCTGATTGGAAATAAATCAAATTCTGAAATAAATCAAAAGCAAATAAAAAATAGAAGAAGGCAGCCAGGGTCTCAAACCAACTGGTGCTGCTCGATGTAGCTACAAGCGATCTCAAGAGATGAACAGCAAGGCAGCAACAGCTACCAGTAATAGAAAAATTAATTAGTTAGCTGAAACCTACAGAAGCTGTAGAAGCTGCAGAATGATTTCATGTTAATAAACAGCCAGACAATGAAGCTGCAGATTTAACCCAGTGCTGACAAGGCAAAGTGTTATTCACGGGGGAAAACCCAGCACTGGGCAATCACCACCGAGTTAACATCAACCGCTGGTCCTGTGGCCACCCAGCACTGCCAGGCAGCAGCACCTCCACCTTTATTATGGGCACACGAGGAACACCAGCCCTGGCAGGGTTTATGAACATCACCAGCAGCTACTAGAGCAGCAACTGCACCACTCCAGGTGAACGTGTCTTTCTGAGAAGAGGACAAGCATAAGCAATTCACCCCTGGCCACTGTGTCCTCACTGGCAAATCCTCACCTCTGGGCTCAGTTCAGCCTAACCCAGGAGCTTCCCGAGATCAGTCAACAACTGCAGTGTCCTCTGGATCCTCAGGAAGTCCCTCATTCTCCACCAGTTCTGCAGTCGGGCTGTCCATCTGTCCCTTGCTCACCCGAGATGTATCCCACGCTCTCCTGCACTGCAGACTTCTTTCCTGCTGAACTTTCACACGCTCACACTCTTGTTCCTGCCCCATCTGGGAACTCCTTCCCCCTAAGTATGCTCAGATGGTCCCAGGAAGGAATCATCTTCCCTTCTTCCAGAGGGCTTCACCTGACCTGAGTGGCACAGCCAGGACCAAGCACACAAGCAGCCCCCTCTGCAATGCCTGGCAACCTTTCTGAAGGACCAGGACATTTTAACATAACAGACCCTGTTTGCTATGGCCATTTGGAAACCACCTTGGAGCTACTGTTCAAGGATCTCAACAGGGAGCAGCAATCAAAGAGGTAAAAGTAATGTCAGAAGTTATTACAAGAAAGAACAAGCAAGTAAACAGAAGGCATGACATGGTTTGACTGTTGTGGGTTTGCATCTGGAGAGCTGCTCTGCTTCACCTCTCCCAGAGAGACAATGGAGCTGGAACCAGCAGAGCTGCTGTTATCTTCTCCTAGAAGAGACGAGAGACAGCACAGCCTCGAATGGAAGATGCATTAAACTTGACTTGATACACAACCACAGCTCAGAGAAACAACAGACACAGCGAAGGCATGGATGGTATGAAGAAGGTGAGGATGAATTTACAGCTTCCTATAAAGCCAAGAATGGGGAAATCTCACAAAGTCATCGAGCAGCCCCCTCAGAACAGGCAGAATGAAACACTAATTATGTTCTGCATGGGAGGGAGAGACCCTGTGGAACTCAACTGCCACTGATGGTTATGGAGTCCAAAAGCTCAGCTGAGCTCAAAACCTCAGTTCATCAAAACCAGGCTTATGAAGGACCCTCGAGTGTTTTACAGCCACTGCTATTTCAGAAGAGTCATTAACATGGGTGACTGTCAGAACATTTACACTGTTCTAAACTTCTCCCAGGTACATTTTAGGAGGAGCTGGTATTGAGGACCATGAGCCAGCCCGACCTTGAGCACGGCTGTAATGCATCAGACTGGGCTACCTTATTTCCAGCTATTTTCTATTTCTATGAATTTCAGTGGCATAGATGACTACGAGTGTCTGGGTACCATCCACATACTCTAGTTCCTAGATGGCTTCCAGAACAATTTTCATAGAATCATCAAATAATTCGGGTTGAAAGGACTTTCCAAGGCCACCCAGTCCAAGCCCCCCTGCAGTGAGATCTTCAGCCAGATCAGGTTGCTCAGAGACCCTCCAGTCTGACCTCAAATGGCTCCACAGATGGGGCATCTCCCACTTCTCTCGACAAGCTGTGCCAGTGCCTCACCACCATCAGTGTAAGACATATTCCCCTTACCTCTAGTAGCACCTTTACTCACAGCTCACCTAAAAGCTGCACTTCCCCACAAGAAAACTTTGGGTTTCCTCCTCCTTTTAGGAGCTGTAAGAACTCCTTCAATTCACCATCTATTCCCCTTGGGAAATCTTGCTTTATGTAAAAATCTCTTGCCTTTGTGGCATTAAGAAAGCTTTTCCTAACTGAACTATTGATAGGAAAATGCCCGAGTCAGTCAGCTCCACTGCTGGCACTGGGAAGGGTCACAGTGCTCCCACGGGCAGCCTCAGCCACCTCCAAACAGTCCTAAGGCAGTGGATCCCAGTGTAATGACACTGCACAAAAGGGCAGTTCATAGCTTCAGAACTTCACTGGATGCCTCCAGTATCTCACCTTACACAAACCCCTGAGCAATCACAGCCTGTTCACTTTCATGACCCCAGTGAGACAACGTCCTGTGTGTCGCCTCCACACTGTCACCTCTCAGAACAGCCACGAGCAGTTCCCAGAGCACAGGCAGTCACCAGAAAGAAAAAAATAAGTTCCACCTTCTCCCCATCAATTATGTGCATTATGTGTCAAGCTTTGAGAAGCACTTACCAGTTAAACCCAGTTTTGGGGAGTAACCTGACCAGTGTGTCACTACCAGACTGCAGACTCCCCAGTGGCAGAGGAACTGGGCTCTCAGTTGGATGTAACCAGCTCTGAAGCTCACCAGCAGGACCATCCCAGTGACACTCCAGTTCCCTCTCAAATGCCTCCAGGTGTTAAATATGAAGAACAAAAAATGGGTTCAACAAACGGGTTGATGAGGCACTTGAGGCCATGGTCTGATGGTCCAATGGTTAGGAATATGATGGGATAAAGGTTGGACTTGATGACCCTGCAGGTCCCTTCCAACCAGAATGATTCTATGGTTCTATGAACAACCTCAGCAGCAACCACCAGAACAGGCAATGGAGCATCAGAAAGCACATTGGCACTGCTGAGCTGCAAAAGGCAAGGTAGATGTGCATACCTTCAGTAGAAGTTATCTCAAACGTGAAATCTTCTCCACGGACAGAGAAACATTTGGGTTACAGTTCCTGGAATATACCCAGCTTCAGAGAATTGTCTTCATCCAGTGTCAATTCCTCCTCAAGCTTCCTATCCTGGAAAAGATTTATTAAAAGTCACTGTTAACCAAAGGTAACTGAGGGCCAAAGAGTTTTTGTTCCTAAACAAACTTCCACGTAACCTTTCAGCCCAATGAAAGATCTCGGCAAGACCAACGCCCTGCAGAGCCATCGGCACCACCATGTCCAACATCCCCCTCCTCCCCAGCACTGGGCAAACTGGGACCTGGGACACGGCAGGGGTTAACAGCCCTGGACTGGGCTGGCAGACTTGTACCTCACTGGAGAACACACGTTTGTTTTCTTGACATCCCTTCAAAAGGAAGTTGTAGGTTGTCAGGGAAACCCAAGGGTCATTTTCACTTGTTCCAAGAATAATTGCAGCAACAATACCCGTATTCCACATCCAGGCTGGGGCCCTGCACCTCCCGGAGGCAGCGAGGCCTCCGAGCAAAGTTCATGGTGGTTCCAAAGGTGATCCACAGGAGGGAAGCAGGAGAGAGCCAGGCTTGGCTCAGCCCGTGGGCTCCCCACCATCGGCAGAGCAGGGCTTTCCCCAGCCTGCCTCGGAATTCAGGCACTCCTGACTGCACAGAAAACGACAGCCACCAGTCCCTGCATCAAACAGCAATGTCCCCATGCCATCCCAGGGACAGGAGCACACTCACATCACCAGGACAAACCCTGTGTCCCCAAACAGCCCCGCAGAGCCCAGTGTTGGGATCCCGGTGTGACACCGAGCCCGAGCAGGAGGAACAACATCCTTCCCTCTCAGTAGTAATTAAATCATTGGGGGTTCAATATTCACCCAAAACTGAAGTCACCATCCCAAGGGACAGCGTACACAATTTTATCCTGCATATTTAAAGTCTGGATATTTGAGGCCTTCCTTTCTCCCCAGCATCTGTACTGCAAAGTCTTAGACATCGTTCAGTGATAAACTGAGCATAATCCTAAAATAACAGGACCTAAAATAACAACCCGGGGCCCAACAGTCACAGTGCTGCTCCAAGTTGGTCTCCAGAGAAATCACTGCACGCCCCAGACATGTTCAGAACACAGCAAATACCTCGAGATGGAGCCCAAGAAAAAGCTGAGCTTCTTGATCCTACAGATCCCTCAAAAGTCAGGCTCGAGTGTGGAATTTAACTCGTGGGTATTTGTGGTGTTTCTGTTTAATAGCAAAGGGTGAGAGGAAAAGCTCTGAACAATGACTGAGTTTGGGAGAGTGTAATTATTACTGAGAATCATGGGATGGTTTGGGGTGGAGGGACCTCAAAGCTCATCCAGTGCCACCCCCTGCCATGGGCAGGGACACCTCCCACCACACCAGGCTGCTCCAAGCCCCAGCCAACCTGGCCTTCAACACCTCCAGCACCCACAACTTCCCTGGGCAACCTCTGCCAGGCTCTCACCACCTTCATCTCCTCCTCACATCCCATCTCCATCTCCCCTCTGGCACTTGGAACCCGTTCCCCCTCATCCCATCACTGCCTGCCCTTGGCACCAGTCCCTCTCCAGCTTTCCTGGAGCCCCTTCAGGCACTGGAAGGTGCTCCAAGGTCTCCCCGGTGCCTTCTCTTCTCCAGGCTGAACACCCCCAACTCTCTCAGCCTGGCCCCAGAGCAGAGCTGCTCCAGCCCTCGCAGCATCTCCGTGGCCTCCTCTGGACTCTCTCCAACAGCTCCGTGTCCTTCTGCTGTTGGGGACCCCAGAGGTGGCCCCAGCACTGCAGGGGGGGTCTCACAGAGTGGAGCAGAGGGGCAGAATCCCCCCCCTGGCCCTGCTGCTCACGCTCTGGGGATGCAGCCCAGGATCCCGGGGGCTTTCCGGGCTCCAAGCACACACTGATGGCTCATGGGGAGCTTCTCCTTGAAGCTCCTTTATAATGGAATCTGAAATCTCTGTGCCATTCTGACACTTGGTTTGTTGTGCTGTGGTCAAACCACGCTTCACTCCACGGCTCCACCAGACACAGCCCCAATCCTGTTCACCTTGTGCTCAAATCCCAGCACATGGGTACAAGTCCCCATAAGGTCCGTGACGGTGGTCAGCAAACAGCCAAGCATCTCCTGCACCCCTGAACGTTCCTGTAACACCCAGCCCATGCAGCAAGAGCCAGGCAGAGCCAGCAGGAGCTCCAGCACCCACCCTGCTGTGGAAAGGCACACAGATAAGTGACAGTGGCACTGGAATTGGTGGCACCGGTTCCTTGGCAGGGGATATCTTGTCCCCAAGCATCAGATGAGCTCATGGAAGCACATGAGGGACTGGAGGCCATGGTCTAATGGTCCAATGGTTAGGAATATGATGGGATAAAGGCTGGACTTGATGACCCTGGAGGTCCTTTCCAACCACAATGATTCTATGATTCTATGGTGTGGACACGACCAAGCCATCACTGCTTGCAGAACCACAGAAGCAAAGCTACACAACCTTGTCCTTCTAACTTGAAAAAGAGTAAGAATTGAATCTCTAACATTCCAAGTGACCTCCACTGGCCTCACAGAGCTGTCATCTACAGCTTTTATGCAATCATCACCTCAGTTTTTCTTCAATTACTTTTTAATTTAAATAGTTCCTGAACAGATTTCCAGGGAAGAGCAGCAGGACAACAGGACCTGCTGCATCTCAGGCGAGGTGGTTAATCACTTTCACAGAATCACAGAATCATTATGGTTGGAAGGGACCTCCAGGGTCATCAAGTCCAACCTTTATCCCATCATACTCCCAACCATTAGACCATGGCCTCAACAACTTTCTCACATCCCAAGCACTGCTGCTGTGACCTCAGCCTCCCTCTCCCTGGGACACGTGCTTCATTTGATCTGACAACCTCTCTGAAACACAGCACAATAAAGCAGTTACAGTAAATAAGAGTTTATATTCTCTACCATCTCTCCCAGGGATTTTAAACACTTTTCTGAGCTCACTGCACAAGAACCAGCTACATACACACACACGTTCTGTTCCCATACAGCAGCTCAGCTTTGCAGCCAAACCACACAGGGGTTTGTGCTGTCAAAAACAAAGTGTCTCATCCCTAACAGGAGTCCAAGCAACAACCAGTGTCTCTGGGATCACCTGGCAGAGGGTGAAAGGAATAAGCCCAGTAGATCAAACACACTCCCTGTACTCAGAGGAGATGCAGTGTAACCACTGGATTTCCCAACCTACCCCCAGCAGTGTGCCAGGGTTCCCTGCAGTGCAGGCACAGCAGCAGCAAGGTCAATGGGCAGCTGTTAACAAGTTCTTTTTAAATGGCTCTGTATGGAGACAGAAGCATTCCCAGTTCCCACAGGGAAATAATTCAGCGTGCTGGCTTCAGGAAGGCAGAACCACCCCGAGTCTTACTGGTGCAACAGGAGCTCTCACCTCTGGGGAACCACATTGTTCCCCAGAACCACCTACCCAAGGGGTAGTGCCATGGGAATGCCATGGCACAGCTCTGAGTTAGGTTAAATCTGAGCTGATTCCTGCCTCATTCCAACAGCGTGGTTCTGAGTCTTTGGGAATCAGATGTGTTCAGATGCTGCTGTGCTACATCTGCTCCTCCTTCTCTTCACACCTCCAGCACACGCACCCCGGAGCAGCTCACTGGGGAAGTACTCGCTGGCAAGGCAACATGCTTGAGAATCCCAGAATCCTAGGGGTGGGAAGGGACCTCGAAAGCTCATCCAGTCCAACCCCCCTGCCAGAGCAGGGTCACCNACTTTGCAGCCATTGCCCCTTGTCCTATCATTGGTCAGCACTGTAAAACGCTTGGCTCCATCGTCCTGCCCCTCACCCTTTACAGATTTGTAACCATGGATGAGGTCCCCCCTCAGTCTCCTTTTCTCCAAGCTAAAGAGCCCCAGCTCCCTCAGCCTCTCCTCACAAGGGAGATGTTCCACTCCCTTCATCATCTCTGTGGCTCTGTGCTGGACTCTCTCGAGCAGTTAAACCAGGAATAGAAAACCAGGAGTAGGAAAAAAACAGGAGTAGGAAACCAGAACCAGGAGTAGGAAACTGAGTCCTCTGAATGCCAACCTGATCAAAAACTCCCTGCCAAGCCACAAGAGCTGAGAGCTGTGTAGAATCAGAATCACAGAATCAGACAATCACAGGATCATCTGGGTTGGAAAAGACCTTTGAGATCATCAAGTCCAACCCTTTGCCCAGCCCTGCCGAGGCCACCACTAACCCACGTCCTTGCAGAGGTACAGATCTCTGGTTTCAATGGCCAAGGAAGCTTTGGAGAGCTCCAAGACAGATGGAAACACTGAGAAAGCCCAAACACAAATCCTCGTGGTGCACAGGAGCAGCAGCTGCTCAGCAGCTGTCAGCAAGTAACTGCTCAAGAGGAACAGGGGTTCATGGTGGGGCTGGGAGATGTTGTCTCATTCTTTTACGTTCGCTCTGTGTCCCACAAAGAGAAGTTTTTCATGTGCTCCACGTCACTGCCCGAGACAGGACACAAACAGCTCCAGCCTGAGAAATCCCCGTGCTCCTCTGCATCCCCAGCTGCAGGCTCTGCTTCGAGGAGCTTCCATGGGCTGAGCCCCATGGGCTAACACCCACCTGCACCTCCCCACCTCTCCGATGAGCTCAGCACCTCATGCACTGTGTCCTGGGCATTGCTCTGTCACCAGTACCTGCCTTGTACCCACACATCCCTGGAAACACACAAGCGACTGGTGGGGCTGGGACACAGGAGTGAGAGGCTGATCATCTCCTGCTCGGCGTTACTTCCAGCTTCAGTAGATTCCCAGCTTCAGTAGATTCCCAGCTTCAGTAGATTCCCAGCTTCAAAGCAGTCACACAGCAGCCAAACCTCTCCAGCAGTCATCAGCGCCGAGGAGGCAGCAAAAAACTGAAACACTTTCACTTTATGAAAGAACCTTGGCAAACACCCACGCAACTCGCCCAGGGTTTGGTGTGAGCAAAGCTGGAGGAATTCAAAAGACTCTCAATTTGCAGCTCCCTTCATTAGACATCACTTGTTTCCAAATATCCAAAATGACTAAAAATAGCTCTGCCTCTCCCATACAGAAAGATGGAACTGAAAAATGCAAATTCAAACATCAATCGAGAGGGCAACTCCAGTCTGGACGTAGCTCAGTCCTAAGGCACCAGGGAACTGAAGTGTGCTGCAGCTTTTCCACACATTTTTCCTCAAAAATCCCATGACCAGAGCCTGTGTCCCCATCCCTGCTGCTCCTCACAGTCCCTAGCACAGCACAGCTCTGCTGCACTCCGCTGCCTTTCCATGGAATGCACTCGGGTGACCATGAAAAGCTCATTACCAAGCAGCTTAAATCCACTGTATAAACCTTTGAAAGAGCATTTTCACTTTAGCAAGTCCTAAAAAGATGTTAAAAATATCCCAACTCCTCAGCTACCTCCTGAGCCCTCTTCAGGAAATCTCCACCTGCAGAAAGACCCAGTGAAGGATCTACACAACCCATCCCACGTACCCTCCATTGCCTTGGGTTGCAATGCCAAGGTAACGTAGGAAATAATGGAAAAGCAGAGGCAGTGCAGGCACTGTGCAGAGGGAACTGGCACTGCACACCCACAGCTCAGCCCCTCTGCCACCAGCCAACCTGGGTCCAGTAGAATGGGGCAGCTCCAGCCCATCAGCTTTCCTGCCCAGCTCCTGAGTGCACAGGAATAGCTCCAACTAGCAGCACTGGGATCCCCAGAATCACTGCTGGAGAAAAGGAATGCAGATCCAGCCCTGGGAGGCAGCAGAAGCCAGCCTGAATCCAACCAAGACAGCAGCATGGGCACTAGGAGAGCTTGGGTGGTGCTTGCAGTGACCCTCTGCTTAAAACCAAGGCATGGAAAAGGAAGCACACATGAGGAAGGTGTTGGTAGGCAGAGAGCTCTCCTTGGATTCACAGAGTCCCAGATGGTTTGGGGTGGAGGGACCTCAAAGCTCA
>VZRW01005415.1:61853-73013 GCA_013398125.1 Aegotheles bennettii
CCCTCCCACCCTCTCCTCTCTGGTGTAAGGAGTGAGAAATGCAAGCACTAGGACAGTCCAGAGGCTGTCCTGTTTGTGGGATTTCATCCTGTCAACACTTGCATCCAGTTTCTGAAGTTGGGCTTGGAGATCACTGACTCTCTCCTACCCTTACTTGTGTCAAGAGAACACCACCAGGAATTCGGGGGTAAAACAGTGAAAAGCTGTAAAATTGTCAAGAAGGATAATGAAAAAGTTACTTATTATTCCCAAAAGATGGGTGAAAACTCACTGAACTTTCTATGTCTCCTAGGAAGCTGTCACAAGTTCACCCTTCCCCAAAGAGAGGAATTGGTTACTCCAGGTATCCCACACCCATTTCAGCCCACCAAACCCCTGCTAACCCACAGAGAGCCCCCAGACCCCCGAGGTGATGTTTGGTTCCGCTTCCTCATTTCCTAACAAAACCAACAGAAAATAATAATCAGTTAAAAATCCATCACCAGCTCCTCTGAGACTCAGCTGGAACATGGGAAGGGAAATATTCCCATAGTCACCAGTTGTCACTGTAAATAAATGGGGCAGCTCACCCAAACGAGTTGCTGCACCGTTCATGGGTGCTGCTGGCAGAGGATTTGGCTCCTCTCAAGTTCTCAGAGCACTCGAGATTTTATAGAAATTGCTGAAATTTAAAAAAAAACACAAAAAACAAGAAACAAAATTGTCTTTGCAGACAAAGCCAAACTGATCTACCATCCTTTTAATGAGAGATGTGTGGAAACAAAGGTTCCTGTCCCACCAAAGACTATGTGCTGTGTCCACTGGACTCAAAGTGACCAGTGGCAGATTTGGGAGGAGATGGGATGGGGCCAGTGGCACCTTCCTGCATCTTCCCAGGTTGCCAACCCACAGCACCAGATCTGAGGGGCCCGGATCCTCACATCTCTCAGATAATAACAAACCACAGGATGGTTTGGGTTGGAAGTGACCATCACAGGTCATCTTGATCAACCCAACTGCCATGGGCAGGGACACCTCCCACCACACCAGGGAGCTCCAAGCCCCAGCCAACCTGGCCTTCAACACTGCCAGGCAGGGGCAGCCACAGCTTCTCTGGGCACCCTGGGCCAGGCTCTCACCACCCTCACACCAAACAATTTCTCCCTCACATCCAGTCTAAACCAACCTTCCTTTAGTTTGACCCCATTCCCCCTTGTCCTGCCACTCCATGAAGTCTACCTGGTGCCTCATACAGCGAACTGGTTTGGTTTTAATTCTTCCCACAAGGAGTAAAATAGTAATCTTGGGTTTTATCCAGCCCTCAGGGTAATTTCCAGTATCACCAGTATTCCTGCAGCACCAGTACTGCCCGGAGTCCAACCCCAGCTGTTCCACCATGTCCTTGAGTCACACACAGGGTATGGAACACCAGTTAAAGAGTCAGCAAGTAGTGTAATCTTTGATTAACATTTTAATCTTATTGTACTTCCCTGATAACAGAAGAATTCCTTCAAATACCTAGCATAGGTACAGACCCTCATCTCAAGAGACCATAAAGACATTTGCCTTTCCCATCCTGCCCAGAATTCATTTCGTATGGTGACTGTAGAAGCAGGCAGCCTGCTCCTCCCACCCCAATGCTGATGTCTCCTCCCAGCCTCTGCAGTTCCCTTCTGCCTTGGTGAGGCCACATCTGGAGTCCTGTGTCCAGTTCTGGGCCCCACAGTTCAAGAAGGACAGGGAACTGCTTGAGAGAGTCCAGCACAGAGCCACAGAGATGATGAAGGGAGTGGAACATCTCCCTTGTGAGGAGAGGCTGAGGGAGCTGGGGCTCTTTAGCTTGGAGAAAAGGAGACTGAGGGGTGACCTCATCCATGGTTACAAATATGTAAAGGGTGAGGGGCAGGACGATGGAGCCAAGCTTTTTACAGTGCTGACCAATGATAGGACAAGGGGCAATGGATGCAAAGTGGAGCACAGGAGGTTCCATGTGAATCTCAGGAAGAACTTCTTTCCTGTGAGAGTGCCAGAGCACTGGACCAGGCTGCCCAGAGAGGTTGTGGAGTCTCCTTGGCTGGAGACATTCAAACCCCGCCTGGATGTGTTCCTGTGTGATGGACTCTAGGTGACCCTGCTCTGGCAGGGGGCTTGGACTGGATGAGCTTTCGAGGTCCCTTCCAACCCCCAGGATTCTGGGATTCTCAGACTCCACAAACTCCAGTTTCAAACACATCCCTTACCCATTCAGCTGGAGAGCGACTGTGAGTTTATTTCCCTCTCCACCTGGACATCTGCAAAGTGATATGCAAATCATGAGATACACAAAGTGATCCCGGTAATTATAGAGGTAACTGAGACCCGTTCCTATTTTAAACTCCTGGCCAAGCACTGTGAATGCCTCTGGCAGAAGCTGAACCAGCCCCAGAAACACCAGGCTACAGCGATGGAGCTCAACGAGGTCTTTTCAACACTCTTAGGTACGACACAGGATGGACGTGAAGCCATCGTGGCTTTTTGAGGCACACACCAGTGCCCAGAGACCCATCCACGAGGTCAGGCATAACTAAAGATCACCTAGCACAGTTATTTATGGCCATGAGCTGCCAAGAGGCACCAGAGCTGTGGCTGAGGAAGAAATCAAGGACAAGGTTTTAGAGCCAAAGAAGCTGGAGTCTATGAGAAATCATTTGGAGTCTATGATAGATCATCTGCAGCAGCCTGAAGGCCCCAAAAAAACATCCTGCTGCTTCTTCCCTAGCATCAATACCAAGACAAGTGTCACACCCAAGCCCAGTGGCTCGCGAGGCAGGGGATGGTGCCACTTCAACCAGGCTTCCTCCTCCTACCAGGGCAGCGTCCGCGCTGCCGCAGTCCCGACACTTCAAGTTGGCCATAACCCATTTTGAGAACCTGTCAAGCCACTCAGCAGCTAAACCAGCTCTGGAGAGCTGCCAGCTTCATGCACAACCCCACGCTGGTACCTCACAGGAATTTACATTTGCACTATTTTTATCACCAAGATCTTCCTGAGAAAAGGGACAATTTGGGTTATCAGTAGTTCTTGACCACACAACTCAAGTTGCCTAAAAAAGGACCCAACTTTCCAGGGGAGTGAAGTAAACACCCTCCAAAATCCAGAGCACACTCTTAATGTCCCCAAGACACCCATGACAAAGCTGCAGACACATCTGGAAGTCTTCTTCCTCCTGTGTGTACTGGAGAAAGGAGAAAGCCACCACCCTGCACAGGAATGGTTTGGGTGGGAGGGACCTCAAAGCTCACCCAATGCCACCCCCTGCCATCTGCCTTCTCCCTCTGGCTGTGACAGATGTGAGGCATTGCAGGTGCTGCTGAACACATGGATGGAAACCACCGACAGCCCTGGGGTTTTCTGCAAATTCTGGGAAATGTGGAAATAGGGGTGAAGAGCTGCCTCCAGCAGCAGAGCCTGAAGGTGGTTTGAACCTGTTCCTCCTGGTGGTGATAGAACAGAGGGGAACGGATTCAAACTAAAGGAAGGTTGATTTGGACTGGATGTGAGGGAGAAATTGTTTGGTGTGAGGGTGGTGAGAGCCTGGCCCAGGGTGCCCAGAGAAGCTGTGGCTGCCCCTCCCTGGCAGTGTTGAAGGCCAGGTTGGCTGGGGCTTGGAGCAGCCTGGTGTGGTGGGAGGTGTCCCTGCCCATGGCAGGGGGTGGCACTGGGTGGATTTGATGTTCCTCCAACCCAAACCACTCTGGATTCTGTGTGAACTCCAAGCACTGTCAGTTTTCACCCTCCCCCAGCAGTGCAGCACACACTAACTCAGCAATCAAATGTGCAGTGGGAAGGAAATGACCCTCAGTGGACACAGCATGGGCTGATGGGCGCTGCTCGGGACCATGCTCTGGTACTGCTCAAACCAGCTGCTGGGAATGGCAGCCCTTCCATGAAAGCCAGAAACTCCTCAGAGTAAAGAAACACTGCACACTGTTCACATGTCCAGAACCTCATCCCTGTGCTGGCTTGGGTTTATTTCTAAGAATTGAACAGAAAGATGCAAGAACGTCCTGGGTACTTCTGTGTAAGCATTCCAGGATGGCATCCAAAGTGATGACCCCATGTACAACACCAAAACTACACAGATCCCACCAAGAATAAACACAGAAATCACATTGCAAACAGGAAAAAAACCTACCAAAAAACAGGAAGAGAAGCACACTGTGTCCTGACATCTGTCATGCCTGAGCTCAGTGAAGCTGCATGCCAAGCTCCTGAGATGTCCCACCACTGAACACCAACCTACTGAGCCTTTCAAAAAGGAGCTTCCCTATCATGCTGATGAGCATCCCCCTGCCACTTTCTCCGAAATCCAACTTGCATAACAAGAGCCCCAAGAACATTTCTTTCTGTACTCCCAGACAAACAGCTCTGCAGAGTCAATGGAAAAAGTGTCTGGTTCCAAACCCTCCACGGCGGCTTTGGCAGCCGCTGCTGACGAGCAGCACAGCCCTCGGCCTCGGCTCCATGGGAAGCTGGGAGGAAAAGGGAAAATAAAGCACTGCAAAGTTGTTTGGTACCTATTTAGAGTGTTACTGGCTCACCAGCCAAAGAAACGTGTCTGGCAAGCACCAGCAGTAACATGTTCTGCACCAACAGAAAGGTTACGGATCTGGGCAGCCTTCCACGCGAGTCTGACTTGCCAGGAGGAGTAAGCAATGAGTAAATTTACCAACTAAAAAGATGCTCGGTCTCCTTTTTGCTTCATTCTGTTCTTTTATTATCATTTATTTTAAAAAGCCTTTCCCAGTGTACAAAGATCACTGCACAAACACCACCTGCACACCACGCAGCAGCCCTGAGGAGCAGAAATTGTCCGGTGGCCAGGAGGTCTCCCGTCCTAAGGGGAGTCTTCCACAGGATCAGCCAGGTTGGAAAAGACCTTCAAGATCATCCAAGTCCATCCGTTTCCTGAGGACTGCCCAGTCTGACACCGAACCGTGTCACCAAGGCCTCATCTACACCTTTTCTGAACACCTCCAGGGATGGTGACCCCACCACCGCCCCGGGGAGGAGCTCAGTGCCCAACCACCCCTGCAGTGGAGAAATGTTTCAGGTTCAGGGGAAGAGGACAGGGGGACAGGGATAGTGGGGGAGTTTCTGTTTTGTTTGCAACTGGAACGGAGCCAGCACCACGGCTGGTGAGTGGAAGGTGAAGGTTTGCCATGGTCCCCCAGGGTCTTCTCAACACGCAGAGCTTGGGCAGAAATTGGGGCATCCACAGCCTTCTTTAAGGCTCTTTCCCACCCGCTTCCAGCAGTATTTTAAACCACGGCCCCCTGCTGGAAGCAAGTTTTATTTAGAAATTCTTGTAACGTCTCAGAGAATAATTTCAAAGCAGCCCCTGGAGAGCCAGAGCCACCCCACCACCACACCATGGACCTCTGGAGGAGAGCTGAGAGAGGTGCTGAGCCCAGACCTCACCCAACACTGTGAAGCACCCTCACCAGCTCACCCCATGGGGCTGGCACAGAGGTCAGACACCACTGCTGCTGTTTGTAGATGCAAGAGCACCCATCATCAACCTGGCAATTGGAAGGTGCTTCTGGGTGAAGGGTCCATTCTGCTTATTCCTGTTTTCAACATCTTGTTTTCTCCACTTTCCCTCTGATGGTCAGGTCAGGGCACATTCAGACAGAAAACCCAATTCCCCATTCTCTGGGAAGAGCATTCCCCACCTGAGGTGGCTTAGAAGCAAACCAGTGAGCTTATGGACAACCAGAGAACCAGTCCATTAAGTGTTGTCCAAACTGAAAGCGCTACAGAATGAACTGGCAAACACCAGCACAGCCAGAGCTGCACACCAAAAATACCATCAACCACACTGCTGTACCAACTGGGACCTCTGGGACCTGCTGGGACCCACCACGAGGATGGGTCAGACCCTTCTGAACAAGCAGACACGAGCCAAGAGCAACCGCATTGTTTTCTGGGCTGTGGGGTGTCCCTGGGTGCTTCTCCCCCAACACTGTGTAACCCCGGGCTGGGGACACCAGCAGTGACCACTCACACAGCACCCTCAGCAGGTGCCAGGCCTGCAGGAGACACAACACACACATCCAGAAGCATCTCTGACTCCTACACAGGAATAGAGCAATGAAGATGAAGCCAAGGCTTGGCCCTGGTGAGGACCACAGCCCCACAGCAGCCCTGGGGCACACAACAACCCCCAAGTGTGTGCTGGCCTCCATGGTGCAGCCCGAGGACTCCTCAAGGTAAAGCAGAGAGACAGCAGCCTCGTGCAGACTCAGAAGAGTTGTGTCCCTCAGCATCTACACCTCAACAGCTTTCACCTCAAGGAGGATATGAGCCAGCAGCTTCCTGTGACAGCACCAGCCACACCACGGCGGAAACTGAAGATCTGGAGATACCCCAGTCCAACCCACTGCTTCTCCAGGCAGGGGCAGCTGGACCAGGCCCAGCTTGTGCCTGCTGCCCCTGGTCTGAGCATCTCTGCGGATGGAGACTCCACTCCAGACATCCTCTCTAAGGATGGAGACATCTCTGGGTAGCCTTTGCCCATGTCCAACCACTCCCACAGGAAGAGCATATTTTCTTTCCTTCAGTTCACCATCTTCCAGCTTGTGCCTGCTGCCCCTGGGTACAGCTGAGGAGAGCCTGGCACCATCTTTACTCCACACTGAAGGACTCATACACATTGATGAGATCCCTCCAAGCCATCTCTCTCCAGGATGAACAGTCCCAGCTCTCCTCACATGGCAAATGGTTCAACTAATTAATCAACTCCAAGGTTCTCGGCTGGACTCTCTCTACTATGTCCATGTCTCCCTTGCTCTGCAGAGCTCAGCACTGGACTCCAGATGTGGCCCCACCAGTGCTGGGCAGATGGGAAGGATCAACCTCCCTTGACCTGTTGGCCACACTCTGCACGCTGCAGCCTAGAAGGCTGCTGGTCACTCCTGCAGCAGGGGAGCAGTGCTGGCTCCTGCTCCCAAGGTCATTCTCTGCAGAGCTGCTCGGGGTTGTCCCTCCCGAGGGGCAGGGCTTGGCATCTCCTCCAGCTGAACCTCATGAGACCACCACGGGTGTGTTCCTCCAGCCTGCCGAGGCCCTCCGCACGGCTGTGCTCGTCTGTCACTCACTGCTCCTGGTGTGTGTCACACAGCACATCCCAGATGTGCTCCATCCCACCCTCTCACAGGATACCCTGCCATGTGTCCAGGGACAGGGAAGCACACACCATCCCAAGGGGAAGAATCCAGCTTCCCAAGCTTCAAACCACAGCTCTGGAGGGGACCGGAGCAGCACCGTGTTTGAGATCAGGAATGAGGAAAGAGTTGGGGGTGAATCTGTTCAAAACAGCTGAAAAACATCCTCCAGACACACCAACAATGTCTGAGCTATTCCTTCTCCAGTTCCTACCACCCCCCAGCTGCTGTTGGAAGGGATTCCAGCCTGGGCAGCCCAATGGGAATCCTGATGCTGATTTAACCCTCACGGCACAGAGCCCGAAGGAGATGGGTTTGAATGAGTTCCCTCCTGCTGCTGATCCCCTGCACTGACAGCACTCAACTCCAGCTCTTCTGCTGCACACACACGTGGGTCTCTGGAGGGTTTAACTGCCATGACCCAGCACAAGGCAACTGCTCACAACACACCAAGTACCTGTGCTGAGGATTCTGTCCTACACAGCTTCCAGCCCTTCAGTACTGGAGCATCACAGAACCCCAGAGTGGGTTGGGTTGGAGGGACCTCAAAGCTCACACAGTGCCCCCCCCTGCCATGGGCAGGGACACCTCCCACCACACCACGCTGCTCCAAGCCCCAGCCAACCTGGCCTTCAACACCTCCAGCACCCACAACTTCCCTGGGCAACCTCTGCCAGGCTCTCATCACCTTCATCTCCTCCTCACATCCCATCTCCATCTCCCCTCTGGCACTTGGAACCCGTTCCCCCTCGGCCCATCACTCCCTGCCCTTGGCACCAGTCCCTCTCCAGCTTTCCTGGAGCCCCTTCAGGCACTGGAAGGTGCTCCAAGGTCTCCCCGGTGCCTTCTCTTCTCCAGGCTGAACACCCCCAACTCTCTCAGCCTGGCCCCAGAGCAGAGCTGCTCCAGCCCTCGCAGCATCTCCGTGGCCTCCTCTGGACTCTCTCCAACAGCTCCGTGTCCTTCTGCTGTTGGGGACCCCAGAGCTGTACTCAGTACTCCAGATGAGGTCAATGCTGTGCTGCTTCTTTACACACCCACCCCCCAGGCTGCCACCCCTCCAAACCCCACACCAGTTGCCTGTCCCCAGTATGAGCTTACTGGCTGCTCCTTGGTGCTTCTGACTGCCTCTGCAGTTCATCATGGCCAGTATCTCCAGTCCCATGACCATCCTGCCCTCATCTTCCAGCTCCATGACCCCATCACTGCCAACTGAACTTCTCCCAGCACCCAGCACAGCCAGAAGCCCGCTACAGGTGGGGATGGCACCAGGCAGCACCAGCCCCGTTCTGCAGAGCCTGGAGCCAGCACCATGCCCTGCTGCTGGAGCACACCCACACTGCAGGTAACAAGGACTTGGGTCTCTCTTCTTTGGGTTCAAAATGCTCAGAATCTGCACTTCAGTCTGTCAGGGAAGGGAACCACGAGCTACTCAATTATTTCTCATCTCTTTCGGACCCTTTAGGATCCTGATGTTTCAGAAGGCACCCTCGGTCTCTGAGTGCTTATTTCCAAGCCAAGCCAATGCTGATAAATTCCATCATTCCTAGCAGAGCCAAGATTGAATGGGAGATCAGTATTGATTCCTGTTCCATTCACCCAGGGCATGAAGGGCAGTGACAAATCCCAGTGGAGAAAAGGAAAAGCTCGCTATGTCAATGATACTACAGCTCAGCAGAGATTTATTTTTGTATTATTCTTTTATTCCACCTGAGAGGTCTATGGTTCTCCAGAGAAACTGGAGCAGTACTGGGGATTTCCTGATGTACCGACCCAGCACTGGGGGAGCTGAAGCCCACCACTGCACACGACTGCCTGACAGGGAGTTCTCCATACCCCCTCCCCAGTGGCTGTACTGGTCCTGCATGGAAACAGCTGCCCATGGAGCAGTAGGAAGTCAAAGTAACTACGAACACCTCTTCACCAACCTTCTACCTCTTCCCAGCCCACCCAATCTGTAACTTGGAAGAACTCAGGCTCCATTAATACTCACTGCTCCAAATTCAAAGCTCTCTCACCTGAAAGGATGTTCTCCTCTTCAGAAACCTACTTGCAGACACCCTTTGAAAGCCAAGTCTTGGCAGGCTTCACATGGGTGCCTCCCCAAGCGCCAGAGTGTCACATCAACCCAACAACCACCAAAACAATGCTATGGAGGGTTATCTGCCATGCTCCACACGCGGTCACAGCAATGCCAACAAGGCAAGGCATTATTTTAACTACAGTCTGTTGCAAGTAATAAAGCCCAAAGCATGAGAGTAAAATAGGAACATACAAATCTGGCTCCTACAGGTACACAATGGCCTCCATCTCTCCAGATGAAACATCCAGGCAGATCTGTTCCAACCCCAGTGCCACACTGGAACTGTAGCTCAGTGCCATAATGAAAGGCTGAGCACGAGGCCATGAGAGAAAGCAGAAATTAAGATTCTGGTTGTCCTGAACACTGCAGCCTGAGTCTAAACCAGCCTTCTCTGCTCCCAAATGAAGATCATCCTCCCTAGAACAAGCCAGCCACGGGTTCAGTGAAAGGAAAGCCAGGGGACATTAACTGTGAGGGGTTCTCTTCTCTGCAAAAGGTACCAGTGCAGCTTCAGGACACCTTCACAAGTTGCAGAACACAAATAAAACAACTATTTTAACATCAGAATTTTACATAAATCTATTCTCACCCATCACTAGTCTCTTTGTTCCTGCCCCTCGCTCTTTTGCTTGGTTATTTTTTATAAACTCTGAGTGAAAGGCAAAGCAGGACAGACTGGAGCCCTTGGAGACAGCTGTCCCCACACAGCCCAGCGAGCACGCGTGTCCCCCCGGACATCAAACTCTTGTGATCTGGGCAATTTCTGCCAAGCTCTGAATGCACACATCAAAGTCTCGAGGACATAAAACACAGAAATGAATCCCAGCCTTTATTCCCTCCCACAACCGAGCACACAAAATTATAAACTGTCTCCATTGTACCCAGCCAGCTTTGTAGTTAGCTATCATCAGACTACTGGGATAAATTAAATACTTTGAACAAAAACTGGTATCTCACACTATGTTTCATCTTGGTAAATGACAATATTGACTTAGTTTATCATCATTTTATTGCTTCGTCTTCCTTCCACCCCCTCGGTGTCTCATAACCTTCACAGGTGAGCAGTCAAACGGTCAAAGCTTCTGTTTTGAACAGGTGAAGGACCTCTGGGATCTCTGGGAAAACCAATAAACAGCGGATTTTGCCTGTAGGGCACTTTGGGAGCAGGAAGCCAGCAAAGCTGGGGCTGAGCAGCAGGAGGGCTTGTCAAGGTCTCCTGGAGTGGAAGCAGCTTCCTCTAGTGAGTGCAGTCCTGAACTCCACGCAGGCATCTGCTGCTGCCTTCCAAGCTCCAGCTACACCAAAATGGACAGGACAGCTTGTCATCCAGCAAGCACAGGCAAACACCTCCCCAACAGAGAGTGCCAGAGCACTGGACCAGGCTGCCCAGAGAGGCTGTGGAGTCTCCTTGGCTGGAGACATTCAAACCCCGCCTGGATGCGTTCCTGTGTGATGGACTCTGGGTGACCCTGCTCTGGCAGGGGGGTTGCACTGGATGAGCTTTCGAGGTCCCTTCCAACCCCTAGGATTCTGGGATTCTGTGAACAGCAAGAGCCAAACCTCCCAGCTGAAACCTTTCACACCAACTCAACCTGGTGTCCCCACCCCGCAGTGCAGATTAAGCAGAGGCCACGATGCACTTTATTAATGGCATCTCCAGGAAAGATTGGGCACTGGATTTTAACATTCCAGAAGCACCGAGCCCAGTGCTGCACACTCAGCCCCAGTTCCACTCCCCAGGGTGGAGGGAGCTGTGCCCAGGCAGCAGAGCTGGCACCCACCCTGAAGCCCAGCAGCACCCAGCTCTTCACTCCCACTCCTCCTCTTGCTGTGAGAGCAGCTCTGCAGTTCCCTGTGCAGCCTCCTGACCCAGCACATCGGGCAAGGGTTGC
>VZRW01005415.1:73507-86423 GCA_013398125.1 Aegotheles bennettii
ACCACCCCCCTTCTAATGCACCCCAGGATGCCATTGGCCTTCTTGGCCACAAGGGCACATTGCTGGCTCATGGTCATCCTCCTGTACCCCAGGACCCCCAGGTCCCTTTCTCCTGCACTGCTCTCCAGCAGGTCAGCCCCAGAATCTGTCCCAGACGCACCCCTGGGGAGCAGCACCCCTGTATGAGCTGGGACACTCACACTGCTCCACGGCGGATGGGAGAGGAGGAGGATGGGAAGCTCAATGGGAGGGGAAAAGATTGGGAAGGCTGAACAGACTCTGTTCATCCTCAAATGCTACCACATAACTAAAGACACCTCAGCTTCCCAAGAGATTGCTGAGCCCGAGCTGCTGATTTAAGTGAAGACACTTAGATACACTTCAAATTGTCAGATAGAATTTATTCTTAACAAAAATAGCATCTCACCAGTTAGCCAAGAGCCTGCTTTTGTTTTCCTCTTCTGAGCTAGCAACATGAATTTCTTCATTTTTTCTAACTGCCAAATGAAAGAGACATCTATGTTTACATTCCTTGGACACACACAGTACATCACAAGTGCTGCAGGAGGGAGCCTGGTGCACCAGCACAGCAAGGGGTTGTGTTGGGTTTTGTTTTCCTTTTAATAAAAAACTGCTGCAGGCAAAAAAAAAATGATGAAGGCCTGTCTGTTGTACAAATATGCACACAAAATTAAGAGCTACTTCTAATTATTCCGTGCCTCTGATGTTCCCTAATAAAGAGATGATATCAAGAAGTACTTTGTTTTGATGATCAACTTTATCCTCTTCTAGTATCTTGTTAAACAGCCCTCTAATTGATGCCCTACCCCATGCTAAGGACAAAATTTGCACAGCTTCTTTATTTAAATGTTACGATTTTAATTAAATCCAACACACCCAGGCACTGAAGAAACTGCAGTGCTTCCAAGAAGGCAGGAAAAAAGCCAGCCAGGAAAATACACCGTGCACCAACTGCACCAGCACAACTGCACAGAAAAGGTCTTTTTGTTTCTAGGTCAGTCAAAAGCACCCGGAGCTGAACACACCCCAAGGAATTGAAACTCCCCAGCTTCACGTTATCTCTCAGGGCATAGTTAGCTCAGAATTTTGAACCTGTACTTCACTATTGCTAATAATTTAAGAAGATTAAGAGTCCCACATCCGCAGTCACCACCCTCCCGAGCCAGCTCCCCCGTGGAAGCAGGGAGCAGCAGCAGCTCTGGACAAGGAACTCGCAGGCATCGCTGTGCTTCGCTTTAAAGATTAACCTTTAAGTGTAAGGTTTGCAGCTTGGGCTGAACATTAAAAAGCTGGCACGCCACCACTGTTAACACAACCAAAACCAAACCACGGGGGTTTTGGAGCGTTGATTTGCATCTCTCGCACGACTCCGCACTCCTCAGTCACTGGCACTGCTCACGTTAACAAACACAACTCTGATGGCACTCAGCAGTGTTTATTACATGTTGTTTGAGCAACAAATTCCATTTTTCCCCTGGATCACCACAGTTAAACCCTTCAGAGACAATTGTTATTAACTGGACTGTTATCTCACGGTGAGACACTGGTATGACTGGGGACACAAGCAGTGTTTTTCAGAACACCTGGTCTGGCAAAGCCATTTACCACTCTGATCCCTGGCCTCTGGATATTTCATTGTTTGCTGCACACACAGAACAGGGCAATATTACCAAAGAAACCTCACTCTGCTCAGATTGTGAGATAGTGAGGCAGCAGCACTTGCAAACCAAGATTTCCTGTTGCACTTCACGTGAAGACTGAGAGCTGTACCATTCAGATCTACCTCTGTTACCAGCACTGTGATGTCCCCAGAGGAGCAGGAACCACGGCTCCCATTCCTTCACTGGCTCTTCATGTGAGTTCTGAGCTTTAGAACTGCATTTGTGTCTCTATCCACAGCGTTTGCACGTTGCAGCTTTCACCAGGATCCCCCGATGCTGCTCTGTTCAACCAACCAAGCTCTGCCAAAGCCGTAACAATTCCATGCTTCAAAGAGGATATCAAACAACACATTTTAATTTCCTTAATGTCTCATCATACAGACACAGCCCTCAACAATGGTCACATAGATATCAAGGCACCTCAGAAGAACAATCTCACATGACAGTGGAGCACCAGCCTATTGTCCCTGCACGGCACCACTTCAGCTGTACCCAAGGGCTAAGCTTCACTCACCAGAAACACCATGAAAGGAGGACAATCACTGGGAGATCTCAGATACCCTCTCTGGAGTTCAACAGGCTTCACCCTGACAAATCAACTTTAAAGCTCAGCTTGCTCTTGCCATCACCAACCAGACCTGTGTGCTGATGACGTTAAGCCACAGCCTGCCATGGATTTCAGCCTCCACCGCTGAAAAATGAATTTTCCTTTGCCAGGCAGCATTAGCAGGAAGAAATTTCAGCTGAATCACTCCCCCAGCCTGGTTCCCAACGTAGCTACAGAAACACTCGTGCCAGCGAGGAGGGAGGGCAGGGAAGTGACGAGGCACACGGGTATCAGCAGCAAGAAGGGGGAAGCTTTCCAGCAGTGCCAGCCTAAACCCGTGTCAGAGCATGGCTTTCAACACGAATTCTAAGCAGCAGTTCTCATTGAATGGCCTCAAACATAACCCAACGCTGTAACAGAGAAGGTGAAGATTTCAAATGACTGGAAAGGATGACATTGATTTCTCCAGGTTTAACGAAGAATTCCAAGGATTGCATGAACTTGGCAAAAGAAATGAACACCAACCTTGCCCGAAGCTGTAAGCTTTCTTGGTCTTTATAAATACTGTGGAGAAAGCAAGTGATGAGAGCAGGAACAGGACATCATCTTAGTGACCACCTCTGACTGTCATAAACCTCACAACTCAATATTCAGCTCCAGGGAGTCGTTGCAAGACATTAATTTGCATATAACACTCCGAGTCAACTCGAATAACAACTCCCAAGTCAGAAACTCAGCTTCAAACAAAGCAACAGAAACTTCTGCCCCATCTTCACAAAGAAGTTGTCACTGTAACATTCGTAAGAGCACTCAGTTCCTCAGTGGACCTCAGAACCAGCCCTGCTTGAGCGGAATCTCCTCCAGATCATTTAAAAGGCAGGGGTCGGTCTCTTCTGCCGTGCCCACAGGGAAAGGATGAGAGGGAACGGCCTGGAATTGCAGCAGGGGAGATTCAGGTTGGCCATGAGGGACAATTCCTTCCCTGGGAGGGTGATTGGGGGTGGGAATGGGTTGCCCAGGGAGGTGGTGGAGTCCCTGTCCCTGGAGGTGTTCAAGAGGTGTCTGGATGTGGCGCTGGGTGCTGTGGGGGAGTGGGGATGGAGGTGGGGGTTGGGCTGGGTGAGCTTGGAGGTCTCCTCCAGCCTCAGTGATTCCATGATTCTATAAAACCTGATTTCTCAAACTATGAAGACTATGGAAGACGATCAAACCCTTCTAAACATGACAGAGCTCCTTCTGCTTTCTACAAATTCTGGAAGTGGCAGTGAGGTGTGGAAAATGAACTCCAGTGATATTTTAAATAACGTTCTTGTTGTTGCTGCCTCTGCCCAGCACAATAAAGCACGGCCCTGAGAGATGTCCCTCCCAGTTCAGCACGTGCAGTCCAACGCTGTGCAGAGACACCCGCTCAAGTGTCAAAGCCAGAGCAGGCCCATCACCCCACACTGGGCTCGGGGTGACACAACGGGGCTCCTTCCACCCCCGGAGCTCAGTGCAGACACAACCTCAGGAGCCAAAGCTGAACCTCCCTCCACTGCTGCACGTGACAGTCCAAGTCAGAACAAAGAAGTGGCAAGGGAAAGGGAAGCGTCCTAGGATTCAAGAAATACCACTCTAGAGAAAGGGCTTGTGGTCAGTCCCTGGAAGCAGAGTTAGGCACAGAAACACCAATACGGGACTACAGAAGGGTCTTCTCTCAACCCCATCAGTATGCTTCCCAGTATCACAGAATCATTATGGTTGGAAGGGACCTCCAGGGTCATCAAGTCCAACCTTTATCCCATCATATCCCTAACCATCAGACCATGGCCTCCAGTGCCTCATCCACCCCTTTTTCGAACCCCCCCAGGGACAGTGACTCCACCACCTCCCTGGGCAGCCCATTCCAGTGCCCAACCACCCTCTCAGGAAAGAACTTCTTCCTAATCTCCAACCTAAACTTCCCCTGATGGAACTTGAGGCCATTTCCTCTCGTCCTGTCATCAGCAATTGGGGAGAAGAGACCAACACCAGCCTCACTACAACCTCCCTTTAGGTAGTTGTAGAGGGCAATGAGGTCTCCTCTCAGTCTCCTCTTCTCCAGGCTCAATAACCCCAGTTCCCTCAGCTGGTTCTTGTTCTCCAGACCTCTCCCCAGCCTCGTTGCCCTTCTCTGGAGTCGCCCCAGTATATCACAGTGGTGCTCAGCACTGCACATAAACAAATGCTTCCCCCTCTTACTTATCAGGTAAAACCCCCACACGAGCTCTGAGCCCAATCAATACCCTGACACCAAGCCTGTGAATGAGAAACACATTTAGCACTCCACATGTACCACTGGACTTCCCCTTGCTTTTTTTAAACACAGCAGATTACCCGCTATGGTTTTTATCTTCTCTGCCCTGCTATTTTCTTTAATCACATGCCTCAAAATTGTCTCTAGCACCAAGACACAGTATTTTGCCATTTTCTGGCCCAGGACCCATTCCAATAGTTATACGTTGGATGTTATTTTGGTTTATTACTTCACACACCAAGATGAATTTCCAGAGACCTTCCATCAACACCTCCTGACCTCCCCCTATCTCTTCCCCTTTGGGCAGGCAGGGTTTATCCTGCCAACACACATAAATTGTCATGATTTCCTTCCAGCAAGGATTGCATTTCACATAGGAGAGCTCAAACACACAGCTCAGCAGAAGACTGTTCCTTTCCACCGAGGGTTTTGAGATCCTCCTGTTCCTCCAAACACTGGGTCTGCTGTTTGGTTGGCAGCGATTTGGTGAAGTTCCTGCTTTTCCCAAAATAATCTCTCCATGACCGGGGCACGGTCCATCAGCTCTGACAGCAAACCCTGATTATGCAACAGTATTTTCCTCCCATGGCAAGCGCCTGCCGTGGCTACTGGGTGATCCAGTTTCACTCCACAGCTCCTTAAAAAACTCAGCACACGCACAAACCCCAACTAGACCCCCAATATTTTCACTTGCTGTTCTCTTCTGAGACTAAGAATGCTCAAATAGCTTTATTGTTGGGAGCTGCACCGCTTAATTCCAACATTCTCCTCCAGGAATTTTAAAGAACAGCACTTACAAGCTCACTTCAAACGAGCTAAATTGAGTAAAAAATTGCAATTGAGTAAAAAATTTCACTAGTTGAAAACAAAGTTGAAGCACCGAGGGGTTTTTCTGCGAGACACAAACCCCCCCTTCAGCAGCACTGCTGTTTAAATGGAGGGGAAAACAGGACTGGAGAGGCCGTGGACACACTGGAAGCACTACAGATATCAACACTCACTACTCATACCAGTTATGTTACAGGAACTACAGTTAGCTAAGAACACGGATGTCAGAAGCAACAGGAAAAACAGAAGTAATGAAATTAGCTGCCTGTTTTGTAAGAGGAAACAGTGGGTACAGTGTAACATCAATGAAATTGAATATGCATTTATTCCTGGCTCTGCATCCCTAAAACATCACGTGCCTTTCTGCAAGATTTGGCATCCTCAAGCCCCTTCATAATTTTGTAAACTACTCTGCTACTTCAACCTCAAGACTTCTGAGAACTCGGACACACGCAGCAGCCCCCAGGACTGGTCATAATTAAAGAGTCTTTAGAGAAAGCACAAGGAAAAAACTCAATATTTACATTAAATACAGTGATAAATCCCTCAGCTTAGGGCCCTCTTCGTGCTAGGAACTGAAGAAACACAGAGAAATCCCATCTTCTGCACCACGGAGCTTACTGCTTAATTATGAGCCAAACAAGGCAGATGATCACAAGGTACAGCCACTCCTCTGGCCAGCATCTGTGTGTGTCCAACAGAGGCTGGAAAACCAACCATGCTGGTCATGCACATGACAAAAACTCAAGTTTGACTCATTGTATTGGTCTTAAATAGATAACTGCATGGTTCTGAGGATTTACAGACACTGCCTTCAACCTCAAACCTATCAGCTATGAAAGGGGAAGAAGACTCATCAAGCAGAGCTAAGGGCATAGAGCACTATGAAACATATCCAGGGTCTCAGTCACCTTGAAACCCATCAAGGGCCAGAGGGCAACCTCGCCACGATGGCTGAGAAGGAATATGATGGGATAAAGGTTGGACTTGATGACCCTGGAGGTCCCTTCCAACCAGAATGATTCTATGATTCTATGAAGGGGCCCCCACCAGAATCTCTGCAGGTCAAGTCTTCTGCAACAGGACCTGTCCCACCTAAAGTGTAGATATTTATATTATGGATGACTAATCTGAATTAGTCAGCCAGGCTCCCTTTACAGCAGGAGAAAAAGGAGCACATCTACAGCAAAACTCAGCTCTATTTTAGACTTGTGCATCAAAAGAAAGGACACATCTGCTTCTCCCCATTGACTAAAAAAGGAACCCTGAGTGGTTACCTCAGAAGTAGGCGTTTACATCATAGATGTGTGAACTTCAGTGAGAGGTCTACAACCCCTTGAAAGTGAAGGCAGAGTCTGAAACAAAATATTAGGGGGGGAAAAAACCCCAAACTTAGGAAGTCATGGAAGAAATCAAAAAAGATAAAAGAAAAATGAGGATGTGCCATGGCCACTGTAATGTTAAAAATTGATGTAGTGAAGGTCTGGGGGAAGGCAGGAGTAGTGAAAAACAAGTGAGCACTAAGAATCTTCTGCATTAGGGAAAGAAAGGGTTAAAATGCAATAGAACTCAGTTGAAATCTATCGTTTAGTATTGTCTAATTTGTTAAATCGAGTGCTGACTGAGCATCTGCTCACCACTAACCGGGTCCTCTGGCTCAGGAGCAGAGGTCCTGGGCCTGGGAGGATGACCTGGATATTCCATTAACGCCGCTCGGTTTGATTTAATCCATCACGGAATCACGGCTTTTGTCAGCACTGCTGCAGCACCACTGTCCCCAGCCCCTTCACACTCAGACTGCCTGGCAAAGGTACCAGCAGCAGTGCTCTTCTGCTCCCACCGTGCCCGACGAGCAAAGTAACCCAGGAGAAAACTCCAGGGGAGTGGGGGCACATCACCTCCTGACAGACCGGCTCCCTGCGAGCACGGGACAGGGACAAACCAGGAACACACTGCACTGCAAACCTGAGATTAGTTAAATGGAACCACACCCTATTTAAATCCCCAGGGCCAGAGACCTGCTCCTTTTTTTCACTCTTCTCCTGCCTGGGTCACACGCTCCAGCGTCCTCCCTTGTGTCAGCGCTGTTTATGCAACCGCACACCGAGCTGGTCCAGGGAGCTGCTCCAGCTGCAAACTGCTCCCCCCCCAGAGCAGGGCTACACCAGTATCAATGCCAACACACAGCAACCTGGATTTGGGCTCGTTGATGTCGCTGTGGAACTGCACCCTCAGTCCTCTGGCTTGGGCAGACAGGATACAGTTCTCAACCTGTTCGCTTACAGCCTCAATTATCCGTCTAAAAGAAAGAAGAAGTCTACCTTACCAGGAAAGAATTGCATTAAACGGCATACCAGAGGGCTCTGAAGTAGAAAATGAAAAGCAAACAGCTAAAGAAACACCACCTTTCTCACCCCACCCTGCTGCACTTGAAAGCAAGGAGCTGAAACAACCCGTGGGGTTTGCAAGAGGAATGAGAAGAAAGGAAGGAAATGCTGCGCGGAGGAGAACCCCAGTCTCTGGGCACAGAATCTCCAGGCATACCCCACCCCGTGTCTTCTCTGCTAACAGAATTAAGTCTGCCATCAAAAAATGAAAACTGAAACTGAAATATCTTGTGTTCCATTTCCTTCCTTCCTCCCTCCTGGAGGCTGCAGCAGTGAAGACCATCCCCACCACTGCAGCCGCTGTGCTTTTCTGCCTCTGCTCTGCTGCTATCACTCCTAATTCTGCCAAACAAAATCACCATCAAAGTGACTTTAACAGTGATCAGTGTCACTGCAGGCCACGGACCCTGAATAGCAGCAAACTGCAGAACTGGAATAAAAAAATACCAAGCTAAAGGGATGGCTAGCACAGGCACAGTGGGAGGAGCAGCAGAGCCATCTGCCAACCAAACACAAACCCCAAATTCAAGCAATCAATATGTTTGGAAATTTTTCTTTGCAAGCCATGCAGGTTGCCCATCATGCCACCTACCAAAACAGGAGCTGGTCAAAGTTCCTTCTGTTGCCTCAGTAAGGGAACGGTGCCAAGCTTGGCCTGTTTGGCTCAAATAACTACTTGCTCTTTGCCACCTCCCCTCGATGTTGTTTCTCATGCCTTTGGTCCCCCCTCCTGCACAGATCAGAGTGTGTCCTCCAGCAGACAACATCACTGCAGCGGTGAGGAATCACAGAACCCTAGGGGCTGGAAGGGACCTCGAAAGCTCATCCAGTCCAACCCCCCTGCCAGAGCAGGGTCACCCAGAGTCCATCACACAGGAATGCATCCAGGCGGGGTTTGAATGTCTCCAGCCAAGGAGACTCCACAGCCTCTCTGGGCAGCCTGGTCCAGTGCTCTGGCACTCTCACAGGAAAGAAGTTCTTCCTGAGATTCACATGGAACCTCCTGGGCTCCAGTTTGCATCCATTGCCCCTTGTCCTATCATTGGTCAGCACTGTAAAAAGCTTGGCTCCATCGTCCTGCCCCTCACCCTTTACAGATTTGTAACCATGGATGAGGTCACCCCTCAGTCTCCTTTTCTCCAAGCTAAAGAGCCCCAGCTCCCTCAGCCTTTCCTCACAAGGGAGATGTTCCACTCCCTTCATCATCTCTGTGGCTCTGCACTGGACTCTCTCAAGCAGTTCCCTGTCCTTCTTGAGCTGTGGGGCCCAGAACTGGACACAGGACTCCAGATGTGGCCTCACCAAGGCAGAATAGAGGAAGAGGGTGTTTGCAGTGCAGGGACATCCAGGGGCACCCTGCAGGGACAGGCTGCCCCATCCCGGGCACCGCACATGCAGGAGGCACTGCAGCCACCCCGGTCCACACACAGAAAGAGAAGAGGTAGAGGCACAAAGGATGAGAAATGGGGAGGGGAGATCAGGCAGCAGCCCCAGCTTGACAGCTGCAGAGCTTCCACGCTCAGCCCAACGGCTTGAACTTCCTCCCTTTGACTCAACGCTCTCCTGAGCTGGCTCATCCCCACTCTGCTGACACCCCCTGCCCTCCCCGAGCCACACGTGTTTCGTTTGAGCCAAGCTCTGCCAAAGATGACAGCTTTAGCTGGGCTTTAGGCACGGCGATGCAGCTGTTTGTTATTGCCACTGCTTGCACTGTCTCAGCTCTGTCTGGGACTAAATGGCATTAGTAAGAAAAAAGAGAGAACATCACTGTTAATTCAGCCATCGGTGTCCAACTTCCCACGTGCAGACCTGATCCCAACACCATGGGCAGACCTGATCCCAACACCATGCGTGGATCTGACTCCGACACCACCACCGACCCCGCGCACGGACCCAACGTGTGTGGCATCCAAATTCCCCCCAGATCCCAGCTTTTCCAGGCTGAGATTTTTCACCTTGGCTACGAAAGCTGTGTCTCCCGAGATACCCGGTGTTTGTCTGCCCCAGCCTGCCCCCACACCAGAGTTAACGTGCAGGTAAAAATAGCCGAGGCACGCAATAATAATGTCAATATTGGCTGTTGCACTGCTGACTGGCTCAGCAGATCAAAACAAGGAGCAGGGAAGTCCATGGCAGGGGGAGGGGAAGGTGCTGAGAGGAATACAGGCAGGGAGAGGGAGAGGAACGAGCGCCCCAGAAACACAGCAGCGGCCAGAAAAGACAACATACTTTTGCTTCTAATAATATTGAATCAAAGAAGACACTTAAGTTCCTTTATTGCTACTACTGGTCACACAGAGGCCACATTCTTTCCCTGATCCTTATGTAAACCCACCGACATCTGTAGGTTCTCCATGAAAAGGAGGTAACAAACAGTCAGAGCCATTCCCCAGCCCGTAAACGTAATTAAGAGCAGAAGTGTGTTACCCTATAAATAGGGTGAGGAGCACAGGGCTGCTGCTCCGAGCTGTGGCTCCATATTTGACTGCTCCGACGGAGAGCTGACATCACTCATTAATACAGCCTATTAACTCTGCTCTCCTCAATTAGTGCTTCCACAATTTTACACCCAGCAAAACAAAGAGACCTCCCACAAATATTCCTCCCTGTGAAGCCCTCAGGAGTTCCGTCAACCCCTCGGCTCCTGCCTCGCTCCCAACTCCCTGACCTTACCTGCTTTTCCCGTGTCATTTACACCCGAGTTTCCCAGTTATTCTTGTCATTCTACTATTGTTCCAGAAGCACTTACTACAACGAGATACTCCTCTATTTCTTGGCATTCCAGTTCGCCCGTTCTTAGGGCTGAGCTCATTACACTGTCGTAGCTATTGCCCTTCAGGCACCAACACTTCAGACTCGGAGGCACTGCGTTAAGAAAACACACTGCTTGATTATGGCTGTGAAGTCATTCTCCCTAACGTGTAATCTGCAGCTTTTACACTTGCACTTCCACACACCTCCCTGCCAGACACCGAGGGAGAAGGTTCCTCACCCCGGCTGCCCCTGCCCCGAGCTCTCCCCAAATGAACACCTTCCTTTGCTGAAATTCTGCTGTACCACCACACCTCGGGGGAGAAAGCAGCTCTGCTTTCCCTTCCACACCTTACCCACAGCCTGTAAAAGTCCAGGGAGAGCACGGACCAAGTGTTCCTTGTGCAGGACGTGGAAAAAACACGACCAGCTATGCTGGGGATGTCTTCCTAGCACAGAGGAGGGGAAGCCTAAGGAAGTGATTGTCCCTCCTAGCTCAGGATCACACTACCTGGGAACAGCGAGGGTTTCATTCACCCCAGCTGACTCCCAGTTCACCAGCAAGGAGTGTGTCAGGGCTGGGGGCAGCTCCAGCCTTGTCCCCAGCCAGCCTGGGACAGCAGCCTGGAGTTTGCCAAGAATAATTGAAGCTCTCAGACCGAGGATGCTTGCTTAGCAGGAAAAAACACCCCAAACCATCAGCTCCTAGGGGGAGTTTTCTCTTTGTTATTTATTCATTTCTGACATCCCATTTCTGACATCCCATTTCTGAACGATGACCTTAGACATTCAGCCTGTCCCTCCTGCAGCACAGCCAAGGTTTCATGGAGCACTGGGTTCAGGAGGAGGATCCTTCCCTGCTCCCTGCCATCCCCACAACAAACGTCCAGCACCAGGTGCCCTCTCCCAGCCCGAGGTGGGCAGGAGGCTCCCAAACCCCCAGCACCACCTGTGTGACACCACTCTGCCCCAGCCCGAGCTCTTCCCAGCGAGCTGCTGCAGCTCCACAGGTTCTCCATGATTCCCAGGCAGGATATTGTCCCAGGACGTCCCACAAGGAAAGCACAAGAATCACCAGAAACATCAGCGTATCAAATACACCAGAAACAAAGCAAATTTCCATTTCAAACAGCTCTGTTCTTACCCAGTTCTGCCACCTTCTCCCGAGCAGACGTTCCTGGTACCACTCAAACCAGGTCAGACCACCCCAGACACTCCAAAATCCAACTTTGCTTGCCATGCTATCACCCCTGGTTGCCATGGAAATCGCTACACTCCCAGCCACCAGATTTTATTACCACTCGAGAATTTGGGCAGACTGTTTGCTTTTAGGTGTCAGAATAAGGAGAGAAATCATAACTGTTTATTCTCCCCTCACTCCTAAAGCAGTGCTTGTAACAAAACCCTGCCCGTGGGTGGGTACATCCTTGGCTTCAAACGTGCAGCTCTGCAATCACAACTTTCCCCTTTGTTTTGCTGTGAGAGAAAGTAAAGTGCATCCCCAAAACCAGCTTCAGTTTTAAAATATGAACTTTTAAGTGGGAGATGGAGACACGGAAAACACCCCAGGTCCCTCCGAGTTCTCTCGGTTTCTCTTTTTCACTTCCTAGTTTGTTTGTTTGCTTTTTTTAACCCTTCACATCAGGAAGGGAGCCCTCGTTAGGCTCGGCAAGGAGCCGTCCTCCTGCGAGATTACACCCTGTAGCAATTCCATTTGTAGCTACAACTCCCACCCCGGGTTCTGTGGGTGAATAATGCCAGGACAGTGACATTTATTGCCACCTGAAGCTGGGGGTTCCCTGGCTCAGTCCCCGAGCCCTGCACCCCCAAAACCCGGGGGGTCCCTTGCTCAGCCCCTGGGCCCTGCACCCCCAAAACCCAGGGGGTCCCTTGCTCAGCCCTCGGGCTCTGCACCCCCAAAACCCGGGGGGTCCCTCACCCAGGCCCCTGCACCCCCAAAACCCGGGGGGTCCCTGGCTCAGCCCCAGGGCTCTGCACCCCCAAAACTCGGGGGGTCCCTTGCTTAGACCCAGGCCCCTGCACCCCCAAAACCCGGGGGGTCCCTTGCTCAGCTCCTGGGCCCTGCACCCCCAAAACCCGGGGGGTCCCTTGCTCTGCCCCTGGGCCCTGCACCCCCAAAACCCGGGGGGTCCCTCGCCCAGGCTGGGGGTGCCCTGGGCCCAGCACCAAGCCACGGGCCAGGCGTAAGGCAGAGGGACCCGGCCCCCTGCGTGCCCAGGACCCCCCCCAGCAGACGGGGACCTTCCCGGAGAAATAACAAATCATAAATAAACCGAAGGGCGAACTCCGGGGCGTGCGGAAGGTCCGGGTTAACCCAGATGTGGCACGGAACGACCCGGGGGGGCTCCAGCAGGGCCCAGGGCAAGGGCACGGCACCGGAGCGCGGCGGGCTGCGGGCACCCAGCGCCCCCGCAAGCAGCGAGGG
>VZRW01005415.1:96367-123978 GCA_013398125.1 Aegotheles bennettii
GGGCTGGAGCAGCTCTGCTCTGGGGCCAGGCTGAGAGAGCTGGGGGTGTTCAGCCTGGAGAAGAGAAGGCTCCAGGGAGACCTTGGAGCACCTTCCAGTGCCTGCAGGGGCTCCAGGAAAGCTGGAGAGGGACTGGGGCCAAGGGCAGGGAGTGATGGGACGAGGGGGAACGGGTTCCAACTGCCAGAGGGGAGCTGGAGATGGGATGTGGTGAGGAGCTGAAGGTGGTGAGAGCCTGGCAGAGGTTGCCCAGGGCAGTTGTGGGTGCTGGAGGTGTTGAAGGCCAGGTTGGCTGGGGCTTGGAGCAGCGTGGTGTGGTGGGAGGTGTCCCTGCCCATGGCAGGGGGTGGCACTGGGTGGGTTTGAGGTCTCTCCAGCCCAAACCAGTTTGGGGTTCGATGTGCTGGGGCCAGGCAGGGGTGCAGGGGGGATAAGGCTGTGTGTGGAGTGGGGGTGGCAGTGTGGGTGCTGGGCAGGAGTGGGGCTCTGTGCGGCTGGGGTAAGGTCGTGGGGGTAGGGGTGAATCTCACTGGGAGATGCAGATGTGATGTGTGGGGTCAGCAGGAGCTCGGGAGGGGCTGGGATGGATGTCACAGGATAGGGAAGGAGTTGGGATCTGGGTGGGAAGTGGGGGAGTGATGGGGAGGTAATGGGGCTCTGCCAGCCTGGGGGCTGTGGTGTCGGGGGCTTCCCAGGAGAGCTGCTGTGCCCGTGGGGGCATGGGGGGGCTGGAGAGGGTGAACTGGGAGTGAAAGGGCTGAACATTTTTTTCCCTGTTCCCTGGAAGATTGTGCTGTTTGCCCCTGAAAGCTGACTCCAAGGCAGTTAGATCCCTAAGGCTTGGGATGTGACTGAAGGCAAGGGGGGGGCAGGTACCTCTGGTTCTGCTGAACCCAAGGCAGTAGCTCGGACTCCTTGATGTTTGTTTGGGTGATTGTGGGAGTCCTCCTGGCTTTGCCTTGGCATAAGGAGGCTGACACTGCTTCTCAGGGAGTTCAGAAGCCACTCTGAAGCTTCTGAAGGGAATGGAAAGTGGCAGGGATCAAGTTAACCCATTGCTGCTCTGGTTTTGAATACCTGACTGTGTTTCTTTCCACGAAGCCTGAAAATCAATAAAAATACCTGCTGTAGACCCAAGTTTCACTATGCTCTTTCCTGCAGAACCAGACTGGATATTCCCTGGAAAGCGTATGGATACTGGGATCATAATTAGCATTTATTTAATGTTTCATAGGTGTGCTTTAATCTGTAGCTACAAAGGTGCTTTCCTACCACTATTATTGCCTGTCTGGCATTATTAGGAGGTAACTTCATGATCAGAGTATGCACTGCTCTTTGTTCATCTCTGGAAAGGTATTTTTCCTTCTTTTTCTTCCTTTCCTCCTCTTCCCTCCTTTGCCTACATAAGTATTGAAGGGAAGAACGTTTCTCCTGTGGCACAAATGACCAAGAAGACTGGGAACATCTCAGCATCTGGAGTGAGCACTGGCACAACCCCACCTTGCCCTTGGCTTGTCCCTGCTGGATTTCTGTCCCTGAGGGAAGGGTTTGGGTGAGGAGCAGAGGTCTGTGCTGGGTGGGACACCCAGAAAGGAAGCCAGGCAGAGGAGAAGCTGTCTGATAAAGACCTCACGTTCCATTCTTGATGGGGTGGGGAAAATAAAACAGCTCAAGCTGTTATTGCCTTACAGGGGAATTCCCAGTAAAGTCACTTCAAATCCTGAACAAGTGTGAACGTGGCCATTGCTGGTAGCCAGGTTGTTTTAGATCAGGTCCAGCTCGTGCAGGTTGTCTCCAAGCAGACCGATTCCTGCAGCTGAGAAGAGGGAATTTTACAATTTGGGCTCTCGACTGCAAGTTTCTGGCTTAAAAAAACCACATCTGTGGCACCCAGCCCTGTGGGACTCCAGTCCTGGCTGGGTTTGCACGGGAAGCTTGCCACAGACAGTACCAGGTGAGTGCAGCCAGCCCAGATTAGATCTTGACAGCACTCTGTGGTTTGGTGGATGTCTGTACATCCCTCCAGAGAGTGATTTATGCACCGAGGCTCTTCACACACCCGAGGATTGCAGAGTGACAGGCTATGAATGCTTGGAGTGACTGGCACTACCTCTCGTGCTCACACAAGGTGAGTCAGGAGGAAGAGATCCTCCCGTTCCAGGGCTTGCACCATACTCCTGCATCATCCCTGGGAATGTGAGGATGCAGCTATCCCTAGCCCAGCCTTAGGAAGTCCCGTGAGGTTCAGCTTTAGGTCTGCCTTAGGCAGGGTTTCTGGGTGGAAACCTTGCCATCCTTCCCTGAAGATAACTTTTCCCTGAGCATAGGGTTCTTTCCAGATAAAACATCTGCCCAGATCTGTGCACGAGTCGTGTCCTTGCAGCCTGCTCAGTGTGTGTTGTCTGTCCTTCAGTGACACTGAGTAAAAAGGCACAATCATGGGGGAATGGGGTCAGCTCTGTGGACACAACTTGGCAGCTGAGAGCTTGTTCAGGGTCTGCTCAGGGTTCTGAGCATCACCTGGTTGGTGTTGTGTGTGGTCATCTCGAGGTGTAGGTGTGCCATCAGCCTGATACCGGGGAGTCCCACTGCTGCCAGTTAAATACACAGTAGAAAAGGTGCTACAAAAGGAAACACAGATCAAATTAGGCATAATTACTGTTTGTATTTCTTCAAATAGTCAGTCACAGAGGGCAGAAACACCAGGGAGGGAGAGGACACATCTCTGAGGTGCTCCTTGCAGCAAGCAGCCGGCGTCCTGCTGGAGCAGCCCTTTGCCATCCCATCCTGCCAGGGCTCCGACTCCACCACTGCCATGGAAACACTGGAAATCCATCCTCGTGGGGCTGAAATATCCCTTTTCACCACGGCCTCAGCGCCTCCCTTCCCAAGCTGCTCCAAACACAGGCACTTTGTGAGGCTGGGTTACTTCAGAGTCACCAGAAGTCGTTTTGGGGGATGCTCTCCGTGTTGCCATGGCAGCAGCAGAGCGCTTGGCACCGGTATCCACAGCTTCAGAGCAGGGATCCCTTTCCAACAACATGTGTCACCTCCACGCCTGTTAAGCCAGTATTGATGGGCCAGAGCTACATCACAAGTTAGGACATAATTTAAGCCCTTTAGGGCTGCTTCTGAGATACCCGGGGTCTTTTACAAATAAAAAGTTCCCTTTTATTTCCCGTCTTTTTGCTCCTGGAGAGTTCTGCCGACTGGGATTCTTGTGTTCTTCATTGGGGTTTTAATCTTGTAAATATTTAGTGCTTTCCCTCCTGCCCCAAATGTGTTGGAGCGTTAAACTGGAGGGGCAGCAAAGCTACAGAAGACAAATCCTGGTTTTCAGGAACACTAGAATCTGAATTTTTGGGTCTGTCAGTGTTTCTGTGCTCAGGCAGAAGCGTTTGGGCTTGGTTTTTTGTTTTGTTTTCTCTTTTTCTCCCCTAAAAATGCTGAGCACACCTCTCCAAGGGAAACAACACCTGGACCAGTGCAGCGAGGAGCCGTCAGTATCCGCTTCTGACCTGATTTGCTTGCAGAAAGGCTCCCCAGAACAGGCAGCAGGAGGATCAGGAATGTGTGCTAACTCATGAACTTCAGTTGAGCTCCTCAGCCAGCGTTGCAGAAAGCAGGACACTGCGAGATTCCCGAGCTTCCTGATGACTCAGCCTCAGACGTCCAGGTGTCCGCTCCTGCTCCATCCACTACCACATGGGAATTAACAAAATAAATGTTGGGCTGATCATTAAATTAGTCATAACCACAAGGATTTATTGGGTTGCCTGCCCGTTCCCATGGTGTGCTTTCAACGGTGCTCCCATACCTGAGGAGCTCCCATATCTGAGGAGCCTCCATATCTTGGTGCTCCCATATCTGAGGAGGCTTCATCCACCGGTGCTGCCTCATGGCTGCAGCTCGGTCCTGTGTTTTTGTAGCTTTTCATCTTCCAGAGGAGCTTTAGCCGAGGACCAGCCGGTGTGATTTCTGATTGTTCATTTGGCTGGCTCTCCCAGGCTGATTCAGTGACCTTGCCAAGAAATCCGCGGGGAATTGTTCGTGCGGAGCTCGGTGAACTTCCAGCGCTCTGGCGTGGTGCCACTCGTGCTATTTATAGACTCGTAAGAAGAGTCAAGCACTGAGAGAGCTCCTGATTTGAGCTCCAGATGACTGCACTCTGACCCGGGGCAGGGTCGCTGCCCAGGAGCTGCAGGACTGCTGGGCAGATCCCCATTTCCCAACTCATTCGCTGCTGGTTTCTCCCTCACCACTTCAAGCCGTCTGCATTCCCAGTGTTTCCCAGTCAGTCAGGGATATGAGGTCACATCTACAGGTCTGTGAGTACTTTGCTTTCTGTCCTCTGCCCAGTGACACGTGAAGTTTGTTACTGCCACTCGAGCTGTGTCCTTTCCCACTTCCCAGTGTGACCATGGCTCTGGTGGATCCTCCTGCAGTCCTGACCCGAGAAGCCTCACAGTGAGTTCCCTTTTCCTGGGTCACAGTAAATCCAGGAACGACTTTATCAGCACTCACATAGCTCAGCTGCAAAGTCAAAGTCTTCAAGTAGATGCTTTAAAATTCTTGACAGCCTCTCTTATCCGAAATGCCCCGTGATAAATGGGGTGTGACACAGTTCAGCTGTCACTGCCACGCTGACAAAGCAGGAGCCTTCACGCTGGTGCCAGACCCACCTCTTTCTGTACAAAATAAACCCCAGCTTGTCTGTCTGACAACAGCTCTCGAGTCAGGGAGGCCAAAACACGGCTCTGAATCCTCTCAAACTGCTCCTGCTGCCCATTTTCTGCTTTCTGATTGCTGTGAGCAACATCTCTCGCTGACCAGTTGCTCAGGACTGGGAAATAAGTCTATAGGATGTGTACCCCAGTCTGATCTAATGTCAGGGTCTATAGGATCCATATCCCAGTCTGTGTCTAACGTCAGGATCTATAGGATCCATATCCCAGTCTGTGTCTAACGTGAGGATCTATAGGATGTGTACCCCAGTCTGATCTAACGTCAGGATCTATAGGATCCGTAGCCCAGTCTGTGTCTAACATCAGGGTCTATAGGATCCATACCTCAGCCTGTGCCTAACATCAGGATCTATAGGATCTGTAGCCCAGTCTGATCTAATGTCAGGATCTATAGGATCCATATCCCAGTCTGTGTCTAATGTCAGGGTCTATAGGATCCATACCTCAGCCTGTGCCTAACATCAGGATCTATAGGATCCATAGCCCAGTCTGATCTAATGTCAGGATCTATAGGATAAGTCCCTCAGTCTGTGGCTAACATCAGGGTCTATAGGATCTGTACCCCAGTCTGTAGCTAATGTCAGGCTTTGTGTTATTCACGGTCAGGGTGATTGGGGGTGGGAATGGGTTGCCCAGGGAGGTGGTGGAGTCCCTGTCCCTGGAGGTGTTCAAGAGGCGTCTGGATGTGGCGCTGGGTGCTGTGGGGGAGTGGGGATGGAGGTGGGGGTTGGCCTGGGTGAGCTTGGAGGGCTCTCCCAGCCTTGATGGTTCTGTGATTCTATGATTTAGTGCACATAGGATATGTTGTGTTCTAATCTCTCCATACAGCCAGAACCCAGACTACCACCATCTCCCTCTTGGTTATGGCTGCGTCCTTTCTTCTGCCCTTGAGGACCATAACCCCTGTCTTTGCAGAACACTGCTGCAAGGGTTGTGTCCCATCCATGGCTGTTGGTGCCATCCTCTTCTTTCCATACCTCATCTGGCACCTGCACAGCTTCATTTCTAAAGCAGTTCTTAGCCTGTCCCTCCTGGCTGAGAAATCTGTTTTCACCTCTCAGCAGCTCATGATGCTGCCTTGCTCGCTGCTTCAGGATCTTGGTGGGTTTAGGGAATTGTAAGTGACTCTTTAGCAGGATTTAAAAGGTGAAAATAAAAGGTGACCCATTTCCAAACAACAATTAGCAATACAAAAAGTCCAAAGCTTTCTACGTAGGACATTATTTTGGACAATTTTTAATCTTGTTTTTAGGTGCAAAATTGATTATGAATGCTTCCCAGGCTTGGAGATTGGAGAGTGCTGACATTCATAATTAATTTATTAATCATTAATAATAATTTTGTTATGCTAGCATAATTTCAAGCAGCATTGGAACAGTCCTCTCCTGCCTGCTGCAGAGAAAACAGATGTTTGCACATCAGTAGTCTGTACACAGAAGTTACCAGCTGGGTGGTGGGGCCGTTTATTCACCCACCCAATGACTCTCAAGTTAAAATCTGAGTAAAATGCAAGCAGTTTGGTCACCCTCCAGATCTAGAACAGATACAGGCTGTGACAGATTCAGTGCAGTGGGCTCCTGACAGCCAGACTTTAAACGAGTAGAAGTGCTCCTTGTAGGATATGTTCCTTGGGGGAAAATAGGACACTTTATGGAACAATGATTATAGACCTACGTGTAAGTCATGGAGGAGCAGTGAGTGACTGACTGGCTCTTTCTTTTGCAGTTGGTGTACCCTCAGGACTTCAGACTAACAGAGAAGGAGGTAACAACTGTTATTTGTCCTCATTTTAAGGATGCTGAGCAGTGGTGATGGAGGTTTCCTTACTCCCTGTTTTTTGTTTGTTGCAGAAAACGAGTATCTGCTACTTGTCCTTCCCAGACTCCTACTCAGGTAGGTGGCATCTGCTGGCCTTGCCTGCAGCCTGTGGGATGGGAGTTATGGAAGGAATGGGTTCAGGATGGAAAGAGTGAGTCATCGCCTTAATGCAGCAGAGACTGATGGGCTGCAGCTTCCAGAACTGTGGCGTCAAGGAGCACCCAGCCCTTAGGTCTGCACAGAGAGGCTTCTTGTCGTTGTGATTGCTCTCTGGGTGTAGGATCTGCGATCTGGTGGGTGACAGGACAATTTCTGGAGCAGCTTGCACACTCATGCTCCACCCCTGCCAATAAAACGCTCAGGATGGTCGGGAAGGGTAGGCTGAAGGGCAGGTTCCCTGGGGGCTGCAGCTGCTGGCTGGCAGCAGTTCTGTGTTTGGGAGTGCAGTGCTCAGTGGAGAGAAGGAGATGGGGAGGGGGTGCTTTCACAGCAGGAGTATTCCCAAAGCTGGTGTTTATCCATCAGAAAGGCTGTGATAAGACATGAGCATGTTCATTCATCCCAGCACCTGCTTCGTTAACCCTGGTTCTGGGCTGTTTGTTTTGTACAGCTTTGCCCAGTTTAGTTTTAAATGTTGTCAAGGTTGTACTTTCACTGGTTTCTCAGAGCTTAGTGAACACTCGGGCTAAATCTCCCTTGTATTAAACTATGAGTACTGATATCTTCATAACACACACAAGAGTCTTTACTCTTCTTTGGAGCGCAGCATCTGCAAACAGTGGGAAGGGAGTAAGTCCTCTCACCTTGTTGTAGCACCTTACTCTGTTTAGCTATGGTTTTTGCTTAACTCCTTCCTCATAACTGACCCCTTTGTAGGTACTCAGCCCCACTCCTGCCCATCCAGCTGGTGAAACCTCTGAGGACTGACTTGCTGCTGCTTTCTTTCCTGCTGTGCGAGGTGCAGGGAGTGAGCAGCAGAGCATCACCTGGGAGGTGCCAGCTGTGGTGCTTCCCCAGGTCATTTGCTACAGTCATTGTGCAGGGGGTTGTCATTCAGATCAGCCTTTGTGTAGTCTTGTTAAGGCTGTTTGTAGGTTTTTCAGTACCGTGGGTGAGAGGTGGTGGCTGCAGCTGCTCAGGATAGATGAGACTGGCCCATGTCTCTCAAGTTTCCTAGCAATGGCCTGGCAAAGTTTAGCTTAACCAGTTCTTGTGTTCAGCTATGGGTTCCTCCTGCCTTGCACAGGCTTTTTGGGGGTTTCTTTGTGCCATTCCTCTCCACTTCATTTCCAGTTTTGGAGTTCCTTGTAAATCAGCACCCCCGTTTATGTCAGCGTTTCGGATTTAACCAATTTCCAAGCTTTCTCTTTACTGAAATTTCTTCCTGAGCCTTTGTGATCTTCTCTGTCTCAGGTGGCCTGGGGGATACTCAATTTAGCTTCCGCCTCCGTCAGTCTGGGGGACAGAGGACCACTCCTTACGAGGACGATGGAGAGTACAATAGAGAAGCACCCCTAACACTGCAGGTCGGTTGCATTCCAGTGCACTGCTCACACCTGCTCAGCAAGGAGTGCTGCTGGGTTAAAAACCAAATACACTCTTGATCTGTGTTCTGTCCATAAAATACTCATTTTCTCTGGCCATGGGAATAGCCAGGAAAGGAGAAAGCTTTCAGCACAGGGACTTACTTCCACATTAATACTCACAGAGGGCTGTGTTGAGAATCCCAGCTCCTCTGAGAGGTGGGACTGAGTCAGAGGGACCCCAGATTGGAGCAGTGGTCATGTCTGGCTCCAGTAGAAAGGTAAATGGTGGCACAGAGGTGACATCCAGCCAAGCACACAGCTGCCTGTGCACGTTACCATGAGGCAAGACAAGAATCCCCTTGTCTGTGGTAAATGAGATGTTTACCCCTTCTGTTGAGGGATGACAGCTCTTGTCATCTGTTGTAGGGGTATCAAGCCAGGCTGGATGGTTGGCACGCTGCACATCCACGCTTGGCTCGCTGCGTGCAGGCTGGCTGAGCCATCCCCAAGCACTGGTACTGGGAGGGTCTGTGAGTTCTGGTTTTTCCATCAGCCAACTGTCTGTCCACTTCATGCAGAGAAGGGATGTGCTGAGCACTCTCTCTTCTTTTAATCGAGCAGATGGCCATCAGAGCAACTTGTCCTCTTCTGCTTCCTCCTTTCAGGCAGTGCATCCTGTGCTTTTTGAACCCTTCTGCAGTACTTTGTGATGTGCTTTGGTGATGCACAATCCAATTGCTGGTCTGAGAGGGAGCAGGAGGACTTCCTTTCCTAAATTCTGGTCTAGAGATTGTTCAGCTTGCACATGTCCTCATGGTGTTGTGCCTCGCAGATTCACCTAGCTTTAGAGAAGCAAGGGGAGTAAAACTGCCAAAGGGCTGGATTCTGTTGTGGAAAGTAATATTTGGGAAGAGAAAGGTGCTTTCAACTGTGTGGCCTGTGGGACTTCAAAAAATGGTATTAGGGATGGTCTTTTGTTTGCTGCTGATAACTCCTTCCTCCTCGATGTCTGCGGGAGCTTGGAACGTGTTGGGTGTTTGCAGGGATCACCAGGGTGTTGTATGAAATCTGTTGGTTTTCATGGACACCATGAAGGAAGCATCATTCAGCTTTGTGCTTCATCCTGAGCAAAGTCTGATCGGTGCTGCCTGAAATGCCTGACTAGAGAGGAAGGCAGTGGGTATGGCAGAGGACATCTCCTCCTCCCAGAAGATGATGTGTTCCTTCCTCACCAACACCTTATCCTCTTGGCTGGCAAGGAAAACCGACGGTCAGAGCACCTTGGAGGCAGCACAGGGTGCCAGGGGGAGCTCAGTGGGTTGGGTCAGCTCGCTGTGTGAGTGGAAACCTCAGTCAAACCCTTTAGCTGGTGGCCCTGGAGGTGCTGCAGAAGGGACCAGTGGGAGATGCTACCTGGAGGCTGTCATTTTTTGTGAGTTTAGTTGTTTGTGTCTCCTCCCTACCTTCCCGTTTGGTGAACTCTCCCAGATAGCTGAGCATGGTGATTCTGGTAAACAGGGAGAGCTGTAACTGCTGTAGCAGGAGTGGGGAATGTCCTTTGGTCAGTGGCTGGAGGGGGTTTGTCAACAACAGCCATGGGTTTCTTGGTAACAGCACTGTTGGTCTCTCCTGCAGCGGGAGTCGGCTCATTACTTCGGTTACGTGTACTTCAGGCAAGTCAAGGACAACTCCATGAAGAGGGGTTATTTTCAGAAGGTGAGCACTGAAACCAGATCTCTTGCTACTCTCGACTGGTATGGAGCTGTGAAAAGGTACCTATCCATAGCTGTAAAGCAGCACCACTTCCTACGTGATGCCCACGGGGTTTCTGCAGGAAACAGCAAAGGTCAGGGAGGAGGGGGGTATGTGGAAAGTGTCATTCCAAACAAACCTGGAGGTGGTTGCCATGGTGCACTCATCACATGAGCAATGACCTGCTGTCTGAATCATCAGCTCCTGAAGCACTTGAACGTGCTCTAGTGGCACAGGCAGCAAGAGGGTATACTTCTTATTGCCCTCTGTACTGGTTAGACCTTGTTATACCCTTATTATTTGTTAATCTTTCTTCTTCCCAGTAGCCATCTGGGAGTGGATTTTCCACTGGGCTGATTGCTTCTAGTTAGCAGCAGTGACACTGCTGGTACCTCACCAACTTTGTCTCTTATAAACTCCTTTAACACAGACACTGGAAAAAATAATATAATATAGTATAATATAATATAGTATAATATAATATAATATAATAATTCAATATAATAATTCAATATAATAATTCAATATAATATAATATTTCAGTATAAATATGCAAAGTGCTTTGTATTATTCAGACAGATATTATGGTCATGGCCTGAAAGACAGTGGAATTTCAGCCTTCCAGAGAAGGAAAATATTTCACTTTGATCCCAAGATCCATTTTTCTCCATGGGTCCATGGGATTACTCTTTCAGTGGTGTTTTTTCACACCACTCTGTCAGACAAATCAGCAGCTGCTTTTCAAAGAGCAATGCTTCGTTGCAGATTGTTCTGGTAACCTGCTGGAAGTCACCACTCTGTCCCAGCAGTTACTGGACCTGCTGTGCTTCCCCTCCTGCACATCTAGGTAGTGGCGTGGAGTTTCTTTCAAAGACAGAAGCTAATGCAGAAATTCTTCATCTCCACTACAGCAGTGGATTGATCTCTCCAAAAGTTGGAGGATCAGAGAAAGTGGACAAGGTGGGGAGCTGCTGAGCAGATGTTTATGCCAGGCTAATGTGGTGGACTTCCAAAAGCAGTGGAAAGCACACTGAATTCCTCAGTGAAGGATATTGTCATGCTTGGGTGTTGTTTTTTATTTTGAATGGCAAAGTTTTGCGTTGGAAAGGAGGTGTTTAAATGACTACTGCAGAAATTTTCACTGGATCCTAATTAGCGTATTCATTAATGATTAGAAGAGGACAATATCAGCATAGTAATGAAAACCCCCAGGGGGGCTGAGTTGGAAAAGCTGTTAAAAACAGTGATATATTTCACAGAGGAGCATTAGTATGAAGCCAAAACAACAACAAAAAAGAGGCATTGCTGGAAACAAATCAGCAGTATTTGAAGTTGCTTTGTTTCTTCTTCCCCAGAATTCCTTTGGGTTTTTATCTACCTAATTTCAGTTTCAAAGGTCTTCCTTGCCTGTGTTGATACCCAGGGTCTCCCAAAGCCTGAAGGCTCAGTGAGTAGGTAGCTAGTAAGAATTCCACCAGTAAAAGTGCTGCTTTTGGGCTATTTTATGTTCTTGATGTTATTTTTTTAAGTCTAGCCCTCTAGTGAATGGTGTAAATAATAGCAGTGCTAGAAATGATAAAGTCAGGGGGTCTCTGACTCCTAAATGTACCTTTTTTTTCAGTCTTTGGTGCTGGTTTCACGCCTTCCCTATGTGAACTTGTTCCAGTCCCTGCTGCAGCTGATTGCTCCGGAATACTTTGAGAAGCTGGAGCCATGCCTGGAGGCAGGTGAGCAGTCAGCTCTGGGAGGGGGGGGGGTGTGCATATTGAAATCAGGTTTTATCAGGACGTTCCTGAAAGACAGCTGAAATGTTCCAAATTGGTTCATTCCGGAACAAATTCCAACAGGGAACAACTTCCATCCAAGTGGTTGGCTTGTCAGAATTATCAGCAGCTGTAAGGGATGCATTGATGGGAAATGTCTGACAACTTTAATAGATGGTGCTGTCAGTTTTGCACACAGTGTACTCCCAGGGAGAGGAGAGAACTGCTAACACAGATCTCTGTCTAGATCTTTATTGCATTATTCAGCTTAATAATGATTGATCAAGAGTACAGTGCTGCTGGGCCTGCGCTGGGAACTGTGGTGCAGACGTAAGCCTGGGGTCTGCCTTGAACTGCCCAATAGTTTGATGTAGTGCTGGTTTGCAAATGGCCAGGGGGACACGTGAACTAGGAATAAGCAATAATTAAACTGACAGAGCTCATAGGAGAGCAGCTGAATTGGCTGTATCGACCTTCAGGTTAAACTCTTCTCTTTCCCTCTGTCCCTGCAGTGTGCAATGAGATTGATCAGTGGCCACCTCCTGTGCCAGGACAGACTCTGAACCTTCCAGTGATGGGAGTGGTCATTCAGGTACTGGTTGCTGATGATCTGTACTCAGCAGCAGACCCTTTTCCCTCTTCCCTTTTCTTCTGGATGTTAAATTTACTGTTTGCTCTAGATCCTTTCCCTTTATTCCTAACCTCTGTACAATTAATTGATAATTGAGGAAGCTTTCTCACGTGGCTAGTTGTTAGGGGAGAAAGTAAAGTGTGTGTGTGCATGCTCACTGATTCCATCTCCCTGGATAATCTGTTCTTATTTGTAATCCAGGTGAGAATCCCATCAAGGGTGGATAAGCCAGAATCAAGCCCGGTGAAGCAGTTCAACCAAGAGGTGAGATGAAGTGTGGCATGACACAAGCCAGTGATGCACAGAATCTAAGGAAGAAGGCTGGAGAAGAACTGAAACTCTTTCAGCCTTATCCTATTTGAAACCATTTTGGCTTGGGATTGATGTGATTTCAGCTACCCATGGGGTTCAAACTGCACTCTGTCTTGTCTGTGTCTTTCCAAACAAAGACTCTGCATAGAATTTGTGTGCTTCAAGTTCCATATCTGCATTGTTCTCAGTTTTTGTTCACCTTTCCTGGCAATTCATGCATAGGTTGGTCTCCATCAGACCCTGCCTTAGTCCTCTGTGTTGTTGTGCAGCATTTGCTGCCTGAGCATCTTTGCTGCTTTGATTCAGCTTGGGTTTTCATTCCTGTTCATTGGATCTTTTCCCTGTTTCTCCCCTTTGGATAATGTCATCCCTTACAACTTTTGGTACCCGTATCACCAACCCTTATTGTCTTTGTCTGTATCTTAAGCTCTGCCTTTATCCAGAGCAAACTCTAGAAAACAAAGGAGCAGACACAGGACCTCATGAAAAGAAGGAATTCTTGGCTACCTTCTAGCAAAGGAAATTAATTTGGACCTTGAATGCTCAATCCAGATCTGTTCCTGACTCATATCTCTAAGCATTAACCTTGTTCTCTTCTTATGCTTATTGTAGAGATGGCTACCTTGTGATTGGTGTGGCCAGTTGAGATGGTCTTCCAGTCAGAATGCTTCCATTCACTAACAGTTTTGGGGTTGTTTGTTTGGTTTTTTTTCCTTCCCCATTTAGAATCTGTTACCAGCCCCACTGGTTCTCCCCAGTATTCATGAACTGGATCTCTTCAGGTGAGAGCCACCATCCTTACAACCCTCTCCTCTCCATCTGCTTTCCCCTCCCCCTGCTCAGAGTGTCCTATAAATCACAGGGGTAATGAAGAATCAAAAATAACTGCTTTGCAGGGTGTCATTTAGCTGGGGAAGGGAATGGAGCCCAGGGTGATGGGAACGGCTGAGGGAGCTGGGGGTGCTCAGCCTGGAGAAGAGGAGGCTTAGGGGGGACCTCCTGGCTCTCTGCAGCTCCCTGAGAGGAGGTTGGGGTGAGGGGGGGGTCGGTCTCTTCTGCCGTGCCCACAGGGAAAGGGCGAGAGGGAACGGCCTGGAATTGCAGCAGGGGAGATTCAGGTTGGCCATGAGGGACAATTCCTTCCCTGGGAGGGTGATTGGGGGTGGGAATGGGTTGCCCAGGGAGGTGGTGGAGTCCCCGTCCCTGGAGGTGTCCAAGAGGCGTCTGGATGTGGCGCTGGGTGCTGTGGGTGAGTGGGGATGGAGGTGGGGGTGGGACTGGGTGAGCTTGGAGGGCTCTTCCAACCTCCATGATTCCATGATTCTATTCTGTGATTCTAACAGTGGGCTTGCAGAGTTTGCAGGTTGGTTTACATAGCTCAAAGCAAGTCCTTTAAACACGTGTGAAATGGTTGGGTGACAGCATGTGTACAGGCACACAGCAGTCTGAAATCACCCCTAGATGTCCAAGTCCTGGATAGAAGCACATCTGGATGGGCTTAGATGCAATAACTGTGTCTGGTCTTTTCTGGGCTGCATTTCTAACCCCGTTCTTCCTTTCACTAACAGGTGTTTCCAGCCAGTGCTCATCCATATCCAGATGCTGTGGGAGCTGATGTTACTGGGAGAGCCAGTGGTTGTCATGGCACCATCCCCTACAGTCTCTTCAGAAATGGTTCTGGCACTCACCAGGTAATGCCTTCAAATTCTGCAGGTAGCTAGAAAAATAAATCTTGACAGTTTTTCAGATCCACTCTTCTGCTGAGTCAGTTGTGTTGGTTTTAGTTTGCCTGTGGAGCATGTGAGACAAATAGCACAGCAAGGGACTCTTGCTCGTGTTCCACCAATAGTAGGGACAAGTGAATCTCCTGTGCTGGGAGACCTGAGGAACTTTGTCTCCCCAGCCTTGAACTCTACTGAGCAAAAGAAAAAAGCCTGGAACTCCACCAAAGTGTTACCTCTGGCAGGACAAAACATTGCTCTAGGACATAAGCCTGATGTAAACACACATTCCTCCTCTGTGAAGTGTACATGGCAACTACTCTGTGTGTTGTTACAGCTGCCTTGCTCCTCTGAGGTACTGCTGTGACTACCGCCCCTACTTTACCATCCATGACAGTGAGTTCAAGGAGTACACCACCAGGACACAAGCTCCGTAAGTGGCCAGCAGACCCTGCTACCCCCTTGAAACTGTCTGTGGGAAGGAAACCCCAAGGTTAATCACAGAATCCCAGAATCCCAGAATCCTAGGGGTTGGAAGGGACCTCAAAAGCTCATCCAGTCCAACCCCCCTGCCAGAGCAGGGTCACCCAGAGTCCATCACACAGGAACGCATCCAGGCGGGGTTTGAATGTCTCCAGCCAAGGAGACTCCACAACCTCTCTGGGCAGCCTGGTCCAGTGCTCTGGCACTCTCACAGGAAAGAAGTTCTTCCTGAGATTCACATGGAACCTCCTGTGCTCCACTTTGCATCCATTGCCCCTTGTCCTATCGTTGGTCAGCACTGAAAAAAGCTTTGCTCCATCGTCCTGCCCCTCACCCTTTACAGATTTGTAACCATGGATGAGGTCACCCCTCAGTCTCCTTTTCTCCAAGCTAAAGAGCCCCAGCTCCCTCAGCCTTTCCTCACAAGGGAGATGTTCCACTCCCTTCATCATCTTTGTGGCTCTGCCCTGGACTCTCTCAAGCAGTTAATGTTGTTCTGCTTCTTTTCTTCTAGGCCAAACATTGTGGTGGGAGTCACAAACCCTTTCTTTATCAAAACTCTCCAGCACTGGCCACACATTCTTCGGGTTGGGGAGCTCAGGATGTCAGGTAAGAGTGGAACCAAAGCTCTGTTGTGCTGGTAGACCTTGGCTGGTAGTGAGCGAGTCACCTCCACTCCTGTGGGAGCTGAGAAACCCAAGGGAGGTCTGGACTCCAGCTCAGTGGATGTCCAGGATGAGCGCAATCAATGGTGGAGACAAATTGTGGGGAGGATAGCTCACTGTTTGGGGTTTTTTAAGCATTAAGAAAAGGAGAAGTCCTCCCTGTGCAGGAAAGAGAAGATTGCATAGAGAAGAACAGAGAGGTGGAGCCAGAGACTCTGGTGGTTATCTAGGAAGCCTCCTAAGGAAACCTCCAGGTTGAGGAGCAGGGGTTTTTGCAATGGATCCTTAAGATGTTCCCCTTCCAAAGTTCTAGCAGGAAAGTTCACAGACAAGAAAGCTTATGTGAGGGTGGAGTTGAAGGAGGGTATGATTTAAGATGCACCAGGGTAGGGATGTTCTTGAGTGTGAGATCTCTCCTGTGCACACCGTGGTGGTGCGGGTGGATTCGGAGCCTGAACGATCACTGTCTTTCTGCAGGAGACCTGCCCAAGCAAGTCAAGGTGAAGAAGCTGGCTAAACTAAGAACTCTAGACACAAAACCAGGTAGGCCCTTTTGTCAGACATCATTTAGTGTTATTTACCCTCCCACATGGGGGATTTTGCATTGCACACCTTACTCTTTGTGTCTCAACAAATGGACCTTTCAGGGTTATGACCTTCTCGTGCTCAGTGTGCTACAGTTCTCCAGTGGCACAATACAGAAAAACCATACATTTTGTTCCAAGATTGAAAAAGCTGACTGAACAGATTATTTTAGTGTTAGTAGAACTTATAATAATCTTGGTTTTCTTTTCTGTCTCATGCCTGCTTTTTAGATGCAATGGAAGCCAAAGGAACTTGCTTGCCTAGCTACAGCTGTCATTTAACCAGCTGCTCAAGCTGACTCCAGTGAGATATCTCACCATAAGCTTAGCATGAGAAGGTCCTTGAGGTAGTTCAGTGTTCTTTAAATACCCACCCTTCAGTGTGGGCACTGCCTGCATTAGAGATTTCCTAGTTTTTGTAATTATTTGTTAACAATTTCTGTAGTTCTACACACACACGCAGAGCTGCCAGGGTTTGTGCTAGGGATTTCAGTTCTGTTGTCCCTGCACTATATAATGATATCTAATCTAAACTCTTCTCTAGATACGTGGGCAAAATTTTCTTTCTAACTTCTGGGTTTTTTCCTGGTTTTGTTTCATTGTTTTTTTTATTCACTCTAGGAATCTATACTTCTTACAAAACATTCCTCCACAAAGACAAAACCCTGATAAAAAGATTACTAAAGGTAAGCACTTCCCAGTCCATCCCACGTCCTGTGTGTCAGGGTGGGAAAACCATGCTACTGGTTTAGTTGGAACAGGCAGAACTCTCCAAAAGGGACAGAATTTTATGGTGTGTGTGATGATTTAGTCAAGTATCCTTGGACATGATTCTCATGCCAGTTTTTTAACGTTTCCCTTGATATTGTGGATTAAGTGCTGGCATTAATTATAACCTAAGTGAGAACAATCCTTACCAAAAAAAGAGTCATTAAAAACATATTCTGTGTAGTGAAATGAGTGATATCTTTAGTGGGATGTGTGTTTTGGGTGGTGCAGTTTCCCAGAGTGCTCTGGACTGGTGTAACAGAGCTTTGTGATCTCCTGTGCTTGCAGGGGATCCAGCGCAAACGCCCGTCTGAAGTCCAAAGTGCCCTTCTGAGGCGTCACCTCCTGGAGCTCACCCAGAGCTTCATCATTCCCCTGGTGAGTGGAGCAGAGGCTTGTCAGGGTGCTGTGAAGGGAGAGGGAGGGCAGCAGGAGATGCTTGAGTGACAAGTTCACGCTCGCCCTTTTTCATTCATCCGTAGCCCAGCATCTGGGATGGATTCAGGATGTGGCACTTTGTGGAGATGTTTTACTTTGTGGGAAGGAACTAAATGTCTCTTGATTGCAAATTTCAGCAATTAGCATAAAAGCCTGCAGGCTGGGTATTCAGCACACTGGGTGTGAAGGCAGAACATTGTTTGTTTCCTGCAATCATGGAATCATGGAATGGTTTGGGTGTGAAGGGACCTCAAAGCTCACCCAGTGCCACCCCCTGCCATGGGCAGGGACACCTCCCACCACACCAGGCTGCTCCAAGCCCCAGCCAACCTGGCCTTCAACACTGCCAGGGAGGGGCAGCCACAGCTTCTCTGGGCACCCTGGGCCAGGCTCTCACCACCCTCACACCAAACAATTTCTCCCTCCCATCCCATCTCCATCTCCCCTCTGGCACTTGGAACCCGTTCCCCCTCGTCCCATCAATGCAGGAACAGTTATTCCCCATGATTTGATTTCATTGCCAGTTCTTTGCTCTTTTCAACAGGTAATCAAAGCAGATCTGTGGGGAAGGGACAGGAGCACAGAACATTCCTCTTCCCCTGGAATGCTGGAATCAAACCCATTGGCAGTGTGAAACCTTCCCTTCCCTTTGGGAAGCTTTGCAGTAGAGCTGCAGAGTCCTGTCTATGTGGGGATCACAACCCTAAGGCAGATTTTAGCAGATGCTGTCTTGTCCCACTGGAAAGCTGCTGGTGCTTTTCTGGTGACCGTCCAGTTGGCCAAGTTTGGCTCCTCCACTTTCTTTTCTACATCACCTTAGGAGGCAGTAGGCGGGAGGACAGAGAATCTTCTCACATTTCGGTCCCTCCTGCCAACTTCTTCCCACCTGACCTTTTCTCACATGGCATGCTTAGGCTTCTTGCAGTGTGGTTTTGTGACCCAGCTCCTGGTGGGAAGCAAGCTGGACCACTTTGGCTCATGTAGAATGCAATTGTGAATTAAAAAAACAGAAAGTAGGAGACTGTTGATTGGACCTGTGAAGCTTTGGAGAAGACTGTCACACTCGGTGACCATGCAAGAGGCTCCTTGATTGTTGTGATTTTTTTTTTATTTAATTCTTATTTCTTCTTAGGAGCATTATATTGCAAGTCTGATGCCTCTGCAGAGGGCCATTACTCCGTGGAAGGTATGTTTGATTTTCCAGTCACTTCTGCTTTCCTTTGGCCGTAGGGATTGGGAATAATTCTGCCATATGCTGATCACATACTCTGATAGCCTCTGTGAACTTCCCTTGCTGAAGGAAGAGGGTGATTGCTCCTTTAAAAAAAACAAACAGTTGAAACAAACATTGGGACAGATGCTTCCTGTTTTGCAGTGAGCTCAGCTATTGTGAGTCTAATTTGAATTTTACCAGCAAGGCTGGTTAAGATGTTCATGCATTATTGGGTCTGCCTTGTGCATCCTCTGCCATCACAAACCTAGACCTCCTTTTCCCCCAGCTTCTCTTGGTAACACCATATTCCTCTTGTGCAGAACCCTCCCCAGATCCGTCCCTTCCGTCAGGAAGACTTCATGAAGACCCTTGAGCATGCTGGTCCCCAGCTCACCTGTGTGCTGAAGGGTGACTGGTTGGGCCTCTACAGGTGAGATTTTGGTCATTGCTTGCCTTACCCCACCACAGCTGGTGTGAGTTATAATGAACATCAAACCCTGAATTAGAGGTGGGAGTTTCAGGACAGATGCTGGTCAGCTGAAACACTCAGGCCTGTGAACAGTGGATTAATTAATGATGGTCAGGGAGAGCAAATCAATCCTGGGTTTTCTGTGGTCTCTTAAGTGAGTGGATACAGTTGGGTTTAGAAGCTGTCAACTCTCCACCTTCAGGGTCTTAAACTGAGTCCTCACTGCTGAAGAAGGAGGGGACTGGTCTCTGACATCAGCTGTGTCATTTATTGTCCTCCAGGGGATCTTGTTGAAGTGCCTGGTCCTGAGCAGATGGGGTATAAAGACCTGTAGGTTGTCTGTGTTTGTACAGCCGTGTCAGTTGTACTGCATGATGGCAGTGCTGTTGGGACACAGAAGGATGTTGTTTCTTCAGGGAAGAGCACACAGGAGTCTGTCCATTGGTTCTGTAAAGGATAATTAGTTATAAATGAGATGGAGAAGACACTTACCACAATATGAGCAGGGAAAATCCAGAAACTGGATACCCAGTGGAGAGAAAAGCAAGAGTTGTACGGATATGAAGCTAAAAAATCCCAGAAAAGGAGCAGAGACAATAATGTGGGTTAGTGTGGATTGTGGTGTCATGGGGTTTGTACCCTTTTGTGCTTCAAGGCATTTAGCAGCAAACAAGCAGTTCCACTGCTCACGGTGTGGGTGTGGTAGACAGGATTCATTTTGGATAACTAACATTTGGAAAAACAGCCACAAACAACGAGCTGTTTGGATAAATCAGCTGAGCTTTGCAGGCAGCTGATGCACACGCAGCAGTTCACCCATACCTAAAGGGAGGTTGTAGTGAGGCTGGTGTTGGTCTCTTCTCCCAGATTGCTGATGACAGGACGAGAGGAAATGGCCTCAAGTTCCATCAGGGGAAGTTTAGGTTGGAGATCAGGAAGAAGTTCTTTCCTGAGAGGGTGGTTGGGCACTGGAATGGGCTGCCCAGGGAGGTGGTGGAGTCACCGTCCCTGGGGGTGTTCAAAAAAGGGGTTGATGAGGCACTCGAGGCCATGGTCTGATGGTCTGATGGTCAGGAATATGATGGGATAAAGGTTGGACTTGATGACCCTGGAGGTCCCTTCCAACAATAATGATTCTATGTTCTATGTTTCTGTGTGAGATCTTGGGCATGTACTGTTCCTGTGTACCTACATCAAACCCATCATTAACAAGTCTGTATCGTGGTGGCATCTGGAGATGTTGGCTGGGTTTGGGACTCTGCTGTGCTGGGGAGAGTGCACGGGTCCTTAAAGTTGCAAAAAGAAACTGTAGGAACACCAGTGAGTTGTGCTGGTGAGGTGCTCTCTGCTGGTAACCTGAGGAAGTGGCTTGATGAGGTACCAAGTGTGCCACTGGTAGCAGAGGGAGACACTGAGATAGGGCACTGGAGACATCCCTGCTGCTACTGAGAGTGCTGCTGCAGTGCCTGGTGCTCAGCTCCATGTGAAACTTCCTTGCCTTTTTTCTTTCTCTGCTGCCACAACCCTTGTCTTCCAGACAGTGGCTTTTCAATCCCATTTGGAATCTGCTCTGAAGTTCTGCAATGCTCTGAGATGAAAGCAGGGGTTGTGCTGCCCCTCTTCATTTCCCTGCGTGGCTCGGTAAAAGCAGGGACTGACTCCTGTGCTGCACTGGAGAGGTGGGAATTGCACATCCTTTGCCACAGCCGAGATGAGAACTTCTTTGTGGAGGGATTACACAGGACTTGGCGCCACGCTAGCAAGTGGTTGGAAGCTTCTTATGTCAGGAAAGGAGAGGAATTAAGCAAGATCCTGCAGAGGGGTGTGAGTTTCTTCCCATGCTGAACCATCCCGGTGACCACAACTCCAAAGTGAGCCAATATCAGGCTGCAGGGGGGCAAAGAGCTTGGCTTTGGTGTGTGCTGCTGTGAAGGAAGGTGTGAGTCCAGCAGGATTGTCCCTCGTGTTGGTGACAATCTGCTAAAGCTGTGTCATGTTAATGCCTGACAGGAGAAGCCTCTGGAGCAGACAAGACATGGAAGGAGCGCGTTAGCTCCTGGTGGGTCACCATCTACCATCTCTTCCTCTCCCATCTGTGTCTGCTGCAGTGGGGAGGGGAGTCTGTGTGTGCTGGAGCCAGCGTGCTTCTCTGGTCCCCCTCCTGTCTCCTTCTCAGTGTCACCTCTTTCTGCAGGCGCTTCTTCAAGTCTCCCAACTTCGATGGCTGGTACCGCCAGAGGCACAAGGAGATGACCCAGAAGCTGGAGGCCCTTCACTTGGAGGCCATCTGTGACGCGGTATGTTCATAGAATCATAGAGTCATTCTGGTTGGAAGGGACCTCCAGGGTCATCAAGTCCAACTTTTATCCCATCATATTCCTAACCATCAGACCATTAGACCATGGCCTGCAGGTACTCAAACCCATGCCAGATGATACCTCCTCAGGCCTGAAGCTGGGAGATGAGGGCACTGCCACCTCAGGCACTCACTGACACGTCCTGGTTCTGCACTGATGGACAGGGGATGGTGCTTTGTGCCCTGGGGGCCACAGCTCTGCCTCGTGTCTGTCAGTGCACAGGGACAGCAGCACATCTGGGGGACAAGAACACAAACAGGTCAGCTCCCCTGCTTTGTCAGCCAGTGCAGGTCCTGCTCTGGCTGCTTCTACCAACCATCTTCCATTCATCAGGCCCTTCCCAAGCCAGACTGGAAGCATCATCTGTTGCTGGCTCCTTAATGCCTAATGAAAATAGCTTGGAATTCTGCTAGTGACTGCTGGTACGATTTCTTAAACTGGGCAGCTGCTGGGGTAGTCCCAGGAGCTCTGGTGTCCTACCCACGTGCATCTTCAGCTGCTGGCTTCACTGCTGAGCAGTGCAGGGCCTCGAGCATGGCATGGGGATTGCCAAAGCTGTCTCCTCTGTTAACAAGCCTGACTCTGGCAGAGATTGAAATTCTGAGCACAAGGTTCGTGGTGCTGACTGGAGGAGGGGAGCCCTGCACTGCATCTTTCCTTGGTTCTGCTCTTGCAGGTGAGAGCTTAGAATCATAGAATAGAATCGTAGAATCATTATGGTTGGAAGGGACCTCCAGGGTCATCAAGTCCAACCTTTATCCCATCATATTCCTAACCATTAGACCATTAGACCATTAGACCAGCTTCGTGCTGTCATGGGCAGAAAAGCAGGGAGAGCTCTGTCCTGCTCCTTTAGGCTCCAGTGCTGCGAGCAGAGTTGTGAAAGAGGATGAGAAAGCTCCTCCTTGCTTTTATTTCAGGCTTTGCTTAGGGGTATCTCTTTGAGAAAAGCTTCTGTAAATAAGAAGCATCCCTGAAGGAAGCTGTCCTCTCTCTTTAGGACATCGTGGCTTGGATGAAGGACAAGTCTGAGGTGGAGATTGTAGACCTGGTGCTAAAACTTCGTGAGAAGCTGGTGAGTCTCCCTCCCTTCTTCCTGCACTCGTTGCTTTCTGTCTGTGTGTGGAGGGACACACCAGGGGCACGGCTCACCCTCCTTGATTAGAAAGCTTTGTTCTTGCTCCATGATTTGGAGAACTGGCAGGTGTTTGGAGAACTTCAGTGTTTGTGTAGGAAAGGATCCAAAGTTCTGACTCTTCTCATCCCCCTGAGACTCAGGGGACAATTTCCTGCCTGTTGTCTCGTACTAAAGAGACAACGTGAAGTTTGCTCAGTCAGTGGCAAAGCAGAAAGGGGGACTTTGAAGCTATTTTAAACTTCCTCTGCTTCTCTCCTCTCCCTCCCTGTAGGTGAGAGCCAGGTGCCAGCATCTCCCTGTGAAGGAGGAAACTCTGCAGCGGGTGGGCTTGTACATCGAGACCATCATCGGGTCCTTGCCCGAGGATCTCCAGACCGTGCTGCACCACCACTGAGCATGGGAAGGGATTCTCTTGGAGAAGGAAGGTTCCTCCCACCCTGCTCCCAGCTCTGGGCAGCTGCAGTTGCGTTTGGAATGTTCTCCCCTGGTCCAGCCAGCGTGACCTGGGCTGAGCCTTGTCCCAGCTCTGTGATATTGAGCACGTGACGGTGTGGGGCAGAACTGCAGCAGGAACAGGGAACCACGTGTGCTGTTCTCTGGCTGGTCCTGCTTTGGAGAGCTGGATTAGGGGACTGTGAATGAGAAACTGTTCCCTGCGTGGCTGTCAGTAGGTCAGAAAGTGACAGCATGTGACAGGCTGTGCAGAACCTGTGTTGCCCATATATACACATCCATCACCTTCCTCTAGTGCTTGGGCTCCCGAAATTCCAGCGCCCTCATCCTGCCTGGAAGAAGCAGGACCAGCCCTGCAGCAGGGAGTTGTTTTCAGGCCAGCTCCTGATGCTAAGGAGAGGGATGCTGCTCCTCCACGTACCAGTGATGAGAACAAATCATCACTGCCCATCCAGCAGCCTGACTCATGCCTGCAGGAGCTTCGGCTGCGGAGGGAGTGGGAGGATGGATTGCTGGACGTGCAATGCTGTTGTTTTTCCCTAAGGCAGAGAAGAAGGGGCTGGTGCATCTGCAAGGGACAGAGCTCTCTGGAGGTCCCAGCGGGGTGCTGTGGGAATGGCAGCAGCTCCGGGAGCTCCACAGAGAGGAGCTGGCCTCCAAATGTAATTTATTCTGCTTGAAAAATGGAGTTTGTGTGTTCTAATAACGTAGGAGAGAGCTGAGGCTCTGCCTTGGGCACTGAGGTATCTGATTTGGTCAGCCCATTTGCTGGAAGATCTCATTCTTGCAGCCAGTGTCAGCCTTGCCAAGCAGGAGCTCATGGAGCAGCCCTGGTGTGGGGCAGGCTGGGCGGGTGGGTGCCTCTCCAGCTCTCCCCACAGCTTGTTCTGACCGCAACCCAGCTCCCACCTCAGCCATTCTGCTCCTGTTCATCCACTGGGAAGGAGAGAGATGTGTGTGTGTGCTTCTGGGCTGAATGCAGGAGAGATCTGGGGCTCTGCTGCTGGTTTTGGAGGCAGTGGTCCTCTGCCCAAGTGAGAGGTCCTGCTCACTGCCTTGGGTTTACTGCAGCCCCAGGGCTCACTGCTGCTCCTCCAGCTGCATCTCACCATCTGCCAGCCTGCCCGGGGCCTGGCTGTTTGCCTTTGGTGGGTTTGGGGATGGGGCTGGCAGCTCCTGTTGTGTTGGGAGCCCTGGATGCACCTTTGCACATGGCAGGAGAGCTCAGGGACCTGCACGGAGCTGTCGGCAGTGCCCGGCGCTCACGGGGTGGGAGCTGCACTGGTCACTGGCAGCCTCTGACCTGCACTGCGCTGGGAGATGGCCAGGGGGTGGCTGGGGAGATGGCTGGGAGGGTGTCCAGGGGCATGTCCAGGGAAATGTCCGGGGACATGTCCAAGGAGATGTCAGGAGGAGATGTCCAGGGGGATGTGCAGGGAGGTGTCTGGGGAGACGTCTGGGAGGATGTCCAGGGGGATGTTGTAGGAGATGTTTAGAGAGATGTTAGGGGAGATGTGTGGGAGGATGTCCAGGGAGATTTCCAGAAAGATGTCCAGGGAGGTGTCTGGGGAGATGTCCAGTGGGATGTCCAGGGAGATGAGATGTCGTGGAAGATGCCCAGGGAGATGTTTGGGAGGATGTCTGGGGGGATGTCCAGGGGGATGTCCGTGAGGATGTCCAGGGAGGAGTTAGGGGAGATGTCTGGGGTGATGTCCGGAGAGATGTTGTGGAAGATATCCGGGGAGATGTCTGGGGGGGATGTCCCCTCTTTGTACCCTTGGAGCCCTTTTGGCTCTAGTGTGTTGGCCACCACTGCTGTAGGTGCTGCCACTGCTTCAGGAGCCATGAGCTGCCTGGTCCTTGACTCAGCCAAGAGGAGCAAAGCCCAGGAGCACCTCAGCCTTTATTTGCAAGCACCTTCTCCCGAGCCCTGCAGAGGAGTTGGGGTGGCTCTGGGGCAGAAGGCAGAACCCTGAAAGAAGACCAAACCAACCAGAAAGCACCACCACACTCCCCAGGGGAGGCACAGCCCATGTTGGGTTGCTGGAAGCTCTCAGGATTGTCTGCGTGCCACCAGCCTCCTCCTGATGCTCCTGAGATGCTCCTGAGCCTGCAGAGCCCTGATGCTGGCCACAGCTCAGTCATCCATGGTGCAGGACAGGGACATCCTTCTCCAGAGAGTGCTCTGCCCTCTCCCATGGTTCATCCCTGCTCCTCTGCTCCTGGTTCTGCTCTCGGAGTGGTGCAGGTGGTGGGATGCTGGGCTGTCTCCAGCAGCAAGGGGCTATGGGTGGGCTGCCAGGATCCTTGCCTGGACCTTCCCAGGCACGAGGGGACAAGTTCAGAGAGCCCCTGCACGTCCTGCTGAGGCTTGGGGCGAGGTGGCAGCCTAGGACATGGTCCCCAGGGTCTCATCATAGAAAGCCTTGAGCCCCCGGGGGTGCTGCAGCCAGGGCCTCCTGCCCACCATCTCCTGACGGAAGTTCCTCCTCAGCCAGCCGTAGGCCAAGCTGTGCAGGAGACCCTGGAGGGAGATGGTCAGGGCCTGTGGGGAGACAGGGCAGGGGTGAGCATGGTCCTCACCCACCCTGAGCACCACAGACCCCATCGCCCTCTTCATGCCATGGGATGGAGTGCCCAAGCGGGGTGACACGGGGACACAGGAGGTGGCCTTCCTCTTGGTGAGGTCAACTGAACCAAGGCAAGCACCTGGGAGGAGCTGAGGAGCAAAACTCCAACCACCAAAGCAGAGTTGGGCTGGGACCAGGGCTGCCACCAACACCCCAGGGCCTTTGCCCAGTGTTCATCCCCGGTGGCACCTGGTTGGGTGGCACCAGCATGGGGTGGCAGCACCTCCCCTGCCCATGGAGGCATCTCTCTGGTCAGGGGGGGGCAGGGAGCTCCTGCTCCCCTCACCCAGCTCCCACAGCCTGACCACAGCCCAGCTCTCCTGGAGAGCTGGAGAGGGACTGGTGCCAAGGGCAGGGAGCGATGGGGCGAGGGGGAATGGGTTCCAAGTGCCAGAGGGGAGCTGGAGATGGGATGTGAGGAGGAGATGAAGGTGGTGAGAGCCTGGCAGAGGTTGCCCAGGGAAGTTGTGGGTGCTGGAGGTGTTGAAGGCCAGGTTGGCTGTGGCTTGGAGCAGCCTGGTGTGGTGGAGGTGTCCCTGCTCATGGCATGGGGTAGCACTGGGTGAGCTTTGAGGTCCCTCCAACCCAAACCAGTCTGGGATTCCATGACTCTCTCACAGCCTCTCCTGTCCCAGCATGGCCCCCCATCCCATCACCTCTCACACATCTCATGGGGATCAATGTCCCAGCTCAGGAGCCCAGGAGATGGGATTCACTCACCGTGGCAATGTAGAGGACAAAGACTGAGGCAGGTTTGATGCTGGTGAAGGAGAGGAGGGTGAGGAGGAAAGCTGTGGATGGAAGACAAAAGGACACCCCTTGGTCTCACCCTCTCTGATGATCCTTCAGCCCGTGGTTCCCTCTCCAAGTGGCAAATGCCTTTCCCATGAAGACATTCCTAAGGTCCCAGCCTGGTCTCATGGCACAGGGGGCTCTGTAGCCCAAGCACGTCGGTGTACAGCGAGGTGCTGGGACCTCATTGCCAGTGGTTCCTGTGAGGCTGGAGGCACAAATGGGCCCCAAAGGGATGAGGCATTGATGGAGAACAGGTCCATCAGCACCATCCACTCTCCAGCTCAGGGAATGCTGCTGGAAAACCCCTGGCATTGTGAGAGCAGGGTGGGCTCAACGGGGGTGATGGGGGCTGGTGGTCACCTCCTTCCAGGTCTGCCCAGCCCTGGTGTCCCACAGGCACCCAAAGGCTTCACAGTTGTTCAGTGTGAGCCTCTTCTCTTGGGCCTCAGCACAGGGATAGAACCAGGGAACCATGGAGGTTGGAAGAGACCTTCAGGATCATCCCAGTCCAACCCCCACCTCCATCCCCACTCACCCACAGCACCCAGCGCCACATCCAGACGCCTCTTGAACACCTCCAGGGACGGGGACTCCACCACCTCCCTGGGCAACCCATTCCCACCCCCAATCACCCTCCCAGGGCAGGAATTGTCCCTCATGGCCAACCTGAATCTCCCCTGCTGCAATTCCAGGCCGTTCCCTCTTGTCCCATCGCTTGTTCCTTGGGAGCAGAGCCCGACCCCCCCTGGCTCCAACCTCCTCTCAGGGGTTGCAGAGAGCAGAAGGTCTCCNATGATCCCAGCACTGAAGGTGCAGCCTCACCAGTGCCCAGGGGGACAATCCCTGCCCTGCTCCTGCTGCCCACACTGTTCCTGATGCCGGCCAAAGGGATCAAGGGGCTGGAGCAGGAGCTGCTCCGGCTCTGTGAGCCATGGGACATCCCCTCTGGACTTGCCTGGTGCCCAGCAGAGCAGGAAAACCAGCTGGAAGTAGTGGGAGACCTTGGTGACGCTGCGGATGCTCCTGCCCCCGAAGCCGTCCTTGTCCAGGGTCAGCAGCGGCACCGCCGCGTTCCCCCGGCACCGGAGCTGCACCCCACGGTACAGGAGCTGGGAGAGGGGCGAGGGCTCAGAGGGGTGTGATGGACCCCGGAGCCACCGACGGATCCCGGAGCCACGGCCGGATCCTGGAGCTACAGCTGGACCCTGGAGCCACAGCCCGATCCTGGAACCACAACTGGACCCTGGAACCATGGCCGGACCCTGGAGCCACCGACGGATCCCGGAGCCACAACCGGATCCCGGTGCCACGACCGGACCCCAGAGCGACAGCCAGACCCTGGACCACATC
>VZRW01005416.1:0-11918 GCA_013398125.1 Aegotheles bennettii
CTCTGGTCATCCTCTACACCCCCCTTTCCTCCTCCCTTCCCCTAGCTTTTATTGCTGAGCAGATGTTGTATGGTATGAAATATCCCTTTGGTCAGTTTGGGTCAGCTGTCCTGGCTATGTCCCCTCCCAAGCTCTTGCCCACCCTCAGCCTACTGGAAGGTTAATGTTGNAATGTTGGAGACAGCCTTGATGCTGTGCTAGCACTGCTCAGCCACAACACTGGTGTGTTATCAACAACTTCCTAGCTACAAGTAAAAAGTACAGCACGATGAGGGCTGCTGTGGGGAAAATTAACTTTATCCCAGTCAGACCCAATACAATGACTCAGAACAGTAATATCAGTGGGGTGGTGGGGGGTGGTGGTGTTGTATTTTGTCTCTCTCAAATGATATAAAGAATCAACATGGAAGAGTCACCTGCATTCAATGTGGCACATTACTGAACGATTAGAAGGAATTTCTCATTCTCTACAAGTGCTACCCTGTGCACCAAAATCCTATGATCTTCCTGCTTTTACTTCACGTGTCTTCTAACTACACTTGGTGGGTAAAAGAGCACAGAAAACAGATTTTTATAGTACAGGCCCCTGTTAGTGGGCTGCCACTTTCCTTTCCGGTAACTTCGGCTCCTTACATGTCTGTCTTCTCTGCCTGGAAGAACGACTCTTTAAAATCCTAAACAAAATCCTCTTAAATAAACAAAGAAATGTGGGGAGTTGGTTCCTTTCCACTTGTTTTTCCAGCAGGACAGCTGTTTGTAGAGGTGTTAACATGGCACATGAACTTAATTTCTTTTTTACATTAATCCTTGCACTTATATAGCAAGCCTCAAACAACCAGATAAGCAGAAACAAGTGAGATGCATAGCTATATTAATCCCATTTTGTGAAGAACATCATATTCAGGCTGCATATCAACTAGATCTTCAAACATTACATTTGCATGTATTAAAACAAACAAACAAAATAAACTTCCTTCAACTAGTGATAAAAGGCATCGCTAACTGTGATTTCAAAACTCAACATTCTTCTTGATACCATATTTTCTGTCTTGCAGTATTTGCAGAAACACAAATTGAGTACCATAGATTTTTATTATAACTCTCAGAATCCCTACAGTAGGCAGTGGTGAATTTGGTCTTTCATTTTGATTTTTAAAAATTGTATATTTGTAAGGAAGCAGAACAGTTCAAATTGTATCTGAAAGTCTCATCAGATTAATGTCCATATGTGCAAGGAACCCTTTGGTTTTGCCTAATTATGATGCTGTTCTATAAAAGATGAAGAATTATACGTGAAAACAGAGTCTGAAACATTTCACAAATATAAGACTTCAACTTAGAGCACAAAATAATCACTTTCAAAAGGGAAAAAAATTAAGTGGTTTTTACAATTTGATCTTCAGCTGAGATAATTTGTTAAAATGCAGTTACTCTTCTTCCCTATGTTTAACTAGCTAATCACACTTCCTAAAAACTAAGCAGCTGCAGACAGAAACGAGATTTGATACTGAACCACATCTAGGTTTTATATTGTTGCTTATAGATATTATTGAAATGTTGATGAGCTGTGTTGCCATAGGAAAAAAACAACACAATTTTACATAGACTTTGACTGAGACAAACGTTGACTACAGAAGGAGGAATCTTTAGACAGACAAAGGTGAGATACAAAGATACAAACACACAGATGGCTAATTGTGGTTAGAGGTATCCAGTCAATGCACACTGTGCTGTGTCCAAATGTAGGTTGTGCACAGATTTATTTGAGAGAGAGAAAAAAATAAATGCAGTATGGTCTTCTCTTTCAGCCTTCAGACAGTGGAGCAAGGAAACACAGCTGGTCACATTTACCTGAAGTGCAGTTTGACAGAGAATAGGGAAGTAAGAGAACAGGCTGATATATTTGATGAAGACATCCCAGAGAAACTTTTCCTCCCTTTATGTTCCTCTCCTTTGAGTTATAGTGAATTTGAAAGTTTGGTTTCTTTATGAGTGCTGAACACCACACTATCTATCTTTGCAACTTAGAAAAATATTTTCTTCGCCACAGTGTTTAATCATATGTACTTGCATAGTTTTAAAGCATTACTGCTGGAGAAAATTCCAAGCAAGCTGTTTTGCCACTATTAAAATAAAACTTCCCAGCTGTGCATTTCAAAAAAGGCCTGTTTATTTAAAAAGGTTTGAAAGGTATTCTAAATCAAGAGTTAAATGTCTAATGAACTCAGATACAGAAGTTAGTCAAAAAGGTCAGACTATCCCACAAAACGTTTTAAATTTCAACATGCTGTAGTTCCTCATGCCAGGGGACAGCTGTAACAAGGCACAATTTCCTACACCTGAGCTGCTGTCACTGGGGCTTGGTTGCAGTAATTTAGCCCAGGGAGTAAGTGGAGGGGAGTGTGTGGGTGGGGGTGACTGTAGCCAGTAATGCCTTCTTGATGGTAGGGTGAGACACTTTGGCCTGGTAGGAGTTCCCACCTCAGCTCTAGCAGAGGCAGCTCCCTTGGTCTTTTCCTGGGGAGATTTTGCACTGATAAAACTTCATTATCTCGAAGCAAGGAAACAGTTTGCTTGATGATGTGATGAGAAGTTATCTCCTGTTTATCTATAAATCTTTCTGCTTGTTGGTCCTGGTGAGCAGTGTTTCATGAAACTACCTGTGCTTAAAGCACACAGTCAAACAGAGAATTCCAAGAAGCATAATGCCAAAGTCAAAGGATATAGTCCAGGCACTAGAACTAAAGATTAGAAGAGGATTTCTGCACGGGTGGGGGGTGTGTGTGTGTATAATTTATATTTTTAAGACATCTGTCTTACATTGATAGTTGAATGATTTAAAAACTGAAAACTGTTTATTCCTGTCATTGTTTATAATTCAACTTTCACATCTGTTGTCAAAATGCTAATACTTAATGTGCAAACATCACATAATGGAAAATTATTAATTCTCAGTATCAGTACTCTAAATTTTATAAATTTTAAAATAAAAATGGTGTACAAACTATGAAACTATTTTTATAAGCTATCTTACAAAGCATTAATGTAAAATATATTTTTGACCTAAAAAAACGTTTATTTGGAAAGCTTCAGATTAATTAGTAACTTACAAATATAAATATAATTCCAACCAATCGAGAGGTACATACGAGATCAGAACAATTTTAAGAAGTTTAAGTACATTTTATTAACAATGCATCTCTTTGATAAGATTATGCTTCAGGAGGCTTTTAATGCCCAGAGATGAACTGTACAACAAAAAACAAACAAACCACAAAAGAAAATAACCCCCNAAAAGAAAATAACCCCCACCAAAAAAAAAAAAATCAAGGCAGGCAATACCATTTTGGGACAAGCCTCTGTTTATATTATACACAACTCAATGCAATATTCCAATATTCTTATGGAAAATATATAAATACTTTTTCTATGTTACAGGTATACAATATAAATCAGATTTCAATGTCTGTTCAGTGACCTACAACCACTAGAACCTCCAAATATGCAGCAGCGTGTTACTAAATAAAAAAAAAGGCCACACAGTACAGGGAGAAAAAGTCTTGAGATTTTCCTTGATCCCTTCCCTCCTCAGAATGATTAATTTACATAACCTCTTGTAATGCAGTTTTAGGGATGCTGACAGCCCAGTATTGAAACAATTTTTCAATTAAATCTAGAAGACATCTGCCTTTCTTCCCCCCAAGACATTGCATCTTGTGCTAAAACACCCTATTCAGTGGCAAAATGGCATGTTACACTTTTTGGCATAAATTACATTTCCCCAATAAAACAGTGTATTTTACAAAGCAATTCAAGCAAAACGTGCAATTTCTGCATGCTGTAGCATTGCTATCCATCTATGTTACAAAAATAGTTCAAAGAAAATCCACATTCTTTAATGAACATACAAATCTGATGAAAATAAAATGATCCAGAGAACCAGAATCAGGAGTTAAACAAAAACCAAGGAGATAGGGGGCTTCTGGTGAAATACAAACATGGTTTCTAGCATGTTCCCAAAGGTCTCTTACAGTTCTCAGATTTTACTCTCATCTAGTATACCTTTAATAAGCACATGATGATAATAGAAGTGTAACTGAAAAAAAATATGTTATGGGACTTGCTTTCAACTGGCTCCACAGCAAAGCCCTGAATAACAGGACTTCTGTGCAGCCCTACCAGGAGTTGAGCAGAAACCTCAGACACTCCAAAGCCTGGCAAGAATTCTTCCACTGTGATTGCTCAGTTTGAGCTCACACTTACAAGGTAACACCAGCTTCCTGAAGTCCAAAAAGCCAAATACCAAGACCAGGACATAGACTAAGAAGAAACAACAACTCTCACCTCTTACTAGACTTTGATTATTACTTAATTCTCAAATAGCTATCTTTCTCTTCAGACACTTAGTAAAGGTGCTATAGCTTCTTTTTTTTCAGCTTCTTACTGCAAAATACAGCTCTCTCGTTCAAGACCACTAGATACGTTTTGAAATAAAATGGCAAAAAGATGAGCAGTATTCTCAGTGCTACCTTTTTAAATGTTTATAAGGGCAGATTACCTGTGTGCCAAGCCATTGTGCCCTAAATTGCTGAATAATTTAGCACTTCATTGTGTCTTGGGGAAAAAACACCACCATATTTAGAGTACATATTAGGGTACGTATGTCAGGTCAAATAAGAACTGTCAGATGAAGATAAGCAACTGTTTCAAATACAACACGCCAAAGGCCCAACATACAAATTAGGCACCTCAAAGCCTGACCATCTCCAGCTCCAAGTGATGTCCATAACAGCTGGGAGCATTCAGCATCTCTCTCTGAATTTCAGACAGCTGAAAAGGTCTCTCTCCAAAAAGACACAGCACCCAGCTTTGTCCTCTTTCCCACACAGTGGAGAGAAACAGGCTCTCAGGGAAGTAATTGAGAGCCCTTTAGTTAGTTCTCTGCCCTTTAGAAAGGGCTATCCCTTTCCACTGTAAAAGCAAACTAAGAAAATTAGCCAGCTAATTTAGTAGACAATGCAATTGGTTTCACAGCCAGCCTCTCCTTCCCACAAAGGTTTTCACCTCAGAGCAGTCTGAGTATTTTGTGTTATCATGTTTAATCATTCAGGAGTTTTCTTTGCCACAGTAACCAAATTGTATTTGTATATAGTGTAAATGAATTCTATATGCTTTACCATTTGTTCGACAGTATCACAAATAGTTACTAATTGCAAAAAATACAAAGCAGGTGGTCTGTCAGCTTCCCTTGGTACCCTTTCTAGGGGAAGTGGAAGGACTATTTTTTAGGGTTAATATAGGCACAATTTTTATTTACCACTTTTCTTTTGAAGCTTTATCGTGAAGCAAATAAAACCCCAAAATAAGAACTTTGAAAGGGATATTTTAAAAAAGAAATTGATAGAATTAGAAATTCACAGTTTATAACTAGGCCAATATCAAATTCCTTCAATAACAGTATCCCTTCATTTGCCAATTAAAATGAAAAGTCATGTGAGCTTAATGTATAATTATGTAAATTAATTCTAGAAATGTTGTATGTTATGTACAGTGTTTACATCCTTGATGCATACTTGTTGAAATCGACTTTCATATACTTTAAAGAAAAAAAAATGTTTTATAACTGAATTTGCAGCAATAATTCATATGTCAAGTTTCTGTTGTCATGGATCCCCACACAAGCAAGTACTTCAGAACACATAAGCATTTCAGGATGGAGAATCTTTCAAAAGTATATTGACATTGCTTTTGCTTACTATGGTGCTTTCTACATTAAGTGTTATGGATTAAACTGGCAATAAATGAACAAAGGTGGTTTTGTTTTTAAATACAGGTGATAAAAATTGTTTATTTTGCTTTAACTGCAGAAAAATAACATGGAGTTGTTTGATGTAACCCCATCTAGCTATTAAAACAAATTTTATACTCTAGCCTAACTGAGGTAGTGTTTGAAACTACTGTATAAGATATGCTAGCCCCATTTTTAGGAAAAATATATTATTTCCTTTGGAGTTTATACCACTATTTGGTCTACTGTGATTGACATTTTGGTTTTACAGAAGCATTTATTTCTCATGACCAGAGAAGTCCAATAGTTACTGGTGTGGTATGTTTTAAGAGCATTTCAAACATGCCTTGACATATAGATATATTATTTGTGTCACTGACCATAAAAGAGTTGAATCAGCTCCTTCTTTCAGTGGGAACTCATGAAAAGATAATCTCAGGAACTAAATTTGACTATAAGCAGCAACTTAGAGATCTGCTTTACTAGAACCTGATGGTATGCAGTGCACACAAGAACTCATTGAAGCGATAGCTGCAAAGCAGTGCTTATGTGGCAAGATTAAATTTCCAGTAAGAGGAAATTCTACATTTCACTAGGAATCATATTTTACTGTTGACAGGGCTACTTATTGAAATCTCCAGTAGCATAGATAGTAAGAACAGGGTTATAAGCATCAGTATAAGTTTCACTTATCTTAAGTATTAATCTGGCAATTATAAAAAAATCGTAAAAGTTAATGGATAAAAATACGTTCTACCTTAGTACAGTCCAGCTGAATTATTCACCTATATCAAAATCAAAGGGTAATCCTTTCTATTACAGGCATTCTAACAAAGGTGGCCATGCTACTGTGTGTGTGTGTGTGTATATATATATTTGCATGTATTTATATTACCTTCCTATAAAGGCTTCTGAATCTTTAGATCCATGATAAAAGTAACAGGGATTCTTACTTTTTTTTTAAGCTTGCACTCATTAATTTAGAAATCTCACTAGTAACATGATAGACACAACTATTTCAGTCATTAACAGTCACTGTATCATGTAACTTTTGCAAGAAGTCTCAAATACCAATATAAAATTATAATTACTGTTGCTTCAAAATTTGCTCCTTAAGGTTTTTCACTACAATTATTAGTACTTTGATGCTTGATCACTAATCCATTGAAAATGTAGTGAAAATCCTTAACTGGTTCAGATAAGATACATGTACATAAGTGTAATGAAATTGGAGAGACTGCTAATAAAATTACTTAGTAATGATAGTAATATTAAAATAACTTAAAGGAAACCTCAGATTCACATAGGTTTTTCTTTCTGTCTGAAGTTACAAACCCCCAAGTAGTGTTAGAAACAGTACAAAACCCAACAGATAAGGGCTAACATTAATCCCCTGATGTCCATGATTACAGTATGGCTCCCCATTGCTGGCAATGGAATGCACCCTCATCTCTCTGATTCCTGGTATCCAGGGGCTAAAAAGCAAGACATCATTTTGCTTCTCTGGAACAGAATCATAAGTCAACCATAAAAGATGTCTCTGCGTGTTGTCCTATTTTATCTTTTTTTAAAATTTATGGTAAAAAATGAAATGAAAACTTGTGGAGGTGTTCAGTGCTTGGCTCCTGCATATGCTGGTAATTACTATTATTAAAACTATGGCAATGCTTAATAACTCCCCAAAAGGCTCAAAAGACTGGGGCAGTAATTGGTTAAGGAAGAAAAAGTTTTCAGTTCAGTCTTCAGGTACGGTCAGCTTCTGGAACGGTCTAGATGATGATTCTCCAAAGCTTTTTATCCAGTCAGTTGGAGGTTGTCTGAGGATTTCAGAAAGTCTATATGCAATGCACTGCACGAAACAGAAGTCAGGATTCATCTGATGCATCAATTACTGGCTGTTTTGTTGGTGTTGCTAAAATAGCCTCTGCTTCTTCATGCATCTAAAAGAAAGAGACAGATGAAGTATTAATGGCATCAGTGATTTTACTTAGAAAGACATCATAAAATGGTTTCCTTTAATACATATCTGAAAGCATTCAGAACATAAAACCTGCACTCAGCTGGCACATTTTGGTGCATTCAATGCATCTGAACTCTCCACTTACTTGTAAGAACTGTACATCCTGAAATAGCTCCTGAATGAACCTTCGAGATGGAAGTCGAAATGTACAATGTGCTAACAAGTAGGACACCTCAGAGTAAAGGCATATGTCATCAAATGCTTGGGGATATTTCTCCTTAATTCTGTTCAACAGGAAAAACAAAATTTTAAGTGTCTTGAACAGATTTCCATCATGTTTTTAAAAACTGTTCAATTAAATTTTGATTGTCATCATTAACAAAGTAGAGCTCTTCAGTAATAGGCATTATACATTCTGGATCTGATGAAGCAAGAAAATCAGAACAGACAGCATTATTTTGTACCAAACTGGAAGAAATTAATATTAACAGAATATATAATTTGAAAGTTGTACAGAATCTCTGAGATCACCTAGTCTTAAAATAATAGATGTAGAAAGAGAACAGTATATCAAAAAATAGGCACCCACATGTACAGCGGTAATAAAAAACATGAAAAGCTAACTTAATTACCTTTAAGAATTTTTAAAACTAAAATAAGCATTTCTGCATTTTCTTTTAGCAGTCATATGTCAGTTTCCAACATCACTAGCCCAAAACCCTACATTTTTTATTATAACATGTGGATTTATATTTCTATATTTTAACATTAGTTTTTCTATAAAATAATTCCAGTAGTTGTACTCTTGCTTAAAGCAGATTTGTGTTTCTCAACAAGTTACTTTCAGATTGTTATTCTGGTTATCTGATATATATTATTTGGCACAAGTAATAAAAAAGAATTATCATTTCTTTTTTAAAGATGCATGACACACTGGGTATATAATGAAACATCACTACATTTGAATTACTGATTTGAAAAATAATGGGGAAGAATAAGAAATTAAAACAGAACAAACATATTAAAAAGAAAATTCTTTGCTTAGCAACATTACGTTGAATCATCCGCAATAACCCACAGTAATACCTGCTTGACAATTTTTTGAGAAGTCAGAAATAAGGTGAATCATTATTTCGGAGATAACTTACGTCAGGAGTCCAGTTTCATGGCCCTTAGTTCCTACTGAACTACTCAAATTGATTACTAAACGTAAGATTTCTTTCCGCAGAAGTATTCTGCACACTGGTGTATCATCTGGGATTGATTTTACTCCTGGAAAAACAAATTCAACAGTATGGAGTTTAAGCAGAATAGCCTTTGATTGTGCTAATCTTATGACACATCAGTCTGTTTTAGCATTACACACACACAAGAGTATGTATTTATATACTTATTCTGAACTACCAACAAATATTCTCATTAAAACAAACAAAAATATTATTTTCATTAATTTTAACATGGAAATATTTAAAAAAGGTAAATGATCATTTCATAAATGCTGTGTGACATTTAGAAAAATCTGTGAGATTCAATTACAGTGCTGTTTCTACCACTAAATCATGTTGCAAACTGGGTGATTACCTGCTCTTTTTGTATCAGATACTCGTGAAGTTAGCAACCAGCTACTTCATAAGAAATTGTGATAATTCAAAATGTAAAACACAAACCTAAAAAAGAAATGTCTTTCTCTTTACAGAAATTCAGTAATTTTTTTAAAAGACTTTTTTTTTAAACTAACAACACTGTGGGGGGAAAAAGGCAATCAATTTGTAATGTCAGATACAGAGCTGCATTTACATTACCTGCAAAAATTCCATATAGCTAAAGCAGAACACTTTGAAAGTATGCCATCTGCCATAGTCACTGATAATGCAACTACCTTCCTGGATAATGACTAGGGCATCCAAAGAGGGTTTTTTTGTCGTTGGTTGATTGGGGTTTTTTTGGTGTGGTTTTTTTGGTGTGTTTTTGTTTGTTTTTAAAATAAAGATAATTACTTTGTTGCAGTATATATAAATAAAATATTATTTTTCCACAATACCTAAAAAATACTTTGAGTTATGGTCTCTAATAATCATAAGACTTTCAAACTTACCTAGTACAAACTCTGTACTCTTGGTGCTGCTAGCTGAACCATGGGATACTGTATCACTACAGCCTGAAATTCCAGAAAATTTGGAGGAATGCACAGCTAAGTGATTGTGTATGGTCTGCCCACACCAGTCAGCATATGGAATGTCTGAAAAATCTGAAACAAGATGCTGCATCTTTGTTATCCACATTTTCCTCACTTCAAATGCTTTTCTTATTTTTTAACAATGTTAAGAATGCAAGATGCTAATGCACTATGTACGTTAATGTCCTGGTTTGAGCCAGGAAAGAACCAATTTTCTTTTTAGTAATTTTACTTTTCAGGTAAGTCTCTTCTCAGTGACTGAACTTGCTGAAATTAACAGCATGTTTTTCGGACATCATCTGCTCCTAGAAGTGATAACACTTGATGTTTATAGTTATTGCAGAGGTAATGGTATGAATGACATGCAGAAAGGTTCTTGTTTATATTTATTCCTATAGAAACCAAGGTCACTGTTTGGTTCTGCTAAACTTATGTGCCAGAAGTCAAAGGGGTCACAGCTGTGACCCTCCTGTGGGGAGGAGTGGACTGGATAGGTGACCCAAATTCACCAAATGAAGTATTCCATCCCATANCTGCTAAACTTATGTGCCAGAAGTCAAAGGGGTCACAGCTGTGACCCTCCTGTGGGGAGGAGTGGACTGGATAGGTGACCCAAATTCACCAAATGAAGTATTCCATCCCATATGTGTCATACTTGGTATAAATCTGAGGGATCACGAGGGTCAAGCCCTCTTCTTCCATGGCCAGTGTCCAAGGAGGACTCTGTCTGTTCTGCCTTTGATCCTAATCTATGTGTTCCTGAATCCAGTTCCTGTCTGCCTATGAGTCCAGGAGTCCAGTCTGGGACTTTCCCAGTGCCTGCCCCGCAGCAGCAGTGGTGATGTGATTGCCATCAGGGGAGCGTGATATTGGTTTTGTATATATTTAATTATTTTCTTATTAATATTACTATACATTTTCTTTTCATTGTTATTGTTTCATTATAGCTGTTTTAGTTTTTCTTTCCAACCCATAAGTCCGTCTCCCTTCCCCTTCTGGGAAGAGAAAGGGTTAATAGAGAGCACCTGTCATCCATTTAATAGTCAGCACAGCCTTAAACTGTGACAGGTAACTATCAGCATATAAAACAGCTGGAAACTAGATGTTTGATTTTGGTCAAATCAGAGTCAAAACATCTAAAAATAACCATTTTTAAAATATTATAATACCGGAGTAAAAATAATCAACTTTTAAGCACTGACAGAAGCCTAAAAAACTGTAATCACATGTAGAGCTCTTGTAAAATAGAGCCCATGTAAAATAGAGCATGGATATATCAATGTGAGATGCTCTTGCATACACACAAGCTTTTTGTTCATAAAATTACCACAGGTCTTGCAGAAAGGGCTCTGACTTCAACACAAAGTTGTGACAAGTAAGATTCTTCTGGGAGGTTTCACTATTCATAGCCTTTGGCATTTTGGATGTAAAGAAAATAATGTAAAATCCAAGCTTTTAATTGTTGTGCAGTTAACAGAACCACAGAAAAACATAGGTCTGAAGGGACTCCTGGAGATCACCTAGTTCAACCCCTTGCACAAAGAAGGGCTCACTCCAAAATGAGATCACGTTACACTGCGAAGAGTTTTTCCCCTTATGTTTAACTAGAATTTCCATTCCTACAGCATGTGTCCATGGTCTCCCATCCTTCAGCTGTGTGTCTCTGACAAGAGTCTGGCTCTGCCTCACCTGTAATCCCCTCATGCTAATTGAAAACTACAAATAGGATTTTATTTGCTATCTCTTCTCAATACTGAGCTTGAGCTCAAACTCAGCTTTCTCAGCCATTCCTCACAATTTGTGCATCATCTCCCTTGCCAACAGTACTCTTCACGTGTTACTACCTGAATGCATAACACTGCTGTAAAATGGTAAGTATTCCTACTAAGCAGAAATTGGAATTTCCATTATGGGATTATCTTTTTATTATAGACGTTGTAAAAAGGCATGTAACTGCAAGCTCTGCAGAGGAGGTAAGGCGAGGTGGTGGAGTT
>VZRW01005417.1:0-30401 GCA_013398125.1 Aegotheles bennettii
TGCATGTTCAGTTATCACTTACAAACTGTTCATGGGGTGCTGCGTTCGTGTTTGGGCAACCTCTGTGCCTGGGCTTTGTTCTAAAACTTACAGGAATGCCACTAACCCCAGTCATTCACACCTGAAATGAGAGAGAGAAGAATATCTGAAGATACCTGAGTTGTATGGCAAACCCCCCCGATTATAAACCAGAATATTCACCAGGATTTTTGGCTTTCCATTTTCCGAATGTCCTCACGTTTGTCATGTGTGGCAAAGTAAATAATTCACTGCCTGAGCAGTGTGCTCCCTCCTTAATCGTTTGCACGCAAAGTAGTGGAGTGAGATCCTTTGGGATGAGTTTCCTTTGGTTTCATTTATGTTTGCATGCAAACAGAGGTTTATTTATTTTTTCTTGGGAAAAACAGGCTCTTATTTTCACAAAGGAGCCTTGTGAGATGGTGATGTGTGCTCGAGTCTCTCTCTTGTGCACAAAAGAGAGAGGAAAGGGAGTGAAACTGGAGTCTGACTGCAGATATTGGGGGTGTTATCAGTGTTTTTATCAGCAGTCATTGTGGCATCCAGACGTTGTTATCATGGGTCAGTATAAATACACAGGAACAGGAAAGACAGGAGGCTGCTCCTAAAGAACACAGCTTAGTGACCGAATCCTTCCCTTTGAAGCATCCCCTGTTTTCAGGCTCCTGGAAGCTGGGGGCAGGGAGCTTTTTCAGGCAGCCAGTTATTTCCAGAGTGTTTTTTTTCCCTTGCAGCTTTTGCCGAGAAGCTCAGGACAGGCAGAGCTTGAGGAGAATTAAAACGACTCTCACAGAACTGTGGTTTCTGTATTTATGAGCCAGTCAGCTCCTCCGTGGTGCCAGTGAGCCCGTCACCTCCCTGTGTTCTTGGTCAGGAGGAAGAGCTCTCAGATCAAAGGCTATACTTGGCTGCTTGGAGTGGTGGTACAAGTTCAGTCAAGCATCAAACCTGCGGGAATCCCATGGGACTGAACAGCTAACCAAACAAAGTGTGTTTTCACCAGGATTCCAATAGAAGTTGATGCTGCAGTGTGACTTTCTTTTGTCATCTCTCTGATTGTGGCAGTAACGTTGGTTCTCCTTGCTCTGGGGAGCACAAAGACTCTTCCCCTGGACTCATCTTGGTTTCTTTTCCCCCTCTGTGTGTTTTTTTTTCTCCCCCCTCTGTATCTGTCTATTCCTAGAAGGTGTCAGTTTTCCTTTGCCTGTGCAAACATCAATATTCTCACTGCTGAGCATTCCCAAAAGCTGTTCTGCCTCAGGGTTCATATGCCAAAACTTTAAAAAGGGAAGTGAAAATCAATTCCCTGTTTGAGATGATGGGGAGAGTGTCCACAGACAAAACAAAACACTAAATATTGCTCTCGGAAGCTGTTAGTTAGAAAATTATTTCCTTTTTAATGATGCAAAGGGTGACAAACAATCATATAGGAACAGCCCTGCCTGGGGATTGACACTCTGACCATGCTCCTGGGTGTCCATACGGATGTGATTCCCCCCCACACAGGAGAGAGGAGCTGACGAAGCTGGAGCTGGGGTTCTGGGCCGGGAGATGCAGCCCGTGCTGATTCAGGTTGGCGCTTGCTGCACCTTGTTAGAGCCAGACCTGTGTCTCTTTACAGTGATCGTGTGCTGGAAATATGGCTACAGACTGGCTGGGGAGCATCGTGTCCATCAATTGTGGAGAAAGCTTGGGAGTCTACCAGGGGCGAGTGTCTGCCGTGGATCAGGTCAGCCAGACCATTTCCCTGACACGGCCCTTCCATAATGGGGTCAAGTGCCTGGTGCCAGAAGTCACCTTCAGGTTAGTGCCTGCCTTTTTTTGTTTCTTCCCTCCTGCCTTTTTCCAGGTGAGGTCTGTGGCAGTTTGGATGTTTTGGTTGTTTTTTTCCCCAGAAATGAGCTCTTTGCCTTAAATCTCCTGGCTGCTACCGAGCACCTTTGGGTGAGAAGTGCCTCAGGTGTTTCTGTTAGAATTATTTCCTGGCTCTGTGATCCTGACGTTGGAATTAGCTCACTCTAGAAGGTTATGTGTGTTTGTATATCTATATGTTTTGTGTGTATACATTCTGATTTTGGGTGGTTGAGGGGATTGGCATGCTCTCTTACAGCTTGGCCCTCAGCACGTGCACTGTACGTAATTAAAGTGGGACAGAAGAGGAAGCAGAGCAGTAGATCAATTAAAATTATTGCCCCGATATGCTGAAATGTGTTATTAAATCCAGCTCCATCTCCTCGGTCTCTCACCATGGCCTTTCCTCTGTGTGGAGGGTTTTTGAGCCAAAAAGCTCAGTGTTGTAGCTCCCGTGAGTCCTTTCCCACCAGCTCCTGGTGACACAGTGCTTAGCAAGAATAAGTAAGTTGCTCCTCACTGAACTTTTTCCCGTTACTTGGCATGTTACAGTAGTTCAGCCTCTGAGTCACTGACTTTTAAATACAATTGGCTCTCTGAAGTCAATACTCTTTTTTTGTTGTTGGATTTTGAAGACAGAGAGTGGGGAAAGACGATGACTGTACTATTCCAGGGGATGCATGGAAGCCTGTTGCGTGCTCCCGCTACCTTGATATGCCAGTTGGACAAATATTTATTAAGTTTCAAATGGAATCCCCTAATTTCTGAGTTAGTCCTTGTGATCAGTGCAAGTGGAGGTCCTTGTCACCACTTCTTTGTCTCGTTTTGGCTCATGCCCAGCGCTGTCTTGTTTTCTTTATCCTTTTTTCTGAGGAAACAGGAAGCACCATCCTTGCCTGAGAGAGAATTGTGCTCATCTAAGGATAGTTTTCTGTAGAAAGGGATTAAAAGTAATAGTAGCCTCCAGGCTGAGATTAATTACATTACCTAGAAGCCGTTAAATGAATGCAGATTCCTGCAAAGATCCGCACCAGTTGCTTCCATTTTCTGCTTGACTGCTCCCTGTTTCAGCTGGGAAACACAATCCAGGTGTGGTACAGAAACTCTCAGGTTGTTATTTTGAAGATTCATGCCATTTCAGTTGAATATTTTGATGTTTCTGCAAATATTCTCTGTGCTGGAGTATTGAAATAAATGTTTTTCCTGTTTCTATTGGTAACAACATAAAACACCCCCCCACACTTTACAATGTTGTGCGGTTTTTTTTAGGGTTTATCTTGCAAAGGTACCTCAAACACTAAATTCTTGGTTTTCTTGTCTGGTTTTTAGGGCAGGTGACATTACTGAGCTAAAAATTCTGGAGATCCCAGGGCCGGGGGACAGCAGACAATGTGGAGACCTGCAGCAGACAGAAATGGGCATCCCTGGGGTCGGCTGCCAAGTGGGTCCCAGTCAGAATGGCACTGGGAAAGTGTTGAAGAAGCCCATCTCCAGCAGTGCCCCTCAGAACATCCCGAGGAGAACGGACACCAAGAATCAGGATATCATCATCTCTCCCCAGCAGCAGTGCTCCAAGAGCTACATGGACCGACACGTGGAAACACTGACTCAATCCAAAAGCTTCCGGCGTAGACACAATTCCTGTGAGTATCTGTGTTATCCCACAACTTTCCTATTGCCTGCCCGAGTTAACGCTGTGACATCTTCCCTGCTTCAGCAAGAACATTGTTAAAAAGTGCTGGAAGCTTTTGTTTGATTGCCTTGTACTTGTGTTGCCACCTGAAGGTCTGGAGAAGAGGAAGATAAGCAGTGAGGAGAGACTCTTCACGAGCTGTGCCTTGAAGTATTAGAGATACAGGTCTTCCAAATGTCTAGGACTTATATTTAAGTCTCTTATGATGAGATGATAGTGCAGTCTCATCCATAATTCCCTATGAATGTTCCTACAGTTTCATTGAAGCTTGCAGGACTGGGTATTTGTGGATACTTGCACAAAATGCCTTTATACAGAGAGATAAAATGGGTTTGTTGGGTAGGAATTGTCCAGTGAAGTGGGTTTTGAGACCTGCTCTGCCACTGCTGTACTTTGTTTTGGGCTTTCTGGGGGTTTTTTTGTAAAGAAAAATAGATTGTTTCTCTAGGCTCCCTTCCAGGAATGCGTTCAGGGTATTGCACACAGCATTGCTTCACTTGCATCTCCTTCAGAACCATGTGGGTAAGAAGGGGCTATGTGGGTGGCTTTATTTATTAGGTCCAGGACCCTTTTGGGTGCCTTGTTGGTTGTGCTGTAGAAATTCAACAAGCTTCCTGTGCCAAACCTTCGTTGAATGTATTCTTTTTTCCTCCTGAAGCCCAGTAAAGGAAGCCAGTCTTTCTGCTCCAGGCTGTTCTGTGTGCCTCTCATCGTCATTGTAGTAAAAAGCAAATAGTTCTCTAACAATTTCTTGTTAAAGTAAATATTGAAAGTTCTGTAGTGGAGATCTTCCCTGCCCCTGCTTCACCAGCATCAAATGCTGGGCAATGCAGAGCTGAATAACGCCAGTGATGATGAGTTCCTTATTCCTGCTCTTCCCTGATTGAAAATTGCCCAATTGCCAGCCTCCATTTCCCTTTGAAATGAACTGGGAACAAGTTGTGATATTATAAAGCTTTTCTGTTTAAGGCCTGTAGAACCACAACCTATGACAACATCACCTTACGAGTAATTACAAATGCTATTCGCTGTGTTGTTGAAAATGCAAATTAACGGGCCCTAACGAGGATGATGTAAAGATACAATCAGTGCATCTCATATTCAAGCAGCCGTTAGTTTTGTTTCTGTTCATAAAGCCCTCAGCCAGCTCTCACCCTGTGCCAAAATTGGGTATGTTCTTTGTTTTTTCTCCAAGCCCCCTGGGCTCTGCTCCTTCCCAGATCCTCGCTGTGCAGCAGGATATACCCAGCGTAATTCCATGACTTCATTGTTGAAGCATTGGTATCTATCCAGTGGATTTCCATGACTTCATTTTTTCCCTTGCTTTTGTGTTTAGAAAAGAAGCAAACCCAAGGTAGGCAAGGCTGATTACACAGGGAAGTTAAAGGCTGTGGAGAAGCTCCTGGGCCTCAGAAGCCTTCTTCCCCAACCAACAGCTGTATTATTTTCTGAGGGGGTTGTAACTCTTCATATTCACTCCTTTAATGATGGCCAGGCAGGGTTGATGGGAGGAGGAAGGCCAAAACGATGCGAAGGTGTCCTGACCATTGGAAGAAGTTGCCCAGGGAGGTGGTGGAGTTGCTGTCCCTGGAGGTATTCAAGAAGCACCTGAATGAGGCACTGAGTGATATGGTTTAGTGTATTAGGAGTTATTCTGTGGTTTTGAGTGTTTTCTTTCTAAACACTGCGGTGCTTGCTGTAGGAAGAGAGCTGTGGTTCCTTAAGGTTGATTTCTTAGTCTTTTTTTAAATTCCCTTGTCGTTTGCATACGTTACTTTGGTTGTTTTTAGAAAAACTTCTTCAAACTTCACTGTCAGCTCCTTAAACGTGTAAAGGAGCTTCTGCTTTGCTTTATTGTGGCTGGCTGGAGCACGGAGGAGGATTAACCCCACGTTTCTGCTGGCATCTGGTAGGTCTGGGATGAGCAGCGAGTGCTCCAAACCACTGCACCGCTTCAACCCACAAACGGTTTTACATAAGCACAGCAGCAGGTTGGATTTTCTTTTATAGATTTGTTCGAACAAGGTGCTAGATGTAGATTATTGGTAGCTTGGATTGGTTTGGGGACTCGAAAATGTGTGTTTGGAGAGAAGAGAGAATGATGGGTGAATCTTGGGAGTGGGAAGGAAGAGGTCCTGGCTCTGTGTAGCTGGTGAGTGCAGGGAAGAAGGGGCTGAGATACCATCTAGAACTTAAGTCACACAGGGATTAGTTGACCTCTTGATGCCCTTTAGCGTGCTAAGTCAGGGACAAAGTTCCCCTTTCGGAGCACTTGTGTGACAGGAATCAATAAACAACAAATATCGGGGCAGGTTTCCCAACAATGGCTTCTGTGCCGTGCTGGCACTGGGCTTGCTCATGCCAGGGCTGGCAGCAAAAGCTCCCACAGGGATCTCAGCAGGAAGGCGGCCGGCTCGCTGGAGACTTTACGTTTGCTTGTGTGCTATACATGAAAGGGTTTTTTTTCCCAAGTATTGTTTCTCTGTTGAGGGAGGCACTTTTCTGCGCAGCATCAAGCTGCCAACTTGATGTGGAGCCATGTGCTATTCTCCTTAATAAGCTTCGCGCGTCCACAGCCGGGGCAGTGGCGCTGGGAGTTGTGCTCTGAAAGGGGCTGGATGGGGAGGTCTGGATTTCTGTAGCTGCTTGGCAGAGGACTGGATCAGGCTGTGGAAGCAGATACAGCTGTGAACAGTGGCTTTCAGGGGGCAGTGATCGCTTCTCCTGTTGCCTTATCTCTGGTTCTTCTGTCTGAATTTTCCCTTCCACCCCACTGTCCTCCTTTTAGGCTCTTTCCCCTGGAGGGAATCAAGTCTTCATCCCTGCCCAGATGGCGATGCCTTAGGAGGAACACTGTGTAACTTTGCTCAGAGTTTGTTGGAGGCTGTAGCACAGTCTGTAAAGCCAGCGTGTCGTGCGTGTCAGCAGTATTCCAGAGTTGGCATCCCTGGGTATGGATTAGGGAGCTGCCCACCACAATACCGGCACGTCTCGTTTTGATGAGGTATGGTCTTGGCTCCCATTCACTGTGCCTGCAGGGGATCCCGGGGAGCTTTCCAGCCATTGTTCCCACAGCTTTTCTAGCGCAGCTTTTTATTCCGTCAGCATTTGCACACTGCTCACATCAGCTGCTTCTGTGCCCTGGATCCGTGGCACGGCAGAGCGTCTGGCCCCGCCGTTTGCTTCCCAGCTCAGCTGGGAGTAACGTGGAGTTGTTTGCAGAAGGATCTGGCAGTGAGGGTGAAAGCTCTTGTTGGGTAACAGGAATGGCCAGAGCTGCCATAACGCTGGACATGGACACAAGAAGCATGCTTGGTTTCCCTTGATGCTCAGCATAGGCTGAACTCTGAGAGCCCCTTGACTACCACTTCCATACCACTACCACCAGCTCCATACCACCTTGTGCACAACTTCAGAGTGATTTACGTGACAGCTTTGGCTTGAGAATCCTTTATCTAAGGTGTTAGTAAAAAGCTTTACCTTTCTCTCCAAGACACGCAGCTAAATGGCTGGTCACAGCTGGCGTACTGGGATTCCCCTTCCTCTTTTTTCTCCCTTAAGTCGTCTTTTGTCACCAGGAATTCTTGATTTCTACTCTCTGGCCTTCAGTGGCTTCTTGGCCAAAGGTGTTTTACAGTCGCCTTGCTCACCCAGTTGTTGATAAGAACTCCTGGTCTTGCAAATCACTGTGTCCAGAAATGAACTACCTGCTGCAGTTAGCAGTAACTTAAATTATTAGAAACAGAGCCTCTATAAACAGATAGTATTGCCAAAATGTGATAACACTGACCATGCAACGCTGTGCTGCTGCTTTCTGTTGCTCCAGTACAAGCAGAACAACTATTTCGTGCTGGCTCTTGCACTGTTCTGCTGTTTTGAAGAGGTTAAGTGGCTTTGTGCTGCCCTCAGTGATTTTCACGGTGGTGTGAGGTTAGAGTAAATCTGATGGGCAGAGTAGCTGTGTTGTTGCAAGACACGTACACTATTAGCTGTTGTAAGTTCATAGGTGCCCTTTAGGATACTATATTTAGCATAGTGGAGGTGTATATTTAACATGCTGGAGGTATGGTGGTATAAGGGTGTGGGAGAAGGAAGGGCAGAGTTAACATCTTGTAGATTCTCCCAGTTTCTTCTAGGGATGCTTGAGCAAAACTCTTTTGAAACTGGTGTAAGTTGAGCACTCAAACTGTTGCCACATTTAAAACAAACCAGCAAAAAGCACAGAACAACAAAATACACTCATTAGGAAAATGATCCTTGTGGGGTTTTTTGGTTTTGGGGTTTATTTTTGCAAAGCCTTGAAGGCTTGGGGTCTTACCTCCTGCTTTTCAGGGTATAAGACACTGGGCTCTGACTTCTCGTGTGCTTTTTTGGTGTTGCTGGACTATGGCATAACTGGAGACTGAAGCTGCAGCAGCTCTCTGAGAGGGAGTTTCAGGGTGTGCAGGTCTATTTCATTTAGCTCAGGTACTTGTGACACGCTCCAGAGAAGGAGCTGCTGAGCATTTTGAAGAGCTTCCTTGCTGTGGGACCTGGGAAAGCTTTCAGGTTAGTCACTGAAACCACGCTCTGGAAAAAACAAGTGACACACTGTCTAAAATATGGGGAAAATAGATACTTAGTGAGACAATGCACTCCTGTTTGAGAATAAAATTGAGTATGTGTCCTCAGCAAGTCATCTTTCAGCATGGCACAAGTTAGATGTGGTGGTAGGTGAACTCAGTATCGTGGTGTGAGACACATTTGCCAGAGCCTACAAAGTCCTTGAGAAGCGTTTGAGAGCTCCAGGCCAGCCTGCCTTTATCTGCCTGGAAAGTGTGCTCTGCTCTGTTTTTATAGTGTTTTCTGTAAAGGCTTCAGGTAATAATAAGGGTGTTCTGGGGTTAGCAGCAGTGATTTAAGTTGTGTAATTGAGCTACTGAGCAACTCTGCTGGAGACAGACGAGTTCTGTGTGTGAACTTGGCCGAAATTGGTCTTGAGTGTGCTGTTTCCTGTCCTGATCCTGACATGAATGAAGGCTCCTGGAGGAGGAACTCAGTGGCGGTTTGTTTCTGTGTTATTAAATGGATTCTGTCAATAAAGTAATTTGTATAAATGGCTTGCAGAGGTGCTTATCTTCAACCATGAGAAATATTTCAGTAGAGCAAGCGGTTTTGGTGTGATAACTCTTACTCCATCTGTTGGACACTGTGGGCGACACCTGTAATTGCTGGAATGGGCCTGAGGTATTTTCTGGTAGTTGCAAATGATAGTTTGGATGGGTGACCTGAATAATAACATAAGAAAGAAGCAAGGAAAGGGATACGCTGACCTCGTAATTGCGTATGGTTTTATATCAGTCCTTGATCTCCAGCTGTAAGCTGGCAACAAGGAGACTTTCACCAGTCTCACTGCAGGGAAACCGGGCTTTCACGGTTACTTGTGGCTGGAAAGAAGTGTACTTAAACACCCAAGGTGATGAATAAGTAGAATAATGAAATGAGAATAGTGGAATGGGCTTCATATCGGTACAGAGACGTGTACTTGTTGATAGTAAGTGCAAGAAAAAAGCAATTCTTCATATTCAGGGCTTTAAGTTCTCCCTCAAAGATCATTAAGTGACCAGCTTGTTGTGAAAGAAAACGCCTACATTAGTTGCTGAAATTTAGGGAAATTCCACAGAAAGTCTAGTGCCAAGTGCCTGCATGAACATGAGCTCAGTGTAGGAGGAAAATTGTCCTATATCACAGCTAGCTCGTTATCTTATCACCAACGTAGCACGTATCTTGAACGAAATAAAATACGAAGAAACCTTTATTTTGCTACTGTGGTCAAGCTTGTTTTTGTAACCTCGCCAGTGGAAAGTCCCTGAAAGTCTCTCTCCTGATGCTCTCATTTGATTTTCTGTTAGCTTCTGTTAGCTATTTGATTTTCTGTTACCTTAGCATGAGTGATGCCAAAGATGAGGGCTACAGCTTTGCTGGGGAGCGAGTATCCCCGAGTAGCCCTCGAGTTGGTGGACTGCAAGCACGAGCTCCCCTACCTTAAAAATGTGCTGCCAAAGCGTATGAGCAAATGTGGCTTTTTCCATTCAGGCCAAACTCTCAACTTGCTTTTATTTTTGTTTAGGGTCGTCCAGTAGCCGGCACCCCAACCAAGTGACTCCGAAGAAAAGCGGCCTGAAAAACGGGCAGATGAAGAGCAAAGACGATGAGTGCTTTGGGGATGACATTGATGAAATCCCAGACACAGATTTTGATTTCGAAGGGAACCTGGCCCTTTTTGACAAGGCAGCTGTGTTCGAAGAGATTGAGACTTATGAGAGGAAGAGTGGCACTCGTTCCCGGGGGACCCCGAACGAGAAACCAGCGCGCTATCGGCACGACGAGAACATCTTGGAATCGGAGCCCATCGTCTACAGAAGGATTGTGGTACCCCAGAATGCTAACAAAGAATTCTGCACGGGTATGCCACCTCTGTTACTGCTCAGGAGCTAAACTCTGACGCTTTCCTGGGGCACATGTGGTGGATTCTCTTCCCCAAGGGGTGTCTGTCGGCTTAATGTGGTTAAAGCAAGGGTGTTTGTTTTCGTAAGGTTGGATCTGTGCCTTGTCTCTATGTACAGCCTTTATTTGTAGTATTTCTGAGATAAAAAACATTCCGATAGGGTAGCAAGGTGAGTATTTTTGCAGTAGGGAACAATGCTGTTAGCTGGGTAACGAGAATGGAAGATGAATAGGAGCCGTTTGAATCCGTGCTTTGATTTCAGTAGCGTGACGAACCTGTGTGGACTGGATTGGTGGCTCTTGGGAGGGAGGGAGGGACAGGCTCAGGATTCCGGTTCGTGGTAAGTGGCAGGAGATTTTATCTGCTTCTGCTATTCTGCTGCTTGCGTAGGAGTTACATATTTCTGCGTGGTTTTGCGGAACTTTAAATGTTGTTGGTGTTAAAAGAAACATTTCTGGCTCTTCCGTCCATATTCCAAACATTTGTTGTACAAAAGGCTTTTCATGTGAGGTCTGCCCCCTACTTACTGTCCACTGCTGCTGTGGGAGAGATCCTGCCCAGAAAGCTGCATGAGCACAGCATGAAGATGGGTGTGAACTGTGCGTTCTGAGAGCAAGCCCTGTCTTTCTCTCCTTTGCTTTACCTTAGTCCTAATTGTAAAGGAAAGTAAAACTTCTAGAATTGATTTCATTTCATGTTCATCAGTGTTTTCTCTGCACTGGTGCTTTCACCAGGAGCTGTTTCTGTGTGCTGATGGATTTTACCGAAGGAATCTATTTCTAGACATGCTATGAAGTGTAACATATGTACTTTATGCTACACTTTGGTGCAGATCCCTTGTAACTTCAGCCTGGTTGTGCTTTGGCTTGCACTTGCAAAGTGTAGGAACTTTGGCGCTCCAGGAATGTTTCTGTTCCGCATCAGAACAAAATCAAAGCAGATCTTTTTCTGGAGAGGCACTGCAGAGGTAATATCCTGGTGGTCCAGCCACTGAGCAGAAGTGGGATCGGGTCCTTGATCTGTCATTCCTTCTTTGCCATCTCCATCTGGGGTGTGAAACACTTCAGAGAAGGATCTCGATTAGTTTGTCATGATTTGCTGCTTTTCAATTGAAAAAGAGAGGGTTTTCTTAATGGTTCTGCTATACAGCAATATCACAGTTTTCCATTCGTGTCATCCATCTTCCCATTGACCTGTTTGTTCTCAAATGAGATAAAAACATACTGGGTCATATCTTGTCCAGCTCAGTGTTGTGTTTCCAAGGATACTTAAGGAAAAGTGAAAGCACAGAGTGAACACGCAATGTGTGCTTTGTCTTTCACAATTCTAAGACCTCCTGAAGCAGAAGTGAGAGTTCAGCATTAACAGCTTTTGATGAGGCTTTTTTTTCTTCTGCTTAATTTAATCTTTAAGTCCATGCGAGCTTTCAATATCAGTGTCCTGTGGCAAGAAGCTCCACTGGTTGCCAATGTGCTGTGTGAATAAGCACTTCTTCATTTTTCCTGTGTGATTTTTACTTGTTTTTTTACATTTGCTGCTTGTCAATTCATCTTCCAGCTGGCTTTTCTGAGAGGAGACAGAGCCTCGTGTATGTCTAGCCTGAAACAAAAGCTAACCTCCTCTTAGCTGCCTGTTTGAGAAGCATGGCTCCCGGGAGGAAAACTGATGTGCAGTAAGCAGCAAGCGTCGGGAAGTAAATTCAGGGGGTGGAATGAGATTTTGCTGAACTCCATTGAAACTCCTGGCTCCCCGTTTGCAGAGTGCTGGAGGGAGCAGCCCAGTGAAAGGGCTGCTGTTCTCATGTTTTGTTCTTGGCAAGCCTGCCCAGGGCGGGTTGGTAAGCGACTCCCCTCGGGAGCTGCAGGGTCTCGCTAGCCTCATTAGCTACTGTTGGGTGATTAGTCTCCCCCGTGGAATTCTGGATTTGTTTGGAAGAAAAGCTGTCGTGTCACACAACGGGCAGGGGATTGACAGCTCCAGTTCCCCGTGCTGAGCAGGGCACGTTCACAGTCCTGTGGGTGAGGATCAAAGTGTCCCAGTGCTGTGTCTCTTTAGCCGCTTTTCCCACAGAGGGTGACTTCCTTTGTGTCTGTGGAGGAAGTTTACTTCTGCTTGGGAAATGCTAATGGTATCTACCAAAAGCTCTTGTAAACAGTTGTAACTTGCCTGCTGGTTCTGGTGTTCGCTCGGGTGCTTTTTGTAGCAAGTCAGAGGAACAGAGAGATTCAGTGTGCTCGGGGAGATGATGGACTGTCACTTGGGGAAAAAAATCCTGATTTCTTTGTGTAGCAGTGGGGATGCTAAGCTGTAGGCAGCCTGTGGCTGAAATGAAATGAGTACTGACAGCCCCAAAAGCCAGGATTTTGGGTAAATCCACGGCAGGAATTCTCTTTTTGCTCCTCAGTTCTCCCTACAGAGTTTCCCTGCACTCCTAAGGGGAACTCTACTTGCAAAAAGCACTTCCTACTTGGAGGAGAAGTAAGCACTTTGTAATTTTTAACCCTAGGCCAGTCTTGAAGGTGATTGTGTTGGAAGAGCACTGGCTGACACAGTGATTATTCCATCACAGAGTGATGCTGGTGATTGACAGTGAGCTAATACCCAGCTCTTGTCACTGTGGGAGAGGAGGAAGTCTCTGAATCCTTTCTTGCTCTTTTATGCCATGTTTCCATGGAGCTGGGAAATAACCAGGACCATGCAGGGGTAAAACCAGCAAAGTGCTGGTGCTGGTTCTCCGACAGACTGATCCACAGGACTCAGTCTGCAGTGCTATTCCTGACTAAAAGAAGTGGATCCGTGGAGGATGTAAACAAAGCTTGGTAAATGCTTCAGTCCACCAGGATGCTTTGCTGAGAGGCAATTTGCTGGAGCCAGGCTGTCAGGTAGTTATAGTAGTGTGTTTTAGAAGTAAGCAGGGAATGAAGATGAGGATCTCTTCCCAACAAAAATGAAAACCTGGAGCTAAAAGAGCTTACCCAGTCTTTGGTCATGACTGAGCTGAGTCCATCCTCGGGTCTCCACACTCAAATAGCTCCCAAATATATAATCAGTCTTTCCTCTCTTGAGCTGACTGCTATTGATCTGTTACATGATGCTTGAAGGGGGCAATGCAACTGCTTAACAAAGTCCTGCTTCCCTGGATGAGGCGTGGGCTGCTACCAGAGCTGACCAGCTAGAGATGTGTGTTGGGTCTGTCTCTGGTCCTTGTGGTGGTGGTCAGCACTGGAACAATCTGTGTCTGAACAGCACTGTGATTTGGGATTGGGTCTCTTAGCAATAGGTGCTAAGCCAGCCTTCCACAGGCATGTGGGAGCTCCAATGAGTTTGCAGTAGGATGGAGTGTCTCTGTTCACCCTCAGTGACTCTGTATGGTACAATCTCAAGTGTACTAGGCTGTCCACATGGTTCCACTTTGCACTTCCATCCCTCCTTTCCTCTTCATTTAATCCCTGCTAGCACATACCATGGGTTCGGGTTCATGGTGATTATACCTGGATTAAAGCCTCCCTCGCCTGGACTGTGGGCATCAAATGGGACTGAAATTCTCATAGGCCACAGTACCTCAGCTTCCCATGTTCCCACCTGGTCTTTCTGAGCCCAAGTAAAGAGGAGAGCTGGATGCCACACAGGGAAGGTATGTGTTTCTTTCCCTGCTGGGTAGTAAGGGTTTGTCCAAAGCAGGTTCTCTTCTAGTTAATGCTGTTAGTGTAGAAAATAATGTTCTTTTCATCTTCTGGAAAAGTGCTTTTTCAAACTCAGCTGTTGTAGAAATTGTCAAGTGAAAGCAGGACCATGGTCAGAAAGTCAGACTAAGAAGTACTTAGGAGTAAATCAATGCAGCAGGCAGAGCTTATGTGTCAGAGTCAGGCTGTGGAGCTGTGGCTGAGTCTGTTCTGTGAGGGTGGTGCTGACAGTACAGCTTTTTTTTGGGTGCCATGTCCTTGCCTGACTTTCCCACTCTGTAGGTTTCAGCTCTCCAGCCTGTGGGTGACTGCCTCGCAGCGACTGTGTGTATTGAATGTGTGAAGTGTTTCTGGGACCTTTTGAGTGCAGCGCAAATTAAGTTCACTTTATCTGACTGCAGGAGGAAACAAAGTGGTCCTGGGGTGAAGTCTTTGTCCCTCAGAGGGTTTTTAGCTCAGCCAGAGTGAATCGTGCACTAACGCTGGGAGAGGCTGGCACGGGAATGTCAGCCAGAACTCCCACAGAATTTGTCTTAATTAAAAATAATGATGATTAAAAAGAATAATCTAGCCCTTAAGGTTGTGTGGAGAATCATTCATGTTTGTGGGGCAGAGTAACGGTGTTTTGCTGGGTCTGCAGGCAGGTGGCTCCAGCTTTACAACCAGTGAGTTAAGTCCTATCTGCCTGAACCAGGCAAGAGTTTCACCCCCGTTGCCCAACTGTGCGTTGGGCCATGAGCTGTTTGGCTCTGGAACTGTGGCTGCTGTTTATTGCTAAAGGCAAGAGTTAGTGGTGCTGCATAAGGCTTTCAGGAGATCCCAAATCTAGTTCCATCTCATCCCTTTGCCTGTATGTATTTTAGCAGCTCCTGAGATAGTCAAGAGAAAAGATGGGGCTTCCACGCTGAGCCCCAGCAGCAGCAACCTGCTCTTTTCTCCTGCACCTGCAAGCGCGGGAGATGCCTGGACTCCGGATAGCAGCATTACTCTGGGCTTGTTTGGGGAAAAACCCTTGTTTCAGTCCCTTCTGAAGGGTTAGGTCAGTCCTTCTGCTGGCATGGGGTGTTCTGATCCAACCAGTACGTGTGGAACGTTGCGTAGCGAAGCTGGAGGAGATAACTTGTGCACAGTTGTAGTGCCCAGGACAGAGTGTGCCTCGCAAACGGAGAACCCTTCATGTTTAATCATGCTCCAGCAGTACCCTGCGTGTCACAAAACTCTTTAGTCTATAGCTGCCTTTTTTTTTTTCCCAGGCAGCTGTAAAATACATTTATTTAATATTAAAAGGCCTGAGCTAATTTATTTTATTACCTTCATTACCGAACAATAAAGATGCACTGTCCAACCCAAACATAATTAAAGTTGGCAGGAGTTCAGTTTTGTTGCAGCAGTGTTATTGTTTGTGGGTTTACACATCGCCTCCTTGATTGCTTTCTGCCAGAGTTTATTTAACTCCCCCAGCCTGGTTTTGGTAAGCCAGTCTGACTGGTTGGACCTTGCGTGAGTGCGAAGAAGGGAAGTTCACTTGGCATTTAAGCCAGCTCCTGAGAGGGAGCAATTAGGACAAAGTGTAGCATGCTCAACGCAAGTTCATCTCCTGCCTCCGCTGCCTCCCAGTAACCCCATTTGCGTTAACCCACTGGGCACTGAGTTGCATCTCGCTGGTGGGAATTAGTGAAGCTGGTGGTCTGGGGGAAGATGTAAATGGTCGCAGAGAAGACCTCTGCAGCGGCCGTGCTGAGTAGACACAGTGCAGAGATCACCCGCTTCACCCTTTGGGTTTGGGGAGTTCCTGCGGGGTTTAGGCAGGGAATCCACAGCCAGTTTGGAGTGCCCCGTTTCAGTTGGCAGAGGATGTGTCCTGTCCAACTGTTTGGAGAGCTCCTGACCTCGGGTCGCTCATTCCAAGTCCTCCCTCGAGCTTGAAAAACAAGACCCGCTGAAGTAGCAGGAATGTGAATGGGAAGGGGCAGAGCGGAGCCTTGCGTGACTCCGGCGGCTCAGAGGGTGTGTGAAGGCAGGGCAGGTGCGTGACTGCTGGGACGGGCTTAGGGTTATTAGTGGCTTATGACTCCAAACGTTCCGTGGCTGCTCTCGGCAGTCTGGAATGACTTTGGTGTGGGCACGCTCCCATGTGTGCCGCGTGGAGTCAGGCTGTTAGCGGAGGTGGCTTAATCGCCCGTTAGCATGCAAGGACAAGGGTTTGAACGGGTTTGGGCCCTCTCTATCTGCAGAGCATCGGCTGGTGAGTGAGGAGATGAAGGCCAGATGGATTCAGCAGGATCTGCTCCACCATGTTTCACTGTCACCTTGCAGGAATACCTCTGATTTGACTCTGAAAGCCTCAAAATGTGCAAAACCTGCTGTTTCTGCCATAGGGTTTGGTGATTGGGGCACCCTGGGGAAACATAGCAGTACAAATAATCCCTCACGAGTCACATTTGAATACAGCACTTGCTTGTTACAACTGGTTCTCCTTGCCTTGCTCTTGTCTGCAGAAGAGCCCGAGCTCACGAGTGACTGCTGGGTTTCCTCTCGGGGCGGATGTGTGCGCTGTGGCTGTTCCCCTTCGGGCTCGGGTCACCGCAGAGCGTTTTCACTGGGCCGTGTCGTGTTCCCACGGCTCCTGCCCGTTAGCGTGGGCAGCCCGAGCCCTGCTGGGCTGCCATCAGCACCCGGCTGGCTGCTGTCACCCTGGCTTCAGAGGCTGATGGGGGTGTGAGGGCGAGCTGGGGCTGTCAAACACCACCAAAGCAGAGTGTGCCGGTGCAAGGACAGAGTTCACGCTCTGGCCTGACATTTGCCAACACCCCCGAGCTGTAGCAGGCGTTGGGCTGAGTCCTGGACCTTCTGGAGCCCTCGTGCCTGACTCCCATGCACCTCATCTACCTGTCCCAGAGTAGGGACTGAGTAAATTCGGAGCCCTTGCTCAGCTGGACTCTGCTGGGGTTGCTTGTTTAGCTCAGAGCAATGCTTATGAATGGTGTGACCAGAAGGAGCTGAGAGCTTTTCTTGCTCCAGCTGTGTGGCCATCCCGTATGGGGAGGGAGTTAAGCTGTGCTGCTCCTTAGCTTGGTGACAGGTAAGGACAAACCAGGCCTGGCAGGAGGGTGTTTCAAGGGAACAAGAGCGTTTGTTTCTGATCCTACATAGGTGCAGATCCTCAAACAAAGAGCACAGAATCATTCTGGAGGAAAGTTAGAATAAAGAGGCTGACTTCTCTGGCAGAAGATACTCAGGGATATCTGGCTGGCTGCTTTCTCACCTGTCACTTCCACTTTGCACTTCTCATACACCAGAAGTAATTATTTTCAGTATCCTTGTCCTCTGCTATTCAACACACCACCAAAAACATTGCTGTGGCTCCCCTGGGGGCGAGGTGCTGCTTGGTGGCAAGGAATCCTCTGTTTATTTCCAGGAGGGCTCACAGATGTGACTGCAGGCTTTGTTTCTGTCAAGTCAGCGCTGGCTTGGCCTGCCCAGAGAGGGAAAGGATAAAGAGTTGGAAAGAGTGGTTATTCAGGGTTGTGTTTCTCTTACCTGCTCATTCCAGGCAAGCTGGTAGAAGCGAGCAGGAGGATTGTGGTGGTGCCTACTGCAGGCAGTTAGCACTTAACAAAACCTCTCTTGTTTGTTTTCTCCCGATCCACACGCTGCAGCGTTTCCTGGCTCACAGACCAGGCTGTCAGAAACATCTGCAAAGAGTTTTTCTACAGACTTTATATTCTGTTGGCTGTGTTGTTCCCCTGCTGCTTCAGTGTGTCGTGGTTCAGCTTGTGTGTCACTCATTGCTGGCAGATGCAGGCTAGGGGCTGGAAATGTGGGGCTGATCACTACCAATGGCAGGAAGAATAATGCATCCAAGCTTTTTTGGAGGGAAATGTGGCTCACAGCTTCTTTCCTGACCTTCGCAGTGATTAGGAACACTTACATGTGTCTGGGTGTGGGTGTGAGTTAAAGCAGTGGTGGCACGGACACCATTAAGAACTTAATGTTCAGCCTGTGAGTCAAAAAGGCCTTCTCAGTCCTCCTGTTGCTAAAACTGCCAGCTGCCTGCTGAATTTTTGTGGAAACACATTCTTTCAAGCCCAGCAGTTGCATTTAGCTGTCCCTGCTTCACTCCAGCAGAGTGAGCTGACTCTGAGGCAGTAGGTTAGATTCATTTGATGGTCTCGGAGGGAACCTGGATTAAGCAGCCCCTAACAAGCCTTTTCCATGTCATCGTTTTTAGGTGCTGTCATATAAAACCTTACCAGTCTGCTGCCTTCTGCAAAAGTCTCTGATCACACCTGTTTGTCTTCCTCCCTCCCTTCTCTTTGAACCCCAGACTCCGGGCTGGTCGTTCCATGCGTGTCCTACGAGCTCCACAAGAAGCTGCTCTCGGTGGCGGAGAAGCACGGGCTGACTCTGGAGCGGAGGCTGGAGATGACAGGGGTGTGTGCTAGTCAGATGGCCCTCAGCCTCCTTGGGGGTCCCAACAGGTAAAGCTTTCTCTCTGCTCTGGGTTTGCTCCCCCTGAGCTCAGCTTGTCTCATTCCATTTGCTTTGCAGCTGGTGAGGCTTAGGGATATGATTTTTCTTCTTCTTTAATTGTGGCTTTGCTGACGGGGTAACTCACCCCCTGTTTTTAAGGTCATATAGTTGGCTTTCTTCCAAAATCAGAGGGACAGGGGAAAAAAAGCCTCCTAGAAGTGAAATTCCATCAGACTTGGGCTTGCTATGAAAGTCCAAATTGGCTTTGTGGTGGACTAGGATAGGCTGGGGCCTTGTGCTTATTGCTGCGGGTGTGAGAAGCCTAGAGGGGAACCTGCAAGCAGAGCAGCTCTCTAGTGTCAGCACTACGAAAGGATGTGGGTTCCTTCTTCTGAGACAACGGAAGATTTGCAAAACACCCGTTGATTTGCATGTTACTGATTTTTTCCCTTGCAGGGAGAAGGTAGGAGGTGGTTTGGTTTATTAACAGTCCCCTTTTGTCTGCGTCTTAGGCTGAACCCGAAGAACGTGCACCAGCGGCCCACGGTGGCCCTGCTGTGCGGCCCCCATGTGAAGGGGGCCCAGGGCATCAGCTGCGGGCGCCACCTCTCCAACCACGACGTCCACGTCATCCTTTTCCTGCCCAACTTCGTCAAGATGCTGGAATCCATCACCAACGAGCTGAACCTTTTCAGCAAGACACAAGGCCAGCAGGTGTCCAGCGTCAAAGGTGAGTGAGCGAGGAGCAGGGGAGCAGGTCCTCTCCCTGTTGTCTTGCAGAGACCTGTGCTGCTCTGCCCAGTCTGGTGGCACCATCTAGTGGCACTGCCACAGGCAGATGGCTGACGGGAGGCTGGTGGGACAGCGGAGACTCGAGAGGTTGAACAGTGGAGTGGTTGTGCTGATACAGATGTTTCCTGTATGAGCAAATACGGAAGCGCTGCCGTATGGATCGCAGTCAGACCAGCCATGCCCTGAGGATAAGGGCCAGCCTTGTTCTGCGTGTCGGAGCTGCTGGGGATGTTCACACCATGCAGAGGGCTTTGCTGAACCAGCCTCAGCTGTCAGAATGCACATCTTGGGGGTGTGCCCCTAGAATAAACCACTGCACTGTCCTCTGCGACACAGCCGGCTTCTCTTTGTCACTTCACCTGCTGCCTCTCCAAACCTGCTTTGTTTCAACCCCTGCAGAGAAGGGCACGGTGGTTTGTGTTGTGGTGGGGTTGGGGCTGTGCTGGGCTGGCTGAACTGAGCTGCTCTCCTGTTGGAAACGAGGAGTCCTCGTGCCCAGGAGGTTGTGGGCAGTGAGGAAGGAGGAACACAGCGAGTACGGTGCAGGGCAGGTGAGTGAGTGAGACCAGCAGAGCACAGCACACGAGCTGCCTCTCCCTAGCAGAGGTAGTCAGCATGTTCCAGGAGATATAAATAGAATATATTACTTATATGGAATATAGAAGTGTCCTTCAATAATTGAGAGAGAACCCCACTGCTTCCCTGGGCTGCCCAGGCTGGGGAGCCAGCCCAGCAGCAGCACCCAGGGCTGCTCAAGTGCTGACTGCTTGGTGAGATTTTATCCCTGAGAGTCTGGGAACATTCCCCAGGGTGCTAAAGAGATTTTAAATACCGGTGTTGGTGTCTTTGATGGAAGGGTGGTGATGAGAGCAGGCAAGGCCAGGCTTTACACAGTGAGATTGTGGGTGCTGTGGCAAAAATGAGAAACCACTGAGCCTTGGTGAGTGGTTTCAGCCCGGTCCTCAACGGTGTTTGTGTTTCTTCCAGATCTCCCAGATACCCCTGTTGACCTAGTGATCAACTGCCTGGATTGTCATGAAAATGCCTTTCTGAGGGATCAGCCGTGGTACAAAGCAGTTGTGGACTGGGCCAACCAGAACCGGGCACCCGTCCTCAGCATAGACCCTCCCATCAGCGAAATGGAGCAGGGCATCGACGCCAAGTGGTCGCTGGCCTTGGGGCTGCCCCTGCCCCTGGGCGAGAGGGCAGGGCGTGTGTACCTCTGTGACATTGGCATTCCCCAGAAGGTCTTTCAAGAGGTGGGAATAAACTACCACTCGCCCTTCGGCTGCAAATTCGTCATTCCCCTGCACTCCACTTAGAGCCCAGCCAGCCACACGGCTCTGAAGGGAGAGGAGTGAGGAGGAGGGGGTCTCAAAAAAGCTGTCCAGTGGATCCTGACTAGTGAACTCGTGGCGCCTTAAGGATGTGAAGTTCTGGAGCGTTGTCCTTCCAGAAGAATAGTTGTGTATTTTGAAAAAAAAAAAGAAAAAAAAAAGAAGAAAAAAAAAAAGAATACTCATAAAATGAAACAAAAAAAAAGGAGGAAGTGAATGTTCCTGCAAAGCGGTTTTCATTCTCCTGTGCCATTGTATGAAGGAGCATGCAGGAGCCTGTCCCCGGTGAAGGGGTGTCCGTGGAGCTGGTGCAAGTTGTGGGAGATTTGAGATGTGTTGCTTGGTCCTTCTGGGCAGGTAGACCCAGCGAGGGTGCCCAGGTGGGGGCAGCACCCCTCGGCTGTGTAGACACCTTCTGTTGTGGTCGTACTGGGAGGGAGGGAGGATTCGGTTTCGTTTTGTTGTTCCTTTTGACTCTCCCCTCGCTGGTTTTGTTCACGAAGGCTGTTGGAGCTCACTGTCCCTCGAGGAGAGCGTTCCCTCTTTGGGAAGTTTGTGTCCAGAGCCAGAGGCTCTCGGGTCCACGTGCTCTGGGACACCCATGCCCTCAGCTTGGCCTTACTTTCTGTCCTCTGTTGGCTCCTTGTTTGCTTAGCGGGTGAAGCCCAGGTCTGTGCAGAGGGGGCTGTTTTGGGAAAGAACTTTTCCAGGATGGTTGCTTGTTTTTTTCTTTTCTTTCCAGCCCAGTGAGTGGCTGAATCAGGGAAAGCAGTGAAGCAGGGCAGTGTCACTCCGGCTTTGTTGCGTGGTGTACGGTGCAGGTGATGTTTGGGTGAGTTCCCCCAGTGCTTCCAGTATCTCCTACACTCGATGTGGTTTGGGAAGTAGGTCATGGATCGGTTCATTCCCTGCGGATAAGGGTGGGTTTGTGTGCACATCTGTGTGCTGGGAAGCAGCTTGAGGAAGGACTTGGGTGCTCAGCTCAGAGGGTCCTGTTTGCTTGCAGAGGAGGTGGTGCCCTCCTGGAGGGTACGGTGAGAGGTTCTCAGCTGAATTACTGTAGAGGGTCTGTCCTGGGATGCTCTTGTGCCGCACTCGCTTCCCGTGCCCTGCCAGCAAGCCTTGGGTTGGCTTTTCCTGCGTGCATTTTCTTGGCTCGAGGGAGCCCTGATGCAGTGCCTGGAGTAGGAACAAGCTTAAGAATCCATGGTGCTGGCTCTGTGGGTGCTCTCTGAAGGCTTTGTGTGTGGTAACTGATTCAGGGAACTGCAAGGCGCCCAGCTCCTTGCTCGTTCCTGATGCCATGAGCAGCATGGGCAGTGCTTGGCACTCCGCTGCTCTTCTGGCACCTTCCCTGTCCCCAGAGCTCCCTGAGCCCTGCACAGACCCTGTTCTGGCAGCTGGGAGAACTTCAGTGCTTCTAAAGGTGCCTTTGCTCCAGGAGAGCTGGCTCCCTTCTGAGGCTGAAGCGTGGGGACGTGTGAAACTGTCACCAGCTGTCACAGCTGCTCTGTGGCTGTGTGTGGCCACAGGTGAGGGGTGAGGGTTTGCAGAGCAGCAGGCACTTGTCTTTTCTTTTCACCTGCTCAGAGCAAAGGCCAAGCGTACCTACCTCAGGAGGACGGAGGTGTCTGGACCACTGGCTGCCCCGAGCTGCTTTCCCTGTGGAGTGTTGGACAACCTTAGCACCAACTCCACTGAAGGTGCCCCACCTTGAGCTGCGGTGGCATTTCACGGGCTGTGGTGCTGACTGGGACACAGTGGGGAGGGGTGGCAATGCCATTGGTTGTTTAAAATACAAATGTGAGGCTTCTCTCTGCCTTTTTGTTTCCTCAGCTGTGTTGAGTTCAGCTCACCTTGAGCCAGGTGGAGGGGCAGTGGCAGGGTTACACAGGTGGACATTGCTGCAGCACAGTGTTAGCTTTAGCCCCCTTATTTTCACTTCCCTTGATTGGGACACTCAGTAAGAGAACTTGCTGTTACAATTTCTGCTCTCCTCGAGCCAGGCTGCAGACTTTTCTGCCCTCTCCTGGGTTTGGCTGTTGAACTGTAGATTGTACGCACCAAGCAGTTAATGGTGTTGAAATGAATATTCAGGGCTTAATCACGGAGACCTTTTCTGCCCCTAAATTGAAGTGAGGGCCCCAGAAGGGCACTGAACCAGGTGGAGGTGTTTTTGCAGGGGTGGCAGATGGGTTCAGGGCTGTACTCTGAGACCCAGAAAGGGGTCGGGGGCCCTTGTCCTCCCCCTTCCCCCACGTTGCCAGAGTTAATTCAACAAATTGGAACCCTTTCTTTAGCTGTGGTTGAAATAGTTTCTACCCTCCAGCCTTCCCCACCACCCTAGGAACCACCTGTGAGCACTGCTCTGGTCACTAACACGTGAAGATCACTGCACTGTGTCACTGCTTGATGCTCCATTTGTGACCTACTGTTTGTAACGAGTCATTCCTGCCACTTCTGGGGGATGCCCTGAAATAAAGTGCGACTGTTCATGTGTGCTATTGCTGTGCAGCTATTTATTTGCCTGTTGTCATTCTGGAGCAAGTCTTCCCGCTTCCCTTTGTACCCTCCAGTGAAGCCAAGATCCCTGCTGCTTCATTTCCAGCATCTTCCTTTGCTGAAAAGGCAAAACTGGGAGCAAGAGAACACAACCAGGGAAGTATCAAACAATAAGAAACACTTTATTTTAACTTTACAACATATAAATAGACAAATCTGTGCTTTCCAATGTAGCTGTTCTTCCCCTCGCCTCCCCAGGGTCCTTGTTGCCGGGCCCCAGCCCCTCCGAACTCTGAGGGGAGGGAGGGAGTGGGACTGAGCTGCAGCAGCCAAACCGATCCCATATGTACAAATCCCACAGGCACTGCACCCTCCCCAGCTGTCATCTGCTCAGGTCCCGGCTGGCGCCTCGGCCGCACAGCATCCTTTCCTCGGTGGACAGGCCAGCGAAGAAGGGATGCATGAGAGCTTCCGAGAACGTGATCCGCCGGGAAGGGTCGAATTCTAACATCCTCCTCATCAAGTCAAAGAGCTGTGCGTGCTCCAGCGAGTCGTGCAGCATGTACGTCTGGAAGGGAAGGGTGGGGGGACAGAGAGAGGGGTGGAGCACGCCGGTAGGACAGGGACTGAACCCCAGGCCCGGGTTTTGGGAAGGGGAGGGAACCATGCAGCACTTACCCGCAGGGGCTTGCAGTTCTCTTGGACGTATCTCCCATCCGACGTGTTCTCATCCCACACCAGGTTGCCATTGTGGAAGTATTTCTGCTTCCTGGAGAGGAAAAGTGTTCAGCGGGGCTGCTCGGGGGGGTGTACGTCCCCACAAGAGCTCACCCGTGCAGGCAGAGGGAAGGCAGCAGCCTGCACAGCTCAATTAGCACTGTTATCTCTGCTGTACAGAAGCAGCTCAACCATTTCCCCTAAAACCTGCCAGCAGGCTCACAAAACTTCCAGCCCATCTCCCATGGCCATACCCATACAGGTGAGAGCCAGTGTGAGGGGATTGGCACCCGGAGTAATCAGCCACGCTCAGTTGCCTGGAGTGTCTGAGTGCAGGAGGAGGTTCTTACCGAGTCTTGTGAACCATGTGAGATGGAATTGGCCCGAGGATCTTCTCCATCATGACAAGGTGCTCACGATTCTCATGGGTCTGCAAAGGAAAAAGAGCAACAGTGCATCAATTTGGAGCCTGAAGGTTTGTCCCCTGTACATGAAGAGAAGCCTCCATCAGGAATGATGCAGCTCCTCTCCACCTCTGCTTCTGACCCTGTCCTTCCAGCAAGGAACCCTGATATTTCAAACCCTGATATTTCAAACACTGATATTTCAAACCCTGCTTCTGATGCTCAGTGCTCGCCCTGCATTTCCCTTCCTGTTAAGGATCCTCAGGGTACAGAGCCTCCTGCAAGAACCGTACCTGGAAGAGGGTGAAGCCGCGGTAATACTCAAACAGAATGCAGCCCGTACTCCAGACATCGCACGGCTGTGCCCAGCCCAGCTCTGCAAAGAGAAGCAAGTTAACTTGGTGCTCCCAGCAAATCCCACTAGATTTCTACTAGTTCCTTGCTGAGGCTGGCAGGGATTACATGAAGACAGACCTAGAAGTTATCCATGCACTTCCCAGTGCTGCAAGAGGACTGAGCGCTCTCAATTTTTCCTCTAGACAGCATCATCCCGTGGCATCCCTGGGACAACCGTTCTCCCTCACCCACCAGAGACCCCCCCTGACTCCAGCAGCACTCACCCAGGATCACTTCTGGTGGGCGGTAGTGCCGGGTCGCCACGATAGTGGTGTGGTGCTCGTGATCAAAGGTGGCACTCCCAAAGTCTGCCACGCGGATGCTCGTGTTCCGAATGGATTTCTCCTCGCAGCTCTGCAAGCAAACAAGAAGCCCTCAGTGCTTCTGGTGGCTGGCTCAGGATTAAGCTAGGCTTTGAGAGAAGCCCCCTGATCTCAGAACTGGCTGTGTCTCCACTACTTATCAGAAAGATTGCAAAGTTCTGAGTTCTTTCATCTCAGATCAGGGCTAAGGAAAGCCACTGAACACTCAGTTCACAGCCTGAAGGCTTTTAGACAACGCAGGAGAAAGAAGAGGCCTGACTTCCAGTTTGTTCCCACTAAGCAGACCTTTAAGGCCTGTGGGGCACGTGTGGAACAGGGAGGATCCTGTTCTGGCCTGAGCCTGGTCTGTGCACTCCTCTCTGAGCCGTAACCCACCTTGTTCTCGTTGTACAGAGTGTCGAAATCAGAGTTGACAAACAAGATGTTTTCTGGCTTGAGGTCAGTGTGAGTCAGCTGGTTGTCATGTAAAACTGCACAGGTGGCGAAGAGGAGAGAGAAGAAAATACTTAGATGAGAACCACACGCTGAAGCACCCATACAGCTTCCGTCCTTCCTGGTTCCCTCCCACCCCATTCCAGTTGGACACGGTGGCCCGCTGTGACTTACATCTCAAGGCATGGCAGAGCTGGTAGGCCATGTGCCGGATCTGAGGGAGAGGGTACGGCTGGAAGTTGTTCTCCTTCAGGAACTCAAAAGTGTTCTTGCCCAGAAGCTCAAAGGCAATGCACATGTGGCCGTGGAAGTTGAACCAGTCGGACATCAGGACGCACAAGCTGCACAGGGAGAGAGGATCAGCCATCACTCAGGCACATAGCAGAACAGTCACCCAGTAACAGCAAGGAACCCACACTACAACTTACAATTTGTTCTCCTTGTCCTTCTCTTTAATTTTTTTCAGGACGTTGATTTCCAGCCTGGCTGCTTCTCGGTACTTCCCAACATTTTTGATGATCTTTAGCGCCACCTGAGATTTGCCTCTGTAAGGGAAGAGGAAAAAGGATGGAATCAGAGAAAAAGCCTCGGTACAGACATCCCCCAGAGGCCACCTCCCCTCTTCAACTGTGCCAGAGAGATTTCTGAGGAGGTGGGAGGTCCCAGTGGCTCCTGTACTATGCTGACCCCATGGCTCAGAGCCAGACAAAGGGTCAGGAAGAGACAGGGGTCAAGTGTAATCACAGGAGAGGTTAAACAGGAAAAGACAAGTACCCCAGCAGATTAAGAGGTCGCTTTCCTCAGCTGCTGGGCCCATCCCTCAGCCAGAGTTTGCTGCAGGGCTGTAGAACAGCCTCTGCCAAAGCCCTCAGCCCCTGAACAAACTCCCCAGTCTGCAAGCAGTCTGCAAATTCGAGGAGCTGGGGTAAGAACCAGCCCCCTTTCCACCACCTGTGAGAAATAACTAGGACTGTAGTGACAACAGTCTGGTCCAGTGGAGTCCCTGGCCCAGGCAGAACTGGCAGCATTAATCCTGCCGGGCTGGTGAGCTGGTTTCACTGGGGACAGACACATCTTCCATATCTGGAAGGGGAAGATGCCCACCTGGCGTGGTCCACGCACTCCACCACTTTGCCAAAAGTGCCTTCGCCAAGGCTGCCGACAATTTCATCTAGGAGAGAAAACAGGAGCGGACGTGAGCTTCAGGGGCTTGGCGAGAGCTGAGGCCCTGCAATGTCACAGCAATAAAATGGCAAAGCAAAAAACGTCTCTCACTGCTACACCCTTTAAAACTCTATTGTCTGCCTCAGGCAATTTACTGCTCAGTCCATTTATAAGCAATAAAACACTAGAGACCCCTCCAGTACAATACGAGAGATCTCGTCTAACATGGGGATAGAAAGTAGAGAGGTAAAGTTTTACGAAAGGTGGCTGTACATCGCTCTTGAAGCCAATCGCCGATCCTGCACACCAGGTGGCCTTCCTTGTCATCTTCCACGCTCCTGCTGCGCTTACTGCTCTGGTGGCTTCTCTGCACACACCGCCCCCCGACACGGCACGGGGCCCAGCGCGCGGAGCGGGCGGTTCCGAGTGGCAGGATGGCGGTGTCATTCAAAGGTGGAGGTAGGTGACGGTGCGTCGGTGGTTGGATTTTCCAGATCCCAGCATTTCATAAGGCACACAGCATATATAACGATAGGGATATTGCAAGGGACACGTCAAGACACAAACTAACTTCAAAAACAGAAAAGTAATCAACAGCTACAGGTACGTAAAGAAAACTCCCTCGTTAGCTACGGCCTCTGCTGCCGCCGCCTCTCAGGCAGGAAAATGCCCCCCTCTTCTCTGCAGGGAAGCAGCAGCTGGGAGGCTCCAGGGTTAAGGTGGCTTGGCTTGGCACCATCGCTGCCCACAGAGGCACCGGAGGATGCTGCCAGAGGTACGAGAAGAAGGAGGGCTTTGCCAGAAGAACCTCATTTCCTCTGCTGGCAAACGTGACGAGGGGGATAGAAGCTGTCAGTTTGGACAAGCTGTCCAGTAGAAGCCAGAGTAGCAGTTCCCTCTGCTCTTTTGTACCTCGGTTAATACCTCGTCAGCTGCCCGGAGCCCTGGCCTGCCCCGGCTACAAACCAGCCCTGCCCTTCCTGACAGGACCAGCCACCGCGCTGATCCGAAATCCACACACCTGGCGGGCTGCACACAGACCTGCTGGTGCAATCGGGATGTGATTTTAAGCCTGGGAAAACTTTAGGAACAGGACAGTTAAATGAATCCCCAGGGAGTGTTTCACCCCGCATCAGGCATCCACTAAAGGCACAAGGTCACCTTCACCCCTGCTACTGCCAGCTTCTACTGGAAAACCAGCCGAACATTCCTGAAAGGACCTGGGGTCCAAGAAGCGAGCTGCCCTGATTCCTCCTCTTTCTCTATTCAGCCTTAAAAATAGTTACAATCTACAGCCAAAGAAATTAATGCACAGCTCTACATTTCCACGCCTGAGCTTCTATCGGGTTTCTCTTCTGTTGCTCCTCACCTCCCCAAAATAATGAGCTACCATCAAGCCCCGAAAGGTCAGCTGAAATGGAGGAGAGGGTAGAGAGGATGGCTGAGGCAGCTGGGAGACTGCAAAGGACTGAGACCGCGCCAGCCCAAACCTGCACACCCTCACCATCACACACACACTGTGCCGGAGGGCTGGCATCCTGACCCCGGCTCTCGGGACAACAAAAAGTCAACTGGAAAGCCATAAAAGGGGGAAAGCAACAGAGCATCGGCAGCTCCCAGCCACGCAGGGATCCACCACAACTGCAGGGATCCACCACAACTGCAGGGATCGCGGCTCGGGTATTTGGTTGGAATTACATCTAAAAGCAACAAACTCGTGAAAGATGGAAATGTTCCTCACAGGAGAGGAGCAGTGAAGCAGAGACACTTGCTCTGATGCCTCACACCACTGCCAGGGTATTCTGGGACCAGCCTCCCCACCCAGCTCCAGGTATTCCCTGTTAATCCTTGGAAGGAATGCTATGTTTCAGGGTAGAAAGCAGTTGAAATCCTTGTGTGGAAATAAGCAAAGAGGACAGTTGTGTGTCCTCAGAAGGTGGAAGCCCTCTTCTAAGTCCAGTGGGACAGGGGGTTAATAACCACGGGACTAATGACTGGGGAGACCCAGGCTGACGGATCCCCCCAGTATGGGATCCCAGCACACCAAACCCCCCTGAGAAGCCGCAGGACGCAGGAGCAATGCCTGGTGGCCAGCAGCCAGGCTGGCCCACAGCCAAGGCTCGCCGTCGTTAGCCTGTCACGTGTGTGCCATTTGAAGCTGTCCCTGATCCCCTCCCAGGCCGTGCAGAACGCAGCTTAGCTCCCTCACGTATTAAGGCTGCAGGGGCTACAAAGCTACAAACGCTTCCCGCATAACGAGACACAGATTTGGGACTACACATTCCACAAACACCAAAAAAAAAAAAACAGGATTGGAAGTACTCACCCAGAGTGCTCAGAGCTGAAAGGAGGTAAAGACCAGTTAAAACCCTGACCAATCCTAAACTCTTTCTGGATGCTACTCACCGAGGAGGTGCTGCTACAAGACCTGGTCCTGCGTTTCCGGCAGTGCTGCTGATACTTCCTGGGACGGTGCTGCTCTCTGCCCCGGGATCGCCGCCAGTTCCGCGAGCGGGTGGGGTAATAATCCTCTCCGAAAGACGGGCTTCGCTCTTCCAATCTGTAGGCATCACTGTCCCGCCTGTACCTCCTGTGGTAAGGCATCCTGTCATGGCTGGAGCACGGACAAAAATGGGATTATAAGCCTGGCAAAGCACAAAAGGCAGAGTCCCGGAGGCAGGGGAACAACAAGCGCCCGCGCTCCAGCCCTCCCCTCTGCTGAGGCTCAAACGCTTCTCACCCGAGCTTCTCAGATAAGAAGTCTGCAAGAGAAAGCAGCGTGGCACTCCCACGTTTCAAGGAGCCAGGAGGGGAAACCACCTCCTCAGAGCTCCATCTGAGCCACCTCCTCAGCTGCACCACCTCCACCCCCCCCACCCAAGTGTTTTTCCAGCATTTCTCCTCCCCGTGGAGGGGTTCTCATTAGTTCTCAAGCAAACGAGGGCTGGAGGCAGCAGCAATGCCCTGGTCCCCGATGCACTGAGCCTCCGCTGTGCACACACACACCAGCTCCACAGGTCATTAGTGAGAGCCAGGAGGAGAATCAGGTCCCGACTGACAACCCAGGGCTGCAAATTTATATGGGAAACTTTTGGCCAAGTGAAAAAGGAAGGGGCAGAGGGCATCAGGCACAGCTGAACAACCCGGACCACCAAAACCCACCCTGCAGATCTGTTCCAACACTGACACAACCCCAGACGCCTGCAGAACCACAGTGGGTTCTTTGAGATCTTGAACCTGCGAGAGGCTCAGAGCCCAATGGAGCAAGCAGGTTCTCACCTCCCCAAACCCCGTTTTCACCCAAATCCACCCCACACAGCCCTCCAGATGAAGGGCTGGGAAAGCCCGGTGCGTGCGTCAGCTGTATTTCACAATCCTCTTCCTCCAAGTAAACAAAAGCCAGGCTTGGAAGGGAAATTAATCCACAGAACGTTTCAGGAATTTAAAGATTAACTCAGCTCCCTTCTGGCTGCACCTGCAACCAGCGTGGGGTCAGCCCCGCACTGCTCCCACCTCCAGCCTCCTCACCACCTGGCTGCCAGCGCCTGTGTCCCTGTGGGAACGCGGGACAGGGAGGGATCAAAGGCAAACTCCAAAGCAGGAGCGACGCCTGGATCCTCCCCAAGGCATGGGCGAGGGAGTGGGGCTGTCACCCTGCAGCTGGTCCATAACGTGCTCAGAAAGGTGCGGGCTGTGGGGGAGGCTTTGTGCCCCCACAGCTGGGACAGGTGATCCCGGGGCAGGCTGTTGTGCTGCATTGATGGTCAAGGCGTTGGGAAGAGCTCTGGGGCAGCGCGAGGTGGAGGCTCAACCCTTGGGATGCACAGGGCTGGGCTGAGCGGTGGCCAGGGGGGCAGAGCGGGGCAGAGCAGAGTGGAGCTGGCAGGGCCGGGCTGAGCCGTGGCCAGGGGGGCAGAGCGGAGCAGAGCGGAGCTGTCAGGGCTCGGTGCGGGCTCCGAGCCCCCGCGGGTCACGGGAGAAGCGCCCAGGCCCGCTCGTACCTTCTGGATCGCGACCTCCGGGCGAGGTCCCTGCGGGGCGGGTACCGCAGCCGCCCCTCGTAGTCCCGGCTGCGAGACCTCCTCCTCTTCCAGCGGTGCCCCAGGAATCCGTCCTGCTCCGGGGAGCG
>VZRW01005417.1:31689-70158 GCA_013398125.1 Aegotheles bennettii
CCTCACCATGGCCTCCCTCACCTCATGGCTTCCCTCACCATGGCCTCTCCCACCTCTGCGTTCTACACCATGGCCTCCCTTGCATCAGCAGTCTACACCACAGCTTCCCTCACCTCAATGTTCCTCACCATGGCCTCCCTCACCTCAGCAATCTCCACCATGGCTTCCCTCACCATGGCCTCCCTCCCCTCAGTGTTCCTCACCTCAGTGTTCCTCACCGCAGCCTCCCTCACCATGACAACCTTCATCATGACAACCCTCACCAAGGCCATTCTCTCCCCATGGGTTCCGTGGACATTCTCCTTCCACCACCCACCATTGTCCCCACAGGGACTTGCCCTCGGGGCTGGAGATGGGTGATGGACAGAGTGGTGAGGAACCTGGCCAAAGAGGCTCAGTGTCCAGCTAATTGGCGTGGAGAGAGGCTTGCTCTTGTTTATTTACTAATTAGCACCACAGGGATTGCATGAGTGGGGCTTGGCTCCCTCCTGCCCCACGAGGAGGTGACCATCCCCTCCCACCTAGGCCACCACTTTGGAGGACAGTTCTTGCTCCTAAAGCTGGACCACGGACACTGCTGCCCATGGCAGCACCTGGGTAGGAAAGAGCTTCAGTTCCTCTGCAGATGGAATCATGCACGACCCCTTTATTTATTTAATGACCACTCATTTGGGCCAGCAATTAATTAAAAATGCAGATGAGGGGTTGGGGCAATGTTCTTGTGGTTTTTCTTGCCAGGAAGCAGAGCTGGGGATACCCCACCCTGCCTGGTGAAGGTCTTCACTGCTGTGGAAAGGGTGGGCTGGTGATGGGTTAGAAAGGGTGGTAGATACCACCACCGTGGTGGACAGGGGGCTGGTCTCCCCGTTGGGTGATCTACCCACCCGTCCCCTACCATGGCCAAGGTTTCAGGTGCTCAGGGCTCACTCGAGGTGCAGGCATCAAATCTCCTCTTCCCTCCCCAGGGGAAGTCCTCTCCGATGGACTCATTCCCCTCCGTAGCTGTTCAGAAGGGGGTGGTGCCAACCACCACCAATCTCCAACCCTGGAGATGGAGCTCAGAATTCTCCCATGACGATGTGTGGGCTGAGACCTCACCCCTCCAAGGCTTGGAGGTCCCTCTTCGCTCTCTCCTGCGGGCAGCTGAGTCCTGAGCACGCTCTGCCCGTGGGCTGCGGGCAAGATCAGGGTCCGAGGGAGCAGGGCTGGACCTGGTGCCACCGCGCCGACTCCAGCTGTCCCCAGCTGCACATCTCCCTCCAGTGCAGCCGCCCGGCCCCAGGGGCGTGGGGACCCACCTGCACGTGGCCCAGCGGGGAGCTGCGGGTGTAGATGCGAGCCTGTGGCAGGAGAGGGGCAGAAGCAGTGTGGGACACAGCTGGTGGCCTTCAAGCAGAGCTAGAAACACCCATGACCACAAGAAGAGCAATTGCCTCCCAGCAACCTCCTATGGGCAGCAAGAAATAGCTCCTCCAGCCTTGCTTGTACCCCTCCCATGAGTTGGGGCTGAGACCCCTGAGAGACTCCTCCCCAGGCCACCTTCTTCGCCATGGTCACCTCCATCCTGCTCACCTGCATGATGATGAACTCCAAGGACAGCTCTTGCTGCTGGATGTCCCCAGCAGGGAGGTTGAAGAGGAAGGGCATGTTCCAGACAGGGTTGTAGCCGGTGATGGACTTGGTCTCCTTGGTGTCGATGATGTGGCCGTTGTGGTAAAGGTGGATGATGATGTAGTGGCCTGCAAATGGAGACACAGCCTTAGTGAGAGGGACCTGCTCTGGTCCTGCATGGTGTGGGCAGCCAAACCGTGGGCTACAGGACTTCTGTGGAGCTGTGGGGAGAGGACAGAGAGGTGCTGTTCATCTTGGTTGCACCTAGCCCACCCTGGTCGGGAGCAAGGACCTCCAAAGTCCTCAGCTCACCTCCCTGCCCACCTCCCAGGCTTCCCATGAGCTGGGTGAGCCAGAGATGACAACAGCCAGCAGGGCAGAAAGCCAGATGCTATATTTTTACAATAAAGCATTTTGGGGCCAGATACCTAGATCCTAGACCTGTGCTCATTTGGCTTCGGAAAGAGAAGTCCCAGAGGAAATAAGCTGATGGACCAAGCAGAAGGAGGGGAACCATTCCCTGTGCCCACCTACCTGGTGTGCCCAGCATGCGTGAGAGCCGGCCAAGGTCCTCTGCCTTGAGGACCAGCACCTTGATGCGACCGGCCAGAGCTTGGTACTGGAGGAGAAGGAAGAGTTGGCCGAGGGGTTCGGGTGGTGAGGAGAGGACACTGTGGCTCGTGTTGTGGGCACTGAGGTGCTGCAATGAGATGAGAGGGCAGGAGATGCTGTGAAACCTCCAACCTCATCCAATCCCTCCAACCTGGGGATGCTCCTCTCCCTCCTACGCTATGGGTGGGTCAAGAATGGGCAAAAATGAGTCAATAAGGTGAATTTGATGCTTCCCATCAATGCCAGGGTGGTGCCAGCTCAGCATTTACCCCTTCCCTGGCACCCCCATCTCCAGCGAAGCCCCCCAGCAGAGGTGCTGCTGCCCATCGTTAGGGTTGATGGGTGTTAATTGCAGGCAGCTCATGGACCTGCCCCACAACGGAGGACACCATGGGGATGGGGTCTGCTGCCTCAGCATCTCCAGTCCTCCCGCTGCCTCCCCCCAGGTGATGCTCAGAGGATGCTCTTCCTCTCGTTGTGGTGTTTCAGGGCTCTGAGATGAAGAAGCCCTCAGCAAAAGCCTGAGGACAACCCCCGCGTTGGAGCCCAGTGCCCTCCTGACCTTGGTTTTGGTGCTCGACAGCTCCCAGCTGTAGCTAGAAGGTGCCCAGGGGTCCCAGGAGGCCTGAGCACAGGGGAAGAGGACCTCTCCCACGAAGGAGTCCTTGAGGCTGCGAGACCTGGCGTAGACGGCGAAGCGCAGGGTGAAGCTCCTCAGCTCCTCCAGGCTGTAGCGGCCGAAGCGGCAGGGCAACCAGCGGGTGGGGTGGGGGCTGCCGCGCTGCAGGGCCGTGGTGCGGGACACCGGGACGTGTGGCAGCAGGTACACCTTGACGTAGGAGCCCCGGCCACCCCGCAGCTCCTCGGGAGGGTGGGAGACGCCGAGGACCATCACGGTGAGCGTGGCCTCGGCCGATGAGTAGAACAGGTCACAGTGGAGCTGGGGACGCTGGTCGGGGCTGGAGGGTCCCAGGGGGACCAGTGGGCTCTCCTCGGTGCAGAGCAGCTTGGCTCCAGAGAGGGTGCAGCTGCGCTGCCACACTCCCACCGGCCTCGGGGGCAAGGGCAGCGTGGGTAAGGATGCTCTGCCCTGGAGCGAGCCCCCCAGGGGATGCTCTTTCACCCGGGCACCCAGCACCTCTCCTGGCACCTCTTCATAGTGCTGCTGGATGGGCACTGGCACCGTCTGGGTGGGCAGAGCAGGTCCCAGCTCCAGCGTTGCCCGCTCCTGGCCAAGGCAAGGGCCCTGGCGCCGGCGATGCCACCAGCACATGGCACAGCCCAGGAGGGCGCTGAGGCAGAGCAGGGACAGCCCCACATCCAGGGACACCTGCAAACGCACTGGAGGGGACGGGCACCGTTAGCATGGAGGGTCTCTCCATGGAGCAATGGAGAGCGTGACTGGGGTGCCCACCTCCCCTGTGACCCACCCCAAGCTGGGGTTGGGCTGGAGCATCCCAAAGCTGGAAGGTGAGGGAGGAGCTGGCAGGGTCAGGGCTGCTGGGCACCCACGGGCAGCCAGACACCAGGCGGGCTCCAGCCGGGCTCAAACAAAGCCGGCCTCACCCCGGGGCCGATAAGGGCCGTGGAGAAAGCGGTGGTTATCAGCCCCGCTGACGCAGGCTGGGCACGGCCGGCGATAGCTGCTCCTTGGCGGGGGCACAAGGGGAGCGGGGGGTGAACACGCTGGGTCCAAAGCAGCCACAGTCCCAGAGGTGTTACAGACCTGAGCCTGGCCCCGAAAGAGGGGGAACCTGGGCTTTGTCCCGACCGGTGGGGATGCCCGCGGGGTTTCGGGCTCCCCGGCAGCTGAGCAGGGTGGGATCTCTGCACATCAGTCATTGAAGGACCAGGGACCGAACTCCTGGACATCAGGGCTGAAGTTTCTTAGGAAAGTTGGGTTTCAGAGGTGGACAACAAGCACTGAGGCAAACCCCACTGTGCCAGGAGCTACCTCCGGCCCTGCAGCGAGGGATTATGGAGAGGAAGGACAGGACAAAGCCTGAGCCAGGTTCCATAAAGGGACCTTAATGTTTGAAAGAGAAAAGCAAGCAGTGTCTCGTGTCGTGGGGCTGGGCTTGCATACCCAGATGCTTTAATCCTCCCTGGAGCCCTTTGTTAGTTGTTCGGGCAGCCAGGTTGCAGCTGGGATGAGTGGTGAATGGCAGCATTTAGGGGAGGGATGGAGGGAAGGGGGCTGGGATGCCAGTTTGCCCGGAGGATTAGGTTCCAGCCCAAACAAGGACTGCCAATGCCTGTGGCCGTCCAGCCCCAGGAAAGCGAGTTGGGAGGGCTGGAGCGTGACCACCCGGGGGTTCATAGGGCTGGGGAGGGAGTGGGGAAGCATCGGATCCCTTCGGGTGCTGGAGGACACTGCGCAGGGACCTGCTGCACCAAGCAGGTAACAGGGCTGCAGGCTGGGAGGGCTGCGGGGCCAGGGATGTCCCGGACACTGGGGTGGCCACCGTGGAGCCCCCTGCACCTCAGAGCAGGTCTCTGAGCATCCCTGGGGCCAGGGGGAGACCCCAGCCCAGCACCTTTCCCCCTCGGATGCTCGAGCTGTGGGTGGATAAGCCCCATTGCTCCCCCATCGCCAGAACCCACCTTACCTGCTTCGGGCATCCAGCTTGTAAGGTGAGGGCGGGCGAGTCCCTGGGGCGCCTCAGCTGAGAAAAGTTGGAGCTGGGAAAATCTGAACCCGCCGGTGGGCAGGAGGGGAGGAAACACAGGGGGAAAGGCTCTGCCTTCACCTGCCCGGATAGGCTGGGCCCGGAGCCCGGGTGAGGCGAGCAGCTCCGCCAGCCCCCGATCCGCCGATAACTGGGATAACTGGGATCCTCAGGCGTCAGGCACAGGCACAGCCTGACTTTGCTGAACTTTGTGGCTCCGGAGCTCTTCTGCACCCAGCCAGGATGCTCAAGGCACATGCAACTCGCTGGTTTGCAGCATCCCAGCCCCAGCAAGGTGGGTCTGAGCAACACCACTGGTGTTTCGCAGCCGTGCGTGGGTCTCCCCGATGGAGGGGCTGGCAGGCAGGAGGGGAGAGGTGGGGACAGGGTGAGTTTGGTGGGAGGGTGGGGAAGGTCACACTCCAGCATCCATCCCGGCACCAGGCCAAGACAAACGCAGACAGAGAGGCCTCGGAAATGCTGGTACGAAAAGGGTTGGAAACAAGTTCCTCTCCAACTGCCCAACTGGTTCCATGACTGGAAAAACAACATCAGGCGCTGCGTAAATAGCAAAACTGCTGGGAAGCATTAAATGGCCTTCTTGTGCAGAGGAGGTGGTGGCACAGGAGGGATTTGGGAGAGCAGCTCCTGCCCCAGCCGGGGTGTGGAAGGGACACAGGGCAGGGGTGGCTGCAGCTGCAAAGGAGCAGAGACCCAGCATAACTCAGCTCATGCCTGTTCTGCCCCCAGAGGTGCACAGAGAGGGGCTCCCAGCCAGCACCCAACCTGGAAGCTGGAGCTTTGCACCCCTCAGGTACCCACCTCATTCCCAGAAAACCGCTCTGAACAGGCATCCCAGCCTCACCCCACCAGGTACAAACTGGGAGCAGAAGGACCTGCAAGGACACAGAGCTCTCTTAGGCTGAGCCAGTCTCCGGGAATACAACCCCAGGATGAAGAAAGGGGTGGGAAAGCACCAAGTCCCCACTTCAGCGAGAGAGCATGGCCACAAAGGAGGCGTGAGGGGTCACCGTGTGAAGAGGTAGAAGTTTATTGGAATATAAACATTCAGATAACGCGTAAGATAGAAAAAACCCAACAACAACATATACAGACACTTGTTGGAAGGAGACGTTGAGGTATTTGTCCACCGCCTAGGCTATCACATTTTTTTTATTTATTTAAATTTTTTTTTAAACAGGTAAGAAAACTAGTAGCAAGGCTGCTGCAGCTGTTTGGTGAAAACATCTGATCTGAATCTGTTTGGAGCACACGCAGCGGCCGAAAGGACTTGGTGTGACACGTTCACATTCACTTGGGGAGCCGAGCAGGCGCGCAGCCTCCCCCCCACACCTCTCCCCCCTTTCTCACAATCTTTGTGCCTTCCCAGCATAAACTGGGCTCTGCTGGAAGAGGACGAGCAGGTTTGGTTTTGGTTTCATGCCCCGAGTGGGCCTCAAGCCCAGCTGGCCAAGGTCCCCCTGAAGCAGGGAGGCAGTGGGGAAGCGTGCTGGGGGCTTTTGGTTTATTTTTTTGGCTGCTCGCTGCAAAACCTTCGCTGGTCTGGAGTCGAAAGAGAATTAGCCACACTGCAAAGCGGAGCACTTCACCCGAGGAACAGTCCTACCCGCAGTATCAAAACCCCTGAGTACTATACAATCGAACACGGTCGAGTGAAATGAAGCGGAGCCAGGGAGAGGGGGGGGATCCACCACCCTTCCACCCAGCCCTCCCCAGCTCCCGGCTCCTCCACCCCGTCTCTGCTGCTGGTTTCCATAACCCTGTCCCCAAAGCCTGGCAGCTCAGTAGGAGACCTGGAGCTCAGCACAACACATGCTGAGCCGCTGGCGGTATCGAAGCCAGGCTCAGGGCAAGGGTTACTCTTCACAGTCTGAATGGCCGGTCCTCACCAGCGCCTACTGGGAAAGGACCAGTTTATTTTTGCAGCTTATTTTTTACTGAGGTATCTGTTACACATCCCGACTTGATTCTTTCCCTGAATTGGATACAAAACAATCTGTTACTCCCTGTCTATTTCCAGTCTAGTTGTGTAAAGCTTATAAACATTAATACTCTAGTAGTGTCAAAGCTGTTTAGCAGTTCAGTGATTCGAGTGCCTTTCTGTGCAAGAAAACACAATGTTAGCATGTGATACATAAGCAAAACCACCCATTACTAACCTCTGCTCCCCAGGACCAGAGAAGCAAGCATAAGGAAAAGCAAAAAGTCCCCCAGTCCCACTCATAGGAAACAGCCCCCAAACCCACCCTCAAATAAAATAAAACAACCAAAAGAAAACAAAAAAAGAGGGGAAAAAAACAATCTGAATGAGCCCCAGGGTGTGGAAAATCCTTCCTGAGGCTGTGGGGATGAATGAAATGCTGTGGAGGGCTGCAGCCAAAGAGCAGCTCGGCTTCCCCTGCCGCTGGCGCTTGTTCCTCCAGCTAGGACCAGGCACAGAGGACACCTCAGAGCAGGCTCAGTCCCAGGACATGTGCATCCCACCCGCTTTCCTCCTTCCTCCTGCCATGTCCTCACAACGCCGGGCAGCAGGATAACCACAGTGTATAAACTAACACCTAGAGAGCCTCTTGCAACTGCCCGTGGTTTACACGAGCCTTAGCATGAGCACTCGGCTCTCAGGGCAGAGCAGCAGCCCAGCAGAACCTGAGTTTGAAGAGGTTAAGGGCAGGATTATTCATTTGGTTTTCTTTTTTCACTTAAGCCCAACGCTCAGGCTGCTGATGGGGCTTCTCCTGTGGCTGTATCTGGCCCGGTGTTTAATCAAGCCATGCTCTTTTCAGTAGGATAAAATCAAACAGCTTCTGGGAGCAGGAGATCCTGGGACCTTGCCACAGCTACCCAGAGGTGTTGCAAGAGGGCACTTCCCCCTGGACTTGGGAGGTCTCCGAGTACCAAGGTAGGCTCAAGCTGCTCCCAGCACACAGCAGAAACAGCCAAGCAGGGAAGGGACCTCAAGCACCTTGAGCCTCCCACCCTGCAAGAGCTAAATGCTCCTGGCAGCTCTGCTCACCTGTGGGAGGCCTGGCCAACCCAGCTTTGCTAAAGGCAAGCTTGGAAAAATCAAAGGGACTTTAGAGACACCCTCGTGTTCAACATGGACAGATCCCAGCAGTCACTCTTCTCCCCTCTCTACCTGTCCTCCTGTGCCATGCACATGTCCTGGGACAACGCTGGTCAGCTCGGCTCCTGCTGGCCTGAAGGACAGGGGAGCCACTGCTCCTTCACTCAGCTTTTATTCTTTCTGTCTTTGGTGATACAATTAAAAATTAAAAAAAAACCCCCAAAACACAATGTCAGTAAAACCACAATATAAAAAACAAGCGATAAGATATGCCAATACTTCCTGAAGAGGTTAAAAATAAACCAACCCAAAACAAACAAAAAAACCCAACAACAAGTACATATCTGAGGTATTTCATCTGCTCAAAAAAACCTGACTTGGGCCTGGAGGATGGGAAGGATGTCACCAGGGCAGGATGGATGGTGCTTGGACCTGAGCTCCAGGCTGGGAAAAGGCCAGCGGGAGGAGAGAGGACAGGATGAGGCCACCTGAGCAGGAGCTGAGTTGGTGGAGTCACAAAGCCAGCTCAGTTGGCTCCAGACATAGGAGAGCCATGGCCAGCCTTCGTTTGCTTGCAACCAGAGGTTTGAGGGTGAAGGGTAAGGGTGGGCTTGATTTCCTTTGCTTCCACCCAGGAGAGCAGCAGATCTCACTCAACTGAGAGGGAGCTGCTTGTTTTTTGCTGATGTACAAATTGAAAAGGACAGAGGGGCTGTAGGCTGGTTCAGAGGACACTGAAGATTGTGTGTCACACGAACCACAACACCTACACACACCCCTCAGCCCCACCAAAGCAGATTTCAAACATCACCAGCTATCTTCTCAGCACACAGATGTGAAGAGCTCCCAGGGGCTACTGAGAGCCACCTTACAAGAAGGAAGCTGCTCCAGGAAGCCTCGATCAACCTAAGTGACAGCCCTTTTGTGTCACAGGGCAGAGGATCAAACCAGCAAGTTCAGGCTGTCAGGGCAAACGTCAGCGGGATGAGTTCCTCACGGGGAGAGAGACAAGGTCGAGGGCATTTAAAACTTGGCTCAAAGCCTGAAGGCAACAGTAGGGAAGAGGCCAGCACCAGCCAGGAGAAGGAAGCAGCTGATTGAGAGGTTTTTAATGTGTCTACGGGTCAGACATAGCAGTGAGAAAGTCCCTCCCCTCTTGCCAAGACCTCAGAGAGGGGAAAGGAGACTCATAAGCTTCTAGGGGAGGACATACAAACACTGGAGCAAGGCAGAGCCTGGAGAAGGGAAGCGAGGAAGCTCGCCTGCTCTGCAGCTGCACAAGCTGCAGGAGGACAGGGACAAGGCACCCCGCCGGCTCTTAGGATTGTCAATACACGGAGTCGTGTTGTGGGGAGAGTCCTTGTGGCTACTGGTTGGAGGAGAACCAAGTTTCCCTGCCCCAGGTCCAGCTCTTTCCACCTGCCTTGGTGACATCTCTGCCATCTCTCAACCTGCAGCTCCTAGAGACGATCCCTGATTGAAAAACGCCAGGCGTGCCCCCCCCCCTCCATGTCCCACCCCCCGACAGGAACACAGCAAACCCTGGGAGAAGGAGGAGGAAAACAAAAAGCAAAAGGGAGGAAGAAAAGGGAGAACAAAGAAAAAGGCTGGACAAACAGACGATGAAGAGAACTCGCTGGCATGGAAAGGTTTCAGCATCATCATCATCATCTTGCCGTTGGCCAACCGCAGAAGCAGGTTCCTTGAGATGAGGTAATCTGTGCGACTCCTTCCCGGCTCGCTCCCTGCCCAGAGCAGAGAGGGAGAGCTGCCGAGGCCAGTGTGAGACAGCAGGCTGGGCCGTCCATCAGAGAGACCAGCTGGTGGAGGGCTCTGCGCTGGGGGTTCCCCGGGATGAGGTAGGGCTGGGAGAGCAGTGGGAGCTGCTGCTGCTGCTGCAGGAACTTTGGGTGCTGGAGCCTGCGATGAGATGGACGACCGGCTTCTGCGCAAAGAGCACTCCTGCAGGGCACACAGAGGGCAGGAGAAGGGTTACTGGGACTATGAGAAGGAGCAAAGAGCAGCCTGTCCAACCCTCATCCTAACAGGAGCAAGCTCAGTGCAAGACAAGCAGGCTCAGAGGTGGGACAGAGGGTCACGGATAAGCAGAATATAAGAAGGGATCCCCTGGGACTTGTTCTGGCAGCCTCTGTCACAGGGATGTTTTGCTTACAGGTGATTGAAAGATCTCAAACAGCTTCAATGCCCCTGGAGAAGAAAAGCAGCACGGCAGTGCCAGGCCTCCTGCATGGGCTGTGTCCAAGGACACGCGAATGCAACCAGAAGAAGTGAACTGGCTTGGACAGAGTACAGGGGACAACAGCAATTCCTGCTTCCCAGAGATGCATGAGGAGAAGCTGAGCAAAGCCACTCCACAGCAGGAGAGGAATGATGCTCCTTTCCTAATACTTCCTAGTATTTTTTAAATCTAAGGGAAGGGACTGGAACAACCACCACCACCCTCTGTCCTCAATCTTGACTGCCTACAATGAAAAAAAGAAAACAGAAATCATCCCCCATGAACTTTCTAAGCTGTAGGGAACTTTCCAAGTTGCACTTCAGCAAAACCAGCCCTGGGAGCGGGGCTCCCACCACCCACTCTGCCCTCTACCCACCCGTGGGAGCAGTTCTTTCTCACCAGCATAAATTGTGCCGTTAATCTCCACTGACATGTTAATGCTCCCAATGCCGTTAGGTGACAAATTCAGTGCTGCCGCCGCCGCCGAGTCAGGTTTATCTTCTTTCAAGAAAAGAGATGCAGAGTTAGAGAAGAACTATCCTGCTTCCTGCAGTGGCCAGAGGTGAGGTGTACACAGCCCTCCCTTAGTCTCCTCTTTGGTGAGGAAGCCCTCATATGAGTCCTGCTTCCAGCCCTGTGTCTACAAAGGGGTTTAAATGCTTCGGTGTGAATGGAATATGGGCTGGGAGCCTGCTGGTATTTGCCAGTCTCACCCCACCTCACATGCTGGAGGGCCAAGCTAACACCTGCTCCAAAGAAAAAGCTGCCAGCACCCGAGCCAGGATTTAAATGGGCTGGATCATGGCTGTGTCTGCAGCTGTGTGGGAGCAGGGCTCAGACTGCAGCAGCTTCAGCGGCCGCTGGAGGGAGGGGACACAGCCCCAGCAACACTGCTCAGCTGCCCCTATGGCACGTGTGAAATCTTTTTTCTTCCCTGCCCTGAAACCTGGAGAGTCCTTTCCAAGCAGCACTGGGCAGCTCTGAAAGCACCCGTGCAAAGCAGGGGTTCAGTGCACCGATTTAAGGGGATCTGAATGTCAAATTTGCCCCAAAAGCTCCAATTTAAGCAGCCCATAACTGGGAGCCTGGGTTGCAGGATTGCTTCTCTGTGCCCATGAATGCAGGCTTAGTTTGCACAGCTGTATCATGGTTACCAGCTCCCCCGGTGTTGGTTTTGGGGCACTGGGCTATTAAAACAGAGAGAGATTATGCAGGCAGCCTGCTCAGGCTCCAACACTGCATGTAAAATGCATGTTTTCAGCTCCTTTCAGGTCTGTAAGGAATGCTAAGGACATTGTTAACATTTAACCCAGCGTTGCTATCGAGCTGTGATAAGCTCATGCGGTGCTTTTCAAAAGCAACTCTGGAAAGCATTTCTCAAAGCACAATATGATTTTTATTTTGCAATTGGGAAAATGAGGGCAGGAAAGACAGGACAGACCCGTCCGTGGCCACCTAACAATGGTGGGAATGGCATTGAGTCCTCGGGGCTCAGCCCGTTCCTATTTGTAGAGACTAAAACTGTTCCTAGCATTCCAATTTAGGAAGTTCAGGGTGGAGAGAAAAAAATTAAGTGAGGTGAGAAGGAATGACTATGACTTAGTAAAATTTGTATTCCCTTTTACTCACTATTTAGGGTTTTGTTTTGTTGCTTTTTAATGTAAATGTGACATTTAGGTGGATGCAGGGCTGTCGGGAGCCATGATGGGAAATCCCAATCCCATTTAACTCAGCAGCAAGCTGCTTCTGCTTCAAAGGGGAACCTGCTTTGACCCTTTGTCATATATATTTCTGTTAAGCACCTCAATAAAGTGTTTTCCAGCATTGCCAGCAAAGGCCTCAAGAACAACTCTTCCCTTTCTTCTAAGCCGTGCCAAACTTGCCTGGCCTTGTGCCTATGTCGAAATTAATAGGGGGGCTGAGACCTTTAATTTTAATGGATCAAAAGGCTTGGAGGAAGCAGCTGTTGGGACTGAAATCTTCCGAGGCTCTGCTGTCCAGTGAAGTGCAGCCCCCAGGACAGGTAAGGCAGCCACGGCACTTAATCAGCTTTTGAAGCCAGTATATAACAATATTGATCCTGACAACGTGACCTTTGCCGGGCGACTCCCCTTTTACAAAGCATTTCAGGAGTGCATTTCCCAGGCTGTGAATGCTGCTTACACCTGACCTTCTAACCCAGCCTTGCCAGGAGTTCTCTGCCTGGAGGCTGTGCAGAGAGTTGCAGCAGATGTTGGGAGGAATCACCTGCCTTGCTAAAAGCCCAGGTCTTTGTGGCCTCCTCCTCATGCTTGACAAAGGATTCAGGAAAGCTCCCTGCAATCTTCTACCCATATGGAAAAAGCTTTTACCTCCCACAATCAATTAAAAGGGTTCCTGAGCAGGAAAGGACAGAAAATCACTCCCTGCAGCACAATGCTGGCATGAAGCTCAGGTGAGAGCAGCGCAGGGAAAGCCGAGCATCTGGCATGTGAGAGGGCTTCCCCTCCAAGAGTCATCCCACTGACTGCAGAGCACAGGACCAGGTATGACACAGGGGTCAGGTATGTGGCCCAGAGCAATCTCAGCCACCCCACGTGCTTCCCATGAATGAAGGAACATCCTTACAGAACACGGGAGCACTGCTGCAAGGACAGCTGAGCTAGCATCAGCTGAAATGGGTAAATCCTCCACCCAGGGCAAGTTAGGTGGAGATGGAGCACCTTTAGTCCTGAAGCAGCCTCACCATGATCAACCCAGGAGGCCATCAGCTCAGAGCGAGGGGCTTGGCAAGCTTAGATACAGAGCTTTCTGAACACAGCGAGGGTGCCTCCGAGTTCAGGATGATGCTGGATTACACATCAATAAAAGCAGAATAAAAACCTAAGAAAGTGCTGCTACGGTTGAGCTTTGCAGTTACTGTGCTTTGTTTTAACAGATGGTGACCTCTGCCTGGTACCCTAAGAGATAATCGAGCCTGTGTGGAAAGAGGTGTGTGACATCCTAGCTGGGGAGCACGTCCCTCCCTGCTGCAGTCTGCAAAGCCCCTTTGTGTCTCTAGAGGTGCTGCTTACCCTTGCCATTGATTTTGACCTTCATGGGGATCTGCCGTGCCACGCTGAACAGGTTGCGCTGGAGAGCCTGCTGGACGAGCCGCTGCTCCTCCTCTGTCATCCGCGACACCTTCTTCTCCGGAGGCTCTCCCAGCTCCAGCCTCTCCCTCAGCTGCTCCAGGGTGGCTGTTCTCGCCGCCACGCTTGCCTGCTGGCTAGCCAAGGTCACTGGCACAGCAATACGATTTGGCATAGACACAGTCAAGGGCACGCCGTCACCTAGGGAAGGAAAGGGTCACTCAGTCCCTCCCGCAGCCCTCCCTAACCCAGCACTCAAACGTTTAAACCTCATCCTGCAATCCCCGAGCCACCCAAATGCCACAGGTCCAAATGAGTCTGGGTGGACGAAATGGGAAGTAACTGTTTCGGTGCCTGTACCTCTTAACCCAGCCACTCTTTTTGCTGCGAGTAAAAGCAGCTGACCTTTTCTGACAGCTGCTGCTGGAGACACCCGAGGATTGCTGGTCCCGCTGCCCGGCGCGACGCCGATGATGGGGAAGCGGATCTTTGGGGGAGACAGGAGGGAAGGAGGCCCCGTGGTGGTGGGCGAGTAGCTGAACAAAGAGGAGCTGTAGCTGGGCCGCCTGCCTTCCCGCCTGTTGCCATCGATTGCAGCCTGAAGCTCAGCAGGAGAACTGAGGGATTTCTTCTCGCATTCGTAGGCATACAGGTACTTCATATACCTGGGAGAGAGGCGAGCACAGGGAAACTCAAGCAGGTTTCTCAGCAAAACATGAGATTATAGGCTGCAGCAGCAAGCATGGCATTCAGGAAGGCTTTTGGGCTGAGGTCCTCTGCACCCTGCCCACATATCACAATTGCTAAGCACAGGTCTCACTAGGAAACTCTGAGTTTACTCCATGAAGAGCACACCGTTACATAGTACTACACCCAGGAGGGCAGAAAAGAATCATCCAGAAATCTTTTACAACTGAGATACTACCTAAAATGAGAAGAATTAAGATCTTGGACTGTAATGCTTAATGCAAGGAAGGAAGTACGAGGAATTGTCTGAGTCATTTGTATTGGGCAGCACCAAACCTTTATCACTCTTGCTTCATTCTGGCATGCAGGCTTGCAGGACACAGCCTGTTTGTACCAGAAATGCCAAGGAGCTTCCCTCGCCTTCTTTCTCCTCCACTTTTTCTACTTTTGCTTCCCTTTTAGTTTCACTTGCCTACCCAATGCGAGGTACTGCAGGTTGGGACAGCGATGCTCACGGTAAGTAAGTGCTAAGTGCAAGTTTCCACAACTCAGTAGTGCTAGCGGGCATGAAATGCTCAAGTCCATACTTGATGCCTACAATCAGCAGGCTGCCCTCCTTGCCCTGCCAAGTGCTCTTCAGAGAAAGAGCAACTACTCCTTGTCCCACGGAGTTGAAGCTCTGATGAGGCAGGAGAGGCACAGAGCACAGCAAGGCAATGGCACATTAGTGCTGGGGTCACAGGGAAGGGAGGGATGGAAGGGGAATGCGTTCAGGAAGGATCACTGCTGCGAAAAATAAGAGTAGGAACAGAAAAACTGCAAGCAAGGGATAAATAAAGCAATTCATCAGCTCCTCCCTGGCCACAGAGTCGAATTTAGTCTCAATTTTTCCACACCCCAGTCCGTTTTGCACTCCCCAACTCCCACTCCGTTTACATCTGTGCTCAGACCTTCCCAGACTTACTGGGTTCGAAGCGTGAATGCGGCACTGGTGATGGAGGTGGGCAGGTTAAGGCCTTTGGTGATCTCTCGCCAGATCTTCTTGTTGATGATTTCCACCAGCCCTCCTTTCTCAGTCACCAGCTTGTAGAGCATGTAGAGATCCAGGATCTGCTTTGCCATGATGGGGATCCGATTGATGGGAGTTCCTGCAGGGAAGCAGCAGGGAAGGAAATAGGGAGTCAGAGAGAAAATGAGGCTGAGAGAACCAGCAGGTTGGGGCTATTGATCTTCTTTCTAATAGGAAATCCAGGCAACTGTTTGTAGCCTGACTCGAGGCCTCTCTACGGGTGAGTAAGTGAGCCAGAGAAGTGTAGCTACACGGCACGTCCCTTTTGTGAAAAATCCTTTCCTGTAGGCAAAAGCAATTATCAGACAAATAATAACCTGCAGCGAGGAGCAGCTTCTAAAATAGAAAGAGGGGAAGTAGGGACTATTGAATCCTAGGGGTGAGGGAGCAGCACGGAGGAATCATTTTTTATGAGCTCCCAGGGCAATCTCAGATAAAATCTGTATCGCTCGTGCTCAGGAAGGGGCTGAGCAGCCAGGCAGCTCGAGCTGCTCGGATGCTGGGATTCAGCTCCCTCACTCTCAGCTTGGAAATGCAGACAGCAGAGGGTACGTGACACTTGAGAGCATCTCCCTGCCCGTGCATGTTTACCTCTGCCCTCCCTCACAGGCTCAGTGTTAACGCTTGGCTACAGCTCCTGCTCTCAAAGTGTTTCCACCCTCCCAATCCTTTTCCCTGAACGTGCTCCCAAATGACACAGCGACAAGGCCACCTTGGTATCAACCACAACCCAGCTGCTGGGGCAGGAACTTGTAGCAAGAGAGCTGAAGAAAGGGTGTTGGTGCCAGAGGTGAATAAATGAGGGGTGTAAGAGCATCCTGCAGACACTGCAAAGCCAAGCACCCTCGCGGGGGCTGGGAGGTGCACATCCGAGCACTTTTTGGAGCCCAAAACAAGGTCCTGCTCTATCCTTGTGAGCATGGGCAGACGCAGGGCATCAGCTCCATCCTTCCTCTTCAGTTTTGTCACCTTGTGGGTTAACAGTGCTAAGAAAAACTGATTTTTAACCTAACAGTGCCCTTTTAGCAGCACCTTAAAGTGATAAAGCGTGTGGGGTTTGAAAAGGTCAAAGTAATGAGATTTAGGCAAGGAGAGGAAGAGGGGGGCAAAAATGCTGATGTAGCAAACCTTTTATTTTGCATAGGAAATACTGTCCTGGATCAAAGAGCCGTCCATCCGAGGTCAGTATCCTGCCTACCACAATGGTCAGCACTGGCCTTTACAGGAAAACTGGCGGAGGGCTGTAATGGACAATTATGGAATACCCAACCCACAGGGGAGACTTCTGCCACTGCTCATCAGCCAGCGAATTCGGTTAATGCCCCGAAGCAGAGCAGTTTATGGCCCTTATAAATGGGTTTTATTCTGTTTAGTGAAAAGGAGTTCAGCTCAGCTCTGCAGATGTTCTCATTATACACGCAAGTGTATTTTTTTTTCCCCTTCTCTTTTCTTTTTGAAGCCTATTATGCATTAGCTCATGGTACCAATTCCCACAGGTTAATGAGATGCTGGAGGAAAAAACCTAAACTCCTTCAGCTTTAAAAGAGCTGCCTTCAATTCCACAGAGTTACTAAAGCTGTAAGAAAACAGAGAGCGTGACCTGTTCAGGCTTGGCCTGCACACTCCATCATTTTATATCTGTCGTATCCTCTTTTCCTTGCCTTGTATAAACAACCCCTTCCCTGTCCCCCACAGAACAGCCCACAAAGCAGTCATTTCACACATTGCATCAGATCCTTTTCCTGAATTTCAGATACAACAATTCCCTCCAGGAGTAGAGAGAAACGTGTCCAAACTGTTTGAATGCCAGGGCTCCATCCACCCCAGCCAGGAGCTGGTCCCTCTCAAAAGACCAAGCCTGTGTGAACGCAATCCTCGCTTTGCTTCGGATTTCCCTCAGCCACCATTTTGTCTCAGTGTGTTATTGCAAAGATTAAGAGCACTCTACCAGCATCCTTTCAGACACAGGGGGCTGGAAGTGATCATGTTACCAGCCTTAAGTTATCATTCATCAGCTGGGCCACTGTAGCCAGAGTCACACCCAGCCCCGCTCCAGATGAAAAGCAGGGAAATACTTCTCCCCAAGGTCTCTAGGAAGAGCCAGGGGTGGCTCTTCCCACCTCAAAATGCCCTTTCATTAACAGTTCAGCATTTCTGCACCAGAAGCAATGAAAGCTGAGGTGTCCTAAATGGCACCACACTGCCAGCAAAGCCTTTGCTTGGCTGGGGCAGCATCAAGACCCCCTGACCCGCTCCTCCAGCAGCCCCACACTGCTCAAAGCCACCCACTTTTCCCCAATCCAATTTAGGGAATGGCATTAACTTGTCCTGAAGGGCCTTTCATGCAGCTCTCCCTGGACAGGGACCAGATGGGGAGTGAAAGGGAAGAGCTGTGGGTAAGGCTCCTCAGGCCAACAAGCTGCCGATACAGAAGCATAAGGAAATATCTGCTTTTAATGTACTGCATTCATCCTAAACACAGTTCTACTCTTCTCTAGGCTCTCCCATCTCCACATCTGAAAAAGTAAGTACACAAGGAAATTTATCCAAACACTCCTGGGAAAGACACAAACATTATCTACATCAGTGGGAAATAAAGGCTTAAATGTATTTCCAGAGAGCCAGGGTACAAACAGCAATCAAGATCTGACACACCCCCCCCCCCCTCCCGTTCCCACCCCTTCGCCACCTTCCCTCCCCAAAGTCTGCTTTCAAACCAGACCCACAGCCCAGGAGTGCCCTGAAATTAGGAGCTTTATAAGCTAAACTACAGCCTACAGCTTTTTTCCTGCCCCCCTGTAAAGCTTCTTTATGCAGGCTGTGAAATTTTACAGCGGGGACAAAACTACTTCCATCCTTCTACCACTTCAGCATGGAGAAGCAATCATTTTCCTCCCGTGCTTTCTCCTAGCCCCACTCCAAGAGCGAGCAAGGAGTGAGATTTGGGTTTTGGACCCGGTAAATTCCCTGTACTCTTCATCGAATGAGCTGAGAAGCAGGGAAAGGCTGCTGGCACAGCCCCCTCCTCCCCCAGCCCCGCGCTCCAGGGAAAGGCAAAGCGATAAAGTCTTTATTGGAACCCCCCAGCACCCGAACAGGAAGGCTGAAAAACGAGTATCATGGGACGAGTGGATGCTGAAGCCGAGCGGATCCTTTCACAGGCGGCTGCAAGGCTTGTCAGGGGCCATGATGGATTACTGTCATCTGGCAGCATCAGGATTAATGATCCGGAGGTCAGAGGGGAGAATTCCAGAGGGAAAGGTCAGCAGCCGGGGGCACAGCATAAGACTTGTTGCCTTTTGATGGCAAACTCATTTTACTGTACTTTCAAGCCTCTCTATTCCGCCGGCTCTCAAATGCTGTACATACTGTGTTTGCAAGGAGCCAGAAGCCTTGCCTGACTCGAGAGGAAGGTGAGGAAGACTGCTTGCTCCTGAGTTTTCTCAGCAGATTAATTTTTTCCCTCTTTAACCCCAGCTATGCAAGCACGGGCCGTTCCTTCAAGGAATCAGCCAAAGGTGGGGGGACAAGGAGCCTGTTTCCACTGGAAAAGGGATGATACTTGGCTGATGAGCATGGGAGACCTGAGGAAGACAATCTAGGGCAGGTAAACTCTGGAAGGAGAAGGAGTCATCCCATAGCCCATGGGCTCCTGAGTTTCTGAAGAGAAAGACAGCTGTAAGTCCAATTCAGATTTCTGGAATAAAGAATTTCCCTGGAGGAAGCCTGACTGTAGCTATTAACATCTCTGTCCTTCAAGGGAAACAAGCAGCCCCCTCTGCCAAGCTGTTTCACCCCGTTCAAAAGCCTCTTCTGTTTCAGGCAGACATAACAGAAGCCTAAAGGGCTTCTCTGGATAAGCTTGAATGTCCCCCCTATGTCCTCTATGCTGGAGTGCCAGAAGAAGTAACCGATTTTTGTCCTTCAAGAACTCTTTAAGAAGGGTCTGAGGCAGCTGTAAACACCAGACCATCTTCAAATGACTGTTTTTACATCTATTGGCAATGAACCACTGCCTGGGTAAGGGGCGAGGGCTGAGCTGGTGGCACACACAGACTCTGCTCCTGCAACAGGGAGCCTTGGACCACTGCCTTCCTCACTCACCCAAGTATGCTGCCCAAGGTGGGCTTTCTTCCTTCACTCAGTCTTACCCAGATTTCACATTTACACCTCATTCTGAAGGTGTAGATTGATGTTAAACAAAGAAAACTGCTCCCAAGACTGTTCTTAACCAAATCACCACATCCCCTCTCCTTTTGCAGGGCTGGGTGAGTCCTGCCCGATGAGGACCTCCTGCCAAGAGCCACTCTCCTCTCCTCATGCCGAGCCATGCCCACATCAGGGAGTTCCCCACCAGCCAGCAGTCTAAGCCATGACTTGTCCTGCATGCGAGAGACAAAGAGCAGTTAATTATACCCAGCCTGGAGCAGTGCTTTTTCAATCACCTCCCTTTTTTTTCCTATCTAATTTACTTTCAGAAGTGTCCATTTTTTAGTAAGGAACAAAGGAGGTGAGAATCCCAAACATTTATTCCACGGAGCAACCTTCAAAGTGCAATAAAGCACACTCTGGAGTAAAAAAATAGGCATAGTGGGGGCATTTTTCAGCCACAACCTGTAGAGGTAAGGGAAAAGCTGCTCTTTCCAGCTTCCAGTCGTTTAGAAGAGAAACAATATCAAGAGGAAGAGGTTTTCCCCAAGAGACTGGGGAAGCCCAGCAAGCTAAAATAATTTTGAACCAAATCTTGAAGACATCTTCATGTTTCTTTGCATGATGTCCCCGTTCTCCCAGGCTTAACAGGTAAAAATGAGCTCAACAGCAAAGCAGCAGTGTAGGATACAAGCAAAGCAATTGCACCCTGTACTGTCCTGGTTTTCTCCAATTCCTCTCCTGAATTCCACATGAATCTGCCTGTTCCTTTGCCCGAGGGTTTTATTTGTTGATTTGGTTTCAGTCCGTCCCAAGCGTTCAGTGTTAAAATAAAAAGCAAATGCATAGAGAAGGGAAACCACCTCTCCCACCCCGTCCGATCTAATCTCTCCCCCGGCACGGCACTTCCACAGCGGGCATTCTCACCTCCCAACAGGAATGTCATCACCTGATCTGCACGCCTGCAGACCATTAGACACTCCTATCAAAGCGGGAGCCAGGACAGAGGGTAATTAATCATGCTCTATTTGACAGGAGGCCCACTTCTTATCTGCACCCCTCCAAACGCCACCAGTTTCTGCTTCCCTCCTCAATAAGTGAGGCTGACAGCAGCCCCTTATCAGATTTCGGCTGCTGAACCGGAAGCAGCCTCACTGGCATCCAGTAGCCTGCTTGTACTAGCCAAGGCTCCAGCCACATTGACCTTCCAGGGTGCTCCTCTGTCCCCAAAACAGAGATCCCACAGAGGTTTGCGCTCTCAGACCCAGCTCAGCCACAGTTTGGCTGCTACCGACACAGCTGGGTCCAATATATTTGCTCTTCCCAATTTCTTCACCAGATGTTGAACTGCTGTGCAACTGGTGGTGGGTTTCCATACGACCTCTGGAGCCAATGGATAAACTCTTCTTCTGCAGGCAAAGAAAGGTACAAATACAGAAGGCAGCTGGGGAAAATAGAGGTTGGGTGGGCAGGCCAGAAATTGGGGCATCTTCACACCGAACGGCTCCACCTTTTTCCATCCCCCTGAATATCTACAGGGTCACCTCTTCAGTGTTGAGCTGCCTCTGGAGCACAGCGGTTCATCAATCACCCAAAAAACATGCTGTCAGATTTAGGAGGGGACGCCCAGAACACCCAAAGCAAAGAGGAGGCACCAATACAAGGAAGAGCTCAAGACAACCAGGATTTAAGACACACACACCCAGAGTCTGAGATGCCGGAGAAGCATCTGATGATTTAACATCTCAATTTTCAGGGGAAGGGAGGAAAAAACCCTTTGCCTCCATCACTTGATTCTGTAGAGCCAGGAAGGAACACCTGGGATTCAGAGATCACTGGAGTAGCCTGGTATCAGATGAATAAGCAACCGCAAGGTTCATGTAAAGCAACCACCAATCATTCCAAATTAATTGCTTTTCCACTCTGTCCAAGGCCAGCTCAGTTCATACCAAAACATTTAAGCTGCTCTAACATTCTTCATGCTGGCTAAATTTAAAACAAATCTCCTGTAAGCCAGAACCATGTAAACTCCTGATACCATTTTCCCATTAATTACAACTGCAGCTTCCAATATGATTTTTTTTGGACCTAAAGCAATATTCACTCTAACCCACAGTTTTTCAGCTGCTTAAAACCCATAGATATTAATTATTTAGGCTGAAAAATTAACTGTGCTGGGTATTTTCCCAGAAAAGATTTTTAGACCTTTCCAAAGGCAAACTTCCACCTTTTTTTCCAATCTCCATGCTTGGAATGAATGTTTTGATTTATAAAAAAACAGAAAGGGGAAAAAGTTTGTTTCTTGCTGGAAGGGTCTTCCAGTAAGATAACCACTTCTGAGTTACTCCAAAATCATCCAGATGTTCCTCCAGAATACCAGCTTACATATCTGGTGAGGACTTTAAGTCACCTGGCACCTAAAGCTGATGAGCAAGATATTCCCTGCAAAACAAAAAGATCCCAAACACTTTGCTTTGATCCTAGACACTGTTAAGTGTTTTTTCCTGAGTCTAAGTCAGGCCAGTTGACCAAAGAGGTTCTTCAAAGGAAGTACAAGAGGCAGAGATCTGGCTGTGTATAAATCCAAGGGTCTAAGGGGGAAGAGGACTTTGCCTGGGTGATTCGGATCATCCTGACTTCTGCAGCACCTTGAGTGAGAATTTTCCACTGCAGAACATCACCTGCTGTTTAGGGAAGCATTTGCTGCTCAGCATTAAGCAGGTAGCATGAGCAAAGGATGCTGAGAATTTATGTCTATTGATGTCTCACTTAGAGAGCTACATTGCTTAATTCAGATTCAAAAATAGCTCCAGAGGATCAAAAGAAGAAACCTGCAAAACTGAATCAGGCAAAGAATGAAACGTATTCCCTGGACAAACATCTCATAAACACCACTTGGCCTATAGATAAAAGCATCCATCAGTAAATGCTTTTGTCAATAGCCTGGATTTGCTGTATTTCCACATCTCCAATGTGCAGACAGAGCATACAACAGCAGGAAAACATTAAAACCACACGGTCAAACTTACAAAGCCCCCTCTATGTATATACACATAAAACTCCAGAATGGTCAAGCCATCTGGGAAAACCAAGGTCACGCAGAAACCTTGAACAAAATTAGTAGAGCTGTACAATTGGAGACGTTTTATGAGGTCTTCACAAAGGCAGCACTTAAAATGAACAAAACAGCTTCCCTTGAAAGGGAGCCTCTCCTAACACACCATAGCGTGCAGTTAGATCTCTTCCCCAACAAACCTTTCCTCAAGAGGAATGCCTTGCATCAACACTGCTGATCCTTCCAGGGAATGAAACAGTCCCACTACTCCAACTCTCTCCTGACCAGGAATACAACCAGCTCAATTATTGGTGGCTGCAAGACCCATGCCACCAACGGTCCCTCACTATCTGGGGACAAAAAGCAGTGTAGCTGTGCTACCTGGTACACGCTACAGGGCTAACAGCTACATTTTTCATCACACCTGTGCCTTCCATCACACACAAATAAGGTGGAGCTAAAATTTAGCTTGTTCACAGGGTGAGAAAGACCTGAAAAGAAGTGGAAGACAGCATCATGTCTAGCACCAAGGATGATGGGAGTACATGAGCTCGCCCATCTGGCAATATACATTTCTGCAATACAATGCGTCTCAGCAATACAAAACACAAAGTTACCCTGAATTATTGCAATGGATGCAGCTCCAGCCTGGGCACTCAGAAAACCATTCCTGCCTGCAGCACCCTCGGGGGCAGGCAGCACACATCCAGCCTCCATGCCTGCAACACAGCCCACTCCACAGCCCATGCCCTTAAAAATGCTCTGAACCACAAACTCGCCCACAGAGGCTCCTCAAGCAGCAGGAGGCTAAAAATACAGCTGCTGAGAAAACAGACCTCAAGACATTGGGGCTCAACTGGTCACAAGCCACCTGAGCAGCAACAGAGACCGAGGGAAGCCACTGCTCAAGCTGCTTATCCCTGCTCAGTCCATGGAACAACAACATTTGGTCTGGGAGCGCAGAGGAGCTGAGAAAGGAGAAGGAAGCGGTGGTACAGCAAGGCAGCATCGTCCCTGCTGAGCTGCCCCAGGTTGGTCCTGTTGTAGGTTCAAAGTCAGCCCTGCACAGTAACTGCTCCCACCAGCCCAGCTCCCCTCCTCTCCCATCTGCCCCTTCAATCACAGCCATGGTGGGACCCATTCACCTAAGCACATACAAGGAATAAAACATCCAACAAAGGAAGAGTTACAGCTTTCCTCTCATCTCCCTCTTCCATCATTATTGCCACTGAAGGGCCATTTTATCACTTGCAGCTGTGGTCATTCAGGGACAACCTGCTGTGCTCAGAGGCAGATGAGACCTGCACATTTGATCTGCATTAAGCCTCTTTCATGGCCTCACATTTCTAGGTACATTCCTAACAGCAGCACCCACCACCAGATCTTTTCATCCCTCCAACTGCCCAGTAGCTCCTGTGAAATCTCTCATTTATCTTCCACATCAGGCTTTGCTGGTTCAGCACCAGTTACCAATCTGTGCCCCAAATCCAGCAGCCCCAAACAAGGCTCAGCCCTTCTCCAGCTCCTCCTGGACACCAGCAAAACCACCATCTTTACACTGGCCATGTTTATTAGCAGAGCTGCTTTCCACTCCCTTCAGCCATGAGGTGCAAATTAACCAGCTCTTCACACATACGAGCTAAGAAACAGAGCAGTTTGCTCTCAGGTGCAATGAGGCCAAGGTGGTGTTCTCTGGGGGACTCAGAACAAGGCAGCTGTTCAGTTTTGTTTGGTTCAGGACACCCTGTTTTGGTTCAGGACACCCTTTTTAGGTTCAGGACACCCTTTTGGCACTAAAGCAAGGGGAGGAGAAATGAAAGCCTGCAGGTCATCCTATGGTAACTTCACTACAGAAGCTGCCCAGTTTTTGAAGATCCCAGAATAGGACACTGTGAGCAAGTCCATTTGCTCAGTAGAAAACCCAAGCTCCACCAAAGGCAGCAGTGGGGAGGGCAGTGGACAGTACAACTTCAGAGAACTCACGCCAAGCCAAAACACATCCTCTGCAGGAAGACACAACAGCTCAGACAAACAACAGAAGAGAAGCTACCTCCCACAGCTCAACCCGTGCTGTTCAGTTCTATCAACCTGAAGGCATTTATCTCAACAGGGTCCTTTCTGCCTATTTCTATGCCAAAATATAAAAGCAGCCCCTGATTGCTCTGTGCCCTGCAATCCACCCAGTTCCCCAGACCAAAGGTAAAAAATTCCCAGTCCTGATGGCAGAGGGCTGCCAGTTCACCACATCTCTCCCCCACTGGTGTCAGGCTCTTGGATTTCATTTGCAGCCTGCTAGCAAGCAGGAAAACAAGGGAGACTCCAGAAAACAAATACACTTGGATGATTAAAAGCTCAACTCCTACAGCAACCAGCTGGTGACCAGCTCAGCTCCTGCACCCGGAACGTGTCAATTATAAATAATTAAAAGGTAATAGGAAGGAGACACTGAGGTATTAAGCAGATTTTTCTCTAGGTATCTGGAGGTTTCTATTGCTGCCCATCACACCCTTCAGATTATTGTCCTGCCTGTCAGTCATCCCAGCCTTACATGTGAGCTCAGGTTAACATCTGCAAGCAAACTAATTAAGCTGGGTTATGCCTCTGCACATGAAAGCCAAAAGTATCAACAAAACCCAGCTCTAATTTTTAACCGACTTGGAAGCACAACCTCAAACTGCTGGGGAGTGAAAATTCACACAGGTCAGCTGTCAGCTCCAGCCATGCCAGGAAAGAAAGACAGAGATGAAGAGCAATGGCAATGGCTGCATTTTGGGTAGGCTTTGCTCTACTTGGCATCTGATCACCCACAAAGTGTTCAAAAGACAACTGGAAATGAGACCCCAGCCCAGCAATGATAATTTTCAACTAGATGATGCTGAGATGTTATATATTTATATTTTATTAGACTCTCAGGGCACAATATTGCTGCTGACACCAAAGAAAGGAGACAAATGAGAAGAGCACCACAAAGGGTCGACCACAGAGGTTCAGAGGCTGCTGTTTTATACGATACCACATTTTTCCATTTTTGTTATGAATAGTTTGCAAGGAGGGAAGCAAACTTTCATATCTAGGGGAGAGAGACTTTTGTGACATCTCCGCTGAGCTACTTCACATGTGCATCACCATCATAAGGAGAGATGCAAGTTGCTGACACCACTGGGAGGAACACGAGAACGTTTCTGAACCGTGTGCCTCTGTGCTCAGTTACAGAAAATTACTAACAGGAAAGCTGACACGTTGTGAATTGTCAGGAAAACATGGCTCAGTGTCTATTTTCCCAGCCCCCAGATTGCATGCCACTGCTCTATGCAGACTGTGGAGGCATTCACACTCAGCTTCCACATGCCATCGAAACAGAATGTTGAGAAGATGTGACCACGGCACCTGAAGGGGAGCCCAGAACATCCTCAGTGGTGCTGAGCCTCGTCCCAAAGGAGCTCAGAGCCCCGTCCCAAAGGAGCTCAGAGCCCCGTCCCAAAGGAGCTCAGAGCCCCGTCCCAACTCCCTTGGAAAACCCTTGGGGAAAGGCTTCTTGGGCTCTTCACTTCATGGACAACTTGAGGATTAGGTAGGAGTGAGGGTAGAAAAATAGTGTCTGTGAAAATACGTTACAGGGCAGAAGGGTTCTTGCTGAGCTCCTCATCTCCCAGGGCAAATACCTCGATTCTTACCACCACTCTTCCACCTGATCTGGAAGTTCAAGGGTTGGATTTGTTCTTTCAAACTCCGGAGGGAAGAATTCAAATTGCAGCAGCACTCCTTTGCCCTATTTTAAAGTATCAAGCTTAAAAAAAATGCTTACTCACCCCTCTTCTGCATAAAGACAAAGAGGTCATCCAGGAACTCTTTCCGTTCAGGGTCGCTATCCAGTTCATAGAGCTGGAGGGAGGAAATGAAAAAATGAAGGCACCATCCACAACAAGACAGAAAATAATGTGATAACATGAGCTGAGCTGCTCCCAACAGGTGATCTGGTGTTTGTACTGGGGGAACTGATGCAGAAAGGGGAGAGAAACTCTAAGACAAGCTGGAAGGAAAGATGAGACAAGCAAAAGGAAGGTGACAGTGGTTCAGAGCAGATTAGTGGTCTGTAACTTTGAGGCACCGGGGAGGTAAACTCCTCTGCAGCTTCTCCTGGCCCCATCAGTACCTCCTTCAGGGATTGTCACATAAGTGACAAACTCCAAGTCCCTTGAAGGAGGAGATGAAAGGATAGGGCTTTCCTGTAACTGCTAACGCCTGGCAGGAGAGGTTCCTCTAAAGTCAGTCGAAAAGCCTTGAAAAATATCAGAAATCAGCCTTGAACCAATTTGCTGCAAAAATCTTTACCAGAAGGCTTTAAAAACCCAACCATTCAAACCAGGCAGCTTATTCCAAAGGAGAGGCACTGTACACTGGTATCACCCACTCCATTTCAGGAGGGACAGGCAGGACCATCACCTTACAGCCACCTCTTGAACAGAAAAATCCAATTTTCACCTATCAAGAATCCTGTGGGCCCACAGAGTGACAGGCTGAGAGGGCTGAAGTCAGCCTCACACTGAGATACAGGGGTATAGAATACAGCAGAAGACATCACACACAAAGCATTGATGAGGACACCTGCATCACTCCAGGGACTTTTCTACAGGTGGCAGCTTGACAGAAAAGCAAAGATTCTCTGGGAAATACTCATTTCAGCCTCTTTGGGCTCATTTCCTGCGAAGCTCTCTGCTTTCTCACACACTGGGCTCTGGGAAGAACACGCAGCAGTGTTTGCAGAGCAATTAGCTGCACCCTTTCAGAAAGGACTGGCTCAATTCAAAATGAATTCCTCTGGCTGGTGTGACCCACAGCTGCCACACTCTGCTCCACGACCACAGGCTCAAGAAATGAAATGCTGGAGAAAGTACTTTATATATATAAAGATCTGAGTGAGATCTTTCTTATATAAACTATATATAAACACCAAAAGTAGCAGGTTTGTAGGTAGAGGGCTGCAGGAGAGCAGTTCTTATGCTGTGATTAGACTGACCTTGGCAAAGTCTCGTGAAATCTCCCTCCCTCGGCAGCCGTCGCCTTCATCGCTCCAGGTCACGTTGCCATTCTGGGGAGAGAGAAACGAAAGGGTGAGACGATGGCTGGGGAAAGGTTCTGTGGACTGTTCCAGAGAGCACACAAAGGTGCATTTTTGGGCACAACCACATGGAAAAGCAGCTGCTGGCTTAAACCAAAAGGACTAGAAAGATGAGGACATCAGTGCATTTGTTACTGCACGTTTTCCTGGAATTGCTGCCACCCAGCCCAAAATGGGGAGTGCACATCCCGTTCCCAATGACTCCTGAAGGTAGGGGAAGTTTTTCAGCTCTAAGTTTTTTTTTATTCTCACAGAAATGCATCTCAAACAAGGTTGTCTTGACACCATTCTAGAGGGAAGCCCTCAACGCCTTCAACAGCTGCCTTCCTTCAAACTGCTCCCTCTTCATGCTTGGAAATGCCCTTCTGTCCCCCCCCTGCTTGCCTCCAAACCCAAAAGCACAGCATGCTGAAGGAGGAGGGGAATAATCCCACTGGAACACCTCTTGCCCACCCGGGATCCTTACTCCTGGAAGCTACTGGATGTGGGTTTTCCCTGCAGAAATGGAAAGCTCAGCTTTGCTGGATTAAGGGTCATTCTTCTTAGGCACTAAAAGGATTACTCTAGTTAGGCTTATTCTACTTGGTAAATCATCATCCCAAAACGATCACTGGGGCAGGGAGCCAGCAGCCTCTGCCTGCCTGGCAGGACTGAGATGTAAAGAACAATCCTGAAAACCTGCTCCAACCCCTTTAAACCATAAACTTCACACAGCTCCAGCACAGGGAGTGTGGGATACCCCGTCCCGCTGGACACACAGCATCCTAACTCAGCTAAAAAAGCACTGAAGAGGCTTCAGCATGAAAAAAAAGCATGTGAATTAGAGGTGGTCCAATCTCTGAAATCTTGGAGTCATCTGGTTGTGACACATACATTGAATTAGAAAGATGAATAGCTCTTGTCAAGGCCAGGCAAAGCTACATTTCCCCCTTTAAAAAACACTGCAGCAAGCTGCCCTAATGCCTGCTGATTTAGTTTGAGCCAGTAATTCCTGCTGGAAAGTCAATTATCCAGTGAGTCCCATCAACTGAAAGATATTTAATGGGGGATTATTGCCACTTCTGTTATGTCAGCTGTTTATTACAGCAGATCAATTCCCAACCCTCTCTAGGAAGAGATCTGAAGACCGGTTTTGTTCACAGGAGGATTCATCCGGGTGTCCTTTGCTAGCAGAGATTAAAAACACCATTTTTTTGCTAATTATGGTAACACTCAGCTGCTCCTAAAACCCCACTGATTGTTAACTCGGATCAACAAACCCATGCAGACAGTTGAAGTAAGACAAGTCAGCCCCTTCAGCAGGCACCAGCTATTTCCCATCCCCAACTTGGCAAAATGGCTTGAGCCTGAACTGCTTTCTTCCAGAGTTTCTCCTCAGTTAGAAATCCATGCAGCAAAACTGCTCCTGGTGTTAACCCTGGGTGCTTCAAAAAGCTTTCATCAGGAACTTGGGTCATGCTGAGAACTTATTCTGCTACATTTGAGGACATGGAAAAGGAAGAAGAGGGCTTAAAGGAAACAATTCTCTACTGCCAGTGGATTTGAACTTGATAAAACCCCCAGGAACAAAACTTTCCATGGGACTAAAGGCCCTTTAGAAGTTTTATTTGAAGAGAAAGGGTGATTAGAATGATACGATTAAGGTTTGATACAGCGAATAAGCAGAATATATGCACCCTACTTCCCATGCAGACATCCTGAGATGTTTGAGAGCACAGGAGGAGTGAAAAGGAGCTTACAGCCAGCCGAAGCCAGCCGTGTTTCACCATATGTCCAGAAAACTGGCACGAGATGGCTCACACCTGGCATGACACGGAGTGATCCAAGGTGAGAGACAGCAGACAGCACAAGCATTTCCTCCTGCAATAGCTGGGAAGGTTCAAAACCAGTTACCAATCCCTAGGTTAAGGTGTCAGGAGATAAGGAGAGCGCTTCTCAGCCACCACCGTGCGAATCAACGCATGGGCTGCCATCTCCAGCAGACGAGGACTCCACTCCTCAGTCCTTCCCTCTGCTCCTGAAGCATTTCTGGGACTGTGCCCCTGTGAATCTGCACAGGCCGTGGGTTAGGAGCACCTCACCTCAGGCTACACTGCTTGTATTAGACTAGAAATGTCTCTCAGGCTCCGCTCCTTGCTGCGGAGCAGAGGCGTGGGGACACAGCCCAGGTTTGGCTTTGGTAGCAGGGCTAGCATGAAATGTCAGCTCAGCAGCCAGGGAATAAAGCCTTATTTATTCAGAGAACAGAATACAAGCACCGACAGTCACTTTCCCAGGCCTCAGCTTTGATCTTGAGGGACTGTTCTGCTCGACAAAACCTCTGGGTCCATGGCAAGGCTACAGCCAAACGTTGGCTGTGGTCAGAGCAGCAACCTGAGCACAACTGAACAGGTAAATCAGTAAAGAGCCCCACAAAGCTCTTGAAGCAAGAGGAGCTCCATATGCAGAATAAACTACATTTTGCACATCAAGAGAGCCCAGCAGGAGCTTTGGTATCAAGCTTCCTTTCTATTCCTCCTAGGAAAACAAAGTTACCCTATGCTGAGAAGGCCTCCTCCATCCGAACAGCAGGAACCTGAGAAATCAATATATCCTCACAAGTCATTAAAAGACCTTTGTGTAAGTCAGGCAATAGTAGTAGGAAGGAAAAAGCACTGTTCAGAGAGGCAGGTCATTCTCTGGGGAGAGCCCTGCCTCACCCTCCACCCATTTCTATCAAGGGCATTTGCTGGTGTTTGACAAACAGCCCTCGCTTTACCATGGGTGAGAATTTATCTGCTTTCTTACAGAAAAAAAGTGGTAGAAGTGGCACTGAGCCCCTTCTGCCAGGCCTGAGTGGGAAGGCAGAGGTGTTGGGAAGGGCTGGCCACCTTCCCGAGCTGCAGGCACACCTCAGAGGCCACCAGAACCCCCCCAGGCTGCCCCCCCCACCCCCCCCAAGGGGCTGCCAGCTTGGCTGCAGGAGCAATTATATCTGGAGCTATTTTAGGATTACTCCCTAACCACCTGGAATATCTTATTAGAGGGAAGCTCAGATGTCCAGAGCAATTTTGGTTTCCAATCCCACATTCAAAAGCCAGAGTTAACCCTGAGTTGCCAAGCAGTCAGAAAAGGAGATGGCAAATGCTCTCCTGCTTTGTCCAGCCCATTCTTTCGAAGACAAAAACCTCACAAACAAACAGCCTCAACCCCTGCCTGCAGGACACCTACCTCAAACATCACCCTCTCACGTGTCTGTCCCTCCCAGAGAAATCAGAAAAACTCTGTGCTCAGTAAAAAAGTGAGGTATGAAGGCAAACAACAACAGCTCATCATCTCCTCCAGTTGCGCCTGCACAAGTTATACTCAGGGTGCAAACAGGGACGCTGAGGAGAGATTGGAAATGCTCCTTTTCCAGCTCATTCCCTTCTCCCCAGTTCCACACAGCTGTTTGAGAAGGGCTCAGCTAAAGCCCAGTAAGGTTTTACAAAGGTGTATTCAAATAGCAAACTCCAGAGTGAACCCACTGAAGTTTTACATGTCCGAAAAAAGAGGGGAAAAAAAGCTTCCGGCATGAAACTCAATCATTCTGCACCTCCCTACTGCAGACCTGCAGCTTGGACTGAGGTTTCAGGCCAGAAATCTGAAATATCCACTCAGGGACTAGGCTAAACACTGCCATGAAGAAGCAAGCCCCTCCCCTACACTCCATGGGTTAACTGAAAGCACCGACTCAATGAAAAGGTACAGGGGCACCCTCTTCAGGATTATCAGAGAATCCACAGAAATTCCTTTTGTGGGTAGAGTTAAGCCTTAGGAAGTGAAACAGATGCTATTATAAAGAAAACTGTTGTACTACAACACGCTGATAAGATCAGGACTACTGCCCTGAGCTGCAAGTTCTCAAGCATGGAGAACCAAGTTATAATTACTGCGTGCACAAGCTGCCTGGTAAAGCCCCGCTGAAATTGGAATAAACCCTTCCCAGTCTTACTAATAACAGAGCTCAATTCAATACCTACAGCTTCAAAGATGGGGTTGGAAAACATCTGAGTGATTTCAGGAATGGCAGGGAGGATGGGAAAGGAAAGAAGAGGAATGGACTGAAGTTAACAGATTAATTACCATTTTTTATTAAGTTTCTTTATGTGCTCCCATGACCCAGTGGCTGCAGCACCAACACAATTCCTTGCGAAACAGGAATCTGCTTCCTTATCCTTAAGGAAAAGTTGGGCTCTTTGTGAATGACTCCTATTCACAAATACTCAGAGGAATTAACTAAAACGTAAGTGACAAGAAGATTTGCTCAGCACTAGATGGCTGTGGGAAGAGAAATTCTCACTGCCACATGAGAGGGTCTCGGGTTTACCCTGAAGTGAGAAAAACAGCCGTGCAAGAACAACACATTTGAGCTCTTTCCACCTACAGCATTAGCTAAGAATTTCTATAAATTGGCACTGAAGGAGACAAGTTGCAACTAACGATTTTGAAAGATAAATTTATCGCCTGTAGAAATCCCAAAATGAGCCGATTGTTCCCCAGGATAGAAACGAGCTCCTTTGCTCTGCTTCCAGATATAGCCCAGGCGCTGCAACAGAGCACAACCCCGATGAAGCCCGTGGAATTGCTCCTGGAGATGAAGCTCTGAGGAAATTCTGATGTCTATCTAACACAAGTGGTTCCTAGGCTGCTGCCTACAGCCCTTAGCACAAATAGTTTCTTGGTTCTCCTCTCCCAGATTATTTGGTACATTAAACAAAAAGGTGACTTTGGCACCGAGGTCCTGCTCTGCTCCAGTGCTGCACCTTGAGTTACGTATGAGTATGAGCACAGAGTTAGGTGCTATGGCAGGAGCAGACTCACAGGGATGAAGGCTTCATCGAAACAAACCTAAATCCAGAATTTCAGGAGGAGCAGGAATCAATGATTTAAGGATTAAAATCTGCTCTTACAGAAAACAGCTTTCAGTAAGAGAGAAACCAAATATCTAACGTTAGCTATTAATGAAGAATTCTTCTCCCTCTACACCATCCAAATTAAAATAGCCAGTGAGCCACGTGTACAATTCAAAATCCAACCCTTGACTTGGGCCCTGAACATCTGAAATAACCTGGAGGCAAAAAACACACCCTGTGAAATGCAACTTTTGTATTCCTGGGACCTTCACCACCTCTGGATTAATGAATATCTCCTGAGCAAGACCTCAATACGCACAACACTTGAGGCACATACTTAAGGTTATGGAATCCCAGTCACTCATTCCTAGACCCTAGAGCAAAAGCAAAGTAATTATTTTAAGCTGACTTATCTTAATAAACACCGTGACCTTTGTAAAAGTTTAGGTCAGGATTTTCAGGAGTGACTGGTGATTTCTGAGAATCTAACTTGAGACATCCCCAAAACCAGACCACAAACCACTCGCTGAAGGTCAGAGAGCTGCTTTAGGGGGACTTACCTTGCTGCCTTTAAGAAGGCATTAAGTATCAGCTGATGCCTGCAAACTTGGGCTTTATTTTTACATTCCACAAAGGAATGCACACACTAATGGACGTGACAAAATTGCTCACACCAGTGCTGCACACCAGCCTCGAGTGGCAAAGGAGCAGGACGGTGGCTGTGGTCCCACTGTCCCCACCCGGCTCTCCCTGGTAACCAGAGACACCGCCGAGCAATGCGAGAACCCACGGGAGCAGGACCTGCACCCAGCCAGCTGCTAAAAGCAATGTTTTCACCCGTGGAATTAAAAGCTCATTTTTCTCCAAGGCCAGGCAGCCCACAACGCCCTTTTTTCGGACGGCTGTGGGAGCCGTGATGGATTTGCAGGGGATTTGAGCAAGCCGGAGGAGCGAGCAGGCTGAGCACACCCCCCCGGCTCTTCTCTCGGGACTGCAACTCCCAGACAAGCAGCTCCACTCCCTTGTTGTTTTGTGCTGACAGGATTCCCACCGCCCGTGTCATGAGCTGAGCCAGCTCTTTTGTCTGCCAGCTTGTTCTACAATTATTTACTTGGCTCTCCGGGATTGAACAGAGCTGGGCTTCACCTCGCTGGTAGCCTCCACCTTTCTGCCACCTTCACGCCACATACCTCCCAGGCAACCTTACCCTTCCAAGACACATTTTTCTCCAAGGGCATCACAATCCACACTTGAAAGGAGAAATCCAAGTGACTTTTTTCCCCCCCCCTCTTCTGCAAGCAACAGCCATTACGCACACCACGAGCAGTCCCGAAGCAGAGACAGCTGGAAGCAGTGTGTGTACTGACTGGTTTTCACCCTCCATCTCAACACAAGCTAAAAAAAGCCAAGTTTGGGAATCATTTCAAAATGGACCAGAGAACACAGAGGCACTTCTGCATTTGATCTTTTTTTAAATCCATTTTAAGCAATGCAAAAGAAAAAGCCCAGTATCTACAATGTACGTGTTTGAAATGAGAAAACTCAAGCTTGCACTAGGGCAGCGTGCTGCCATTCAGCATGCAGAATTACGTGGACAGTCCACAGCCACACGTGCCCTGCTTTGCTGTCACGCCACCTAACAGGTCCTGTCAGCTCCCCTGGCTTCTTCCTGAACTCCACACCACTCCGAGCTGCTGCACCGCAGTTAAATTTTTACTCCCTGGTATGCAGACTGGTAAATGCAAACAAGTTGATCTGCAATATTTACCCTACTCAAGGTGAATACACCGGCATCACCAGCACCAGGCACTTCAGGAGCACCTGAGGAACATCTTTTTCTAGCACACCTGGCCGAGGTGATCACCTTGCCCAGTGACTTTTGGGACAAGATGTGAACCCACCCACTTTCTGCCACACTTTCCCACCACCCAGAACTGTTGTGGCACAGCACTTCCCTGCTACTCCTTTACGAGCCATTCCTTAACTTGATGTCCATGAAATTCCAACTCCCTCCTCTCCTCCTGCAACCTCCTGCTTCCTCCCCAGCAGCCCAACAGATCAACACAGCAGTGAGAGGGTTTATCTTCTAGTTTTGCTTCTCGGTGCAGCTTTGTGCTCTCTGCCTTCCCGAATAAGTTGGCCTGAGGTCAGACTAAGCTGAAAAGTAACTGGATCAGTATTAGCCCAATTGTAAAACAGTATTTTTATGTTGGTTTTGCTAGTCCACAGCAGCTGAGACCCAATCTGGCATGCTCGTGGTCATGTGTCTTCCAGAACAGGGCAAAGGACCCAGGAATGGAGTGTAGTAATTCAGCAAGGTTCGTGGGACTCTCACAAGATGAGCAAGTATTGCAAGGGAGCACAATGACACCCTTGTTAGCACCACCAAGCTAGAAATAAAACCCAAAGACTAACGCTGAGTTTGTGGGTATTTTTAGAAAGTGATGGCCTAATACCAGAGTCCTGCCTCTCCCCCGCCCTGAAAGAGGAAGTTCCTGCCAGCCACTCCAATCCAGTAAATTCTGAAGCAATCTCTGCAGCGCCCGTCCCCTGCCCGGCAGACCCACCTCATTTCCCTGCAACAGCTTGAGCAACTCCTCTTCCAACCCAGCTCCTCTCGAGGAGCAAGTGTGGAGCAACTGGTTGCCTGCAGCACCCCGTGCAGCTCCACCAACGTTTTACAGCACCAATAGTCCCAAACATCGTTCCCTTGGCAACTTCGAGGAGCTCCTGCCACACACATTGGCACAGAAACACCAAGCTGGGAAGGTTTTGTAGGAGCTTCGGCAGTTCCTCCTCCAGCTGTTGCATGGGACAGTGCGAAACGAATCATTTCACACAGGCACCCAACAGCTATGGGGAGAGGCTGCCCTGAGTGCCCACAGCAAACTGGAACACCTACAGTTCACCAGCCACCATGAGGCAGCTCCAGCTTGTGCACTGCATAGGGTTTGCAGGAGGGAAGGAACACACAGCTCTGGTTTCATCCACACAAGGTTTCCTGGCTCTGAAGGAAAACCTAACCCTCTTCACACTCAGGCTAAGGGCTGGAGAAAAGGGCAGTTAAGCCTAACTTCTTTTTTCTTTATTTAAAATGTGCTCAATCTCAATGCACACAAACTCTGTCCATGTCTCTGAACATCTGCTCAAGTCATCTCTGCAACAGGACAGCACACAAGGGCTCCATTAACCAAAATACCCCCTTCCAACCAAGAATTCTCAATCCTCTAGCATTTACCTGTAACAAACACAGAATTAACCTACCAAGCAACAGTAAGTCAGCTCCTTCCTTCCCACACATGGAACGTAAAGTGGCTTTGCTTACTCCCAGGTTCTTCCCACCCTGCACTAACCAGAAACCCAAAGGTCTCACACAAAGGAGTTATAGATGTGCTACGTGAAATAACTCGAGTGAGACATTAGCAGGCAAGTGGCTGAACCAAAAATAAATATAACACCAGCCTGTGCTGCAACAGCACAGCAGCAGCGAGGTGGAAGGCAAACAAGCCAAAGATCCAACTCTGCCTCTCCAGAAAGGGTCTCAGCTTGGGGTTTCTACACAACTAGCTAGAAATGTGCACCTGGAAAGCCAGTCAAGCTCTAAACCTGGACGAGTACACCAGGGAAGCAGCACTCTGCACGTGCCTGGTTCTCACGCTCTTTCCCGAGCCCTCACAAACAGCCAGTGCCTGTAACAGGACACTGGGCTGAAGGCAGCCTCCACCCCGCGGAGCACAGCCACGCACGTTTGGGAGGAAGCAACGCTGGCACTGACCTGTTTGAGCTGCTCCTCCAGCCGCCAGGTCTGGCGCCCGGCCGGGGAGCCGGCGTACGGTTGCTTAGTAGTGTCTTTACCCTGTTCTTCCTTGCCCTGCTGCCCCCGCTGGTGCCCCGCAGCTGGCAGAGGGTTCGAGGTAGAGGCCACTCTTTGGTTGTGCTGGGCAACTTTGGGAGCGTGAAAGTATTTCAGGCCAGAGCAGGTTTCTTTTCCAGTCACATCGGCGCCATCCTCAAGATCTCCACCTTCCAAACCCCCTTCTTCTTCCTCCTCCTCCTCTTCTTCCTCCTCCTCCTCCTCATCCTCCTCTTCCTCTTCCGGCTCGGAATTCATGCTGCTCTGATCAAAAGCCCGTGCAGCTCCAGCTGCAGGTGGGCCTCTGGCCAAGGGACCGACAGCGGAGCCGCCCGAAGCCCTGCCAGATGTGGCTGCAAGGACAGCCTGCTGCACGGCCAGCTGCTGAGTGTAGAGCAGCTGGGCTTCCCTCAGCTGCCTCTGCTGTCTCTCCCTGGAATCCATCTGCAGAGGCGCTTGCTGCTTCTGCTGCTGCTTCTGCAGCTGCTCGACCACAGCTTCCAGCTTCATCCCGCAGTTTGCATGGCTGGGAAAAGAGGGGGGTGGCTTTGACTTGAGCTGGCAGGGTTCAAGCCCCGGCCTTGGGAGATTGGCAGAATCTGAAAGATAGACAAATATTTGTCTCTATGAATATAAAATGCTTTCATCTTTTCCCCAGGAAGAGGATAAATAGAGTGCAAAGCCAATACTCTTTCCTGTGCAGGAGACCGTGAAACAATCAGCTTCGTGTTTAACAGCCTCAGGCTCAAACTTGCATTCAATTTTCAGACTGTTTAATTGTATTTTCAAGCTGAACACATTTGCTCTAACCTCAGTTTCACAGACCCCAAAGACAGCATCTGAAATGCCTTTGTCCACTGTCCTGGCAGGTTTTTTTCCTGCCAGAATCCTTCCACGCTTCCTAAATAATTACATCTCGGGTTTGGTGCTCCTGAAAACACTACCTTAAAAGGAGATAGCTGGGACAAGCCGGACCATATTTCTATTAAAAAAAGGGCAGGAATTTATTGCACACCACTTATCTCAACTCTTCTGTGCTTTCATTACGTTATTAAGACATCTTTGTTAAAACAAACAACTATATTTAGCCATTCTTCTCCCCGGGAGAGCAAGACAAGAGGAAAGCAAAGACTGAAACAGGCTGCTGAGCACCCAGCAGCTCCTGCCTCTGGTTCCCAGTGCATCTCGAGTCCCAGCCGTGGCTTCCCTTTGCTTTTCCCAGCTGAAGGAGTCGGGAGCATTCCCAGCTCTCCATTCCGAGCCCACACTGAGCCAGCACCAGCCTCCTCTGAGCAAAACCACAGTAAATCCTACAGCTCCACAGTCAATCCTACAACTGCACCTTTAATCCTCCACCGATACAACCAGTAGTTGGTTGCAAACTGGACCTGCTGACCAAGACGGGCCCTTCTCAGCTTCTTTTTTATATAAAAAGACACTAAAGCAGATCTGAGTGGCTGCCCTTCAAGGTTCATCGATAGGAAAATACAGTCAGGCTGGAGAAACAAAGGAAAGCCAACTACAAACAAGCTCGGGAGCCTCCTGGCCACCTCCCACCCCCTGTTTACAACCAGCACTGTGCTCCTCCAGTTGAAAAAAAGAGGCTTTTTTGCTAGCACGCCTTTGCAGGGCGGAGAGAGCTCCCCCCAGGACCAACAAACAACCTCCCAGCAGCTTCCAGCCTCCCCAGTGCAACCCTGAGGGTGCTCAGAGAGCTTTTCCCCGTGCCCCAGAGCAGCCAAATGGAGAGCCTGGAGCGGTGTGGCTTCAGCTCCCGAACAGAATGATCCCGAGTGGATGAGCGGGTGGGATGCTGGGGGTGACAGAGCGTTACCTGCCAGCTGAGAAGGGCCTGGGCTTGGGTGGGGAGGCACAGGCTCCTCCACCGCGGTGACAACGGTAACGGCCACCGCGACCCGGGACACCCAGCCCGGCCCGGGGGGGACCCGCGGTAATGAACAACCCCGAGCAAACCCCCCCGGGGGCAGCAGCACCGCGGGGTGAGGGGCTGGGCGGGTGCCGGGCTCCGGCAGCCCCTGGGAAGGGGAATTTCGGGGCCAGCCAAGGCCCCCTCGGCGAGCACCGGAGCTCCAAGTCCTCGCAGGCAACAAACGATTGAGCCCCGGTGTGGGGACGGGCTCTGAGGGAGCCGCAATTACGCTAATTACGTGGCACCGGGCTGTAAGGTCCAGCTCGCCCCTGGGCACCGGGACCTTCTGCCCGCTCCCAGCGCGGGGTTCGGCTGAGCCTCGCCGGGAGCGCGGTACTGAGCGAGCCCCGTGATTGGGGTCGGGAAGGAGCCCCGGTGAGGCGAGCCCTGGAGGAGGGTTTGGGAGT